>JANTPM010000005.1:46677538-46692647 GCA_025434745.1 Erythroxylum divaricatum | reverse complement strand
ACTTTAGTTCCAGTACCGAATAAAAGCTACTGAGAGGTTTTTATCATTATTCATTCTCTGCAAATAATATTTTTCCAATTGCTTACAGCCATAGTATTTTCTTTTTTACGGCAAGGTCATCTCTTTTTGCATAAAATTGTATATAAAATTTTCGTGTGCAATATGACAAGTAATTCAGCAATGCATATCTATGGAAGCAAAAAAATGCAGTAAAGCTTCTCTAGATATCTATATTTGTATTGTATGTGGGAGATTTATAGTGTCAGCAATAAGTTTGTATTACATATGACAAATTTATATCGCACAAATCAGTTTTATCTTCTAACTTAGGTTGTCCATGTTTACTTTTAAAAATTTTCAGTCTGCATAACAATGCTCTAGTGCAGTAGTACTTGTGTATCTTTCTGCAAATGAACGAAATTTAGCTGCCTAGTTTTAACAACAATCTAAATATATGTTCGTCTGAAATCACCTACTTCATTGTTTTATAAAAGAAAACAAGAAAGTTAACATTAATCTGTTCTGTTGCAGTGAAAGATCGGTTGTCTCAAGTTTGTCACCTGTTTTCTTATACAATTATTACCACTGTGCCCTGATTTAATTTGGTTTTCAGAGAGTCCCTTTGCCAATCCTACCAGCATTAGTACTCATGAGGCACGACTACATAGTCAAAATAAATGGTAAGCATTAATGTTGGAGTAGTGTATTATTCTCAGCAACTAAAAACAGAATTAATCATCCAAGTTCCACGTTAGTTCAGTAAATAAGAGTCATTAGGCATATGAATCAAGAAAGGTTACCTAGTGACTGACGAATCCCATCCAGATAGATTAGCTGCTTCTTTCAAAGCTGCTTTCCAGTTCTGCAACTTTCCCATCTCACCCTCTAAAAGTTCATTACTTCTTACCTTCTTCTTGGGTAGCTTTTTGTGTTTAGCAAATGCATCCCCGTAACTCCCAGTTTAGTTTCGAACATTGGAGGATCTACGCAATAGAACACAGAATAACCAGCTGCCCCTTCATTTTCTTACACTAAAGAATCTTTGCAACTTCCTATATCACCACGTGGAATCTGCATAGTTTTCGGAGAAAATGATGACAGAAGCTTTGGATGCTTCAATGGCTTTTAAAATGGTGGGTGAGATTTGGTCTCCTCTGTCAAGCTCCTTGTCATCCATGAATGTTACTAAGGTCCTCCTTCTCAGAGCAGTGTATAAATGACTGGTCACTGGAGAAAACTATTTCGAGAGTATATACCTCTAAAACTCAGGAACACATCAAGCTTTTCTAGTGGTCTTTTGGTGGAAGAAGACGAAGCCATGGCACCAAGTCCAAGTTCAGTGTTGGCAAAGTTCCTAGACAATGAAAGGAAAAGGTTCGAACTTTCCTTATATTTTGTCCGAAAAAGATGTGAACTTTCACTTGGGAGCAAAAACTTTTCATCACGAGTTTATACCTTTCAGCCAATCAGCGGGATACATATGACATTATTATTTAATTAATAGAAAAACATTCTTTATTTTGTATATTAAGTTAATTACATATGATATTTTAATACTAATATGAAGATATTATAATTATAATGTTCAATTTACATTTACATATTGTTTTTAGTTATAGTTTCATCAATACAGGAAATTGTTGAAACAATAAAACTAATATACATTATGTTTCTTTTTTATGAAGAAATTAATTAATATCATAAATTAAAGTATGAAGATATTTAAACTAATGTATGGGTGCTTATTAAAAAATAAGTCACTGAACTGACCTAACTATGTGAATGAGATTTTTATATAAAGGACTCCTTTTGTAACTCCACAACATAACGGAGTATTTAAGAGAAGAAATCGTACTTTATTATATATGGTATGTTCCATGATGACTTATACAATCCTTCCTATCTCCTTTTGGGGATATGCCATTGAAAATGTTGCTTGCCTTCTAAAGTAAAGTTCTATCTAAATCAGTTGTCAAGACACCATATTAGATATGGACTAGTAAAAGATCAAGATTGTCACACTTAAAGATTTAGGGATGTAATGCTTATGTGAAGTATGTTATATTTGATAATTCAAGCTAAATCAAATACATGTAGATTTGTGAAGTATCTGAAACAGTGTATCAGATATCAATTTTACCATCCTCTTAAGAAAAAGGTATTTGTCTCAAGAAATATTATATTCTTAGAAAGAGAAATTATTCTCAAAGAAAGTTGTGGAAGTGAGGTAAAACTTAGAGAATTTTAAGAGCCACAAATTCACATCAAGATGAAATAAGAACTTTAAGTTGATACATATAATGCACGATCGAGGGTACAAGAGACACATAATCCGTGAAGCACTAGTAGCATACGTCATCCCTCCACTATATAAGATCTACATATCGAAAAAGGGAAGGATTGCAATATCCCATTACCATAGGATACATACCTCAACATTCAGGTATATTACCTATGATAATGGTATGTTAGCGTAAAAACAAGTCCAACTTACACGTTGCATCAACTAACATCATTTAAAAGTTAGCAAATTTTAAAACCATTCATTGCATTCATTCACAAAGTTTACTTTGTTTCTATTAGACAAATATTTACAAAACCTCATACAAATTCTAAAAAAAACTATAAAATAAAAGTTATAACTCTCTGACGTTAGCTGACAAACCTCTGAGCTATAACTTAGTCCAAAACGTTCTTCTAATCTAGAATAAACACTAAGTCTCCTGTCTCGTATCTTAAAATTCACATTTCAATTTTTGTGAGTTTTGCGAACTCAATGAGTGAACTATCATTGATGATTTCACTGGATTCACATACACAAATCACATATTTCACAATTAATTATACAAAACATGTATATTTCAAATACTTACACTGTCATGGCACATCATTTAATCTTTGTGAATCAAATCATACATGGAAACACATACAGACGCATATGAGACTCCAAATTCATTATTAATGTTGTGACCGAGTGCCTTTCACGTACAGATACAATTACTGACCCATTGTGCTCAGTCATAAGACAATTATCACAGAGCATAGCTCTACGTGCAGAATTAGTAGTCACAGAGCAAAACTCTACATGTAAGCACTTTCATATTGGTTACTATAGCCACAACGCCTTTATCTGAGCGTGCATTTTATGAAATGCTTCAAGTTCAGATTATGCCATGTATAAAAGTCACATATAGTGCACAATCAAAATCTCATAATCATCGAACCTAAGTCCGACATTCAATTTTCATTAAGAATTCACTTAGCATAATACAATTGGAATTATCAAACAGATCAGGACACTTCCAATACAGTCCCAAATATATAATCCTCATACTTTAAGTTCAGAATTCAGAAACAATCGCAACAGTTCAATAATTGGAAGCTTAACAAGTCAAATTAAATCAATCTTAGGAAATTCATCTAAGTTGACTCACAGTACGCTTCAAGAAGCTATTGCCTGGATGGCCCGGCAATATCCGACTGGCGTCTGATGTACTCCTCTATAAAATAAACAACACATTTACAATATATCACATTTTTGCACAAATGTATAAGTATTCCTTTATGCATAAGTATTTATATAAAAAAAAGGCACAATGCATGTTCAATGACAATTCTGGGTTTCTTATCAAATCATTCAGATATCAAAGTCCTCATTAACCTTATTTGTACTTATAAATTGGACCAAAATAAAATAATGTGAAATCAATTACATAACCTAATTGACCACTTTAGATCAACTGAATTAGACTTCCGACTTAATGCATCAGCTACCACGTTAGCTTTGCCATGATGATACTCAATGGTATAATCATAATCTTTTAACAATTCAATCCATCTTCTTTGTCTCATATTCAACTATTAGTCTATGTCCAAATCATTAGCAACAAGCATAATATCATCAATATATAGAACTAGAAATAGAAACTTCTCCTATTGATCTTTTGGTAGATACAACAATTAATAATATTTTTTTGAGAACTAAAAGATGTTATTGTATCATTAAACTAAATATACCATTACCAGGAAGCTCGTTTAAGTTCATATATTGATTTCTTAAGTTTACATAGCATATGACCATTTCCTTTTAGGGAAAAATCTTCAGGTTGATTCATATAAACTTCCTCCTCGAGATTACCATTCAAAAAGATAGTTTTCACATCCATTTGATATAGATCTAAATTAAACTGAGTCACTAATCCCATGATGATTGTCAATGAGTCTTTCTTTAAGGTAGGTGAAAAAGTTTCTTTATAATTACATCCTTTTGAGTATAACCTTTAGAAACAAGTCTAATTTCATATCATTTAATATTGTCATTTCAGTCACATTTGGTTTTAAAGACCAATTTGCATCTGACTCATGTAGATCCTTTTAGTAAATCAACAAGGTCCCAGACAATTTTTTGTGTCATTAAATTTAACTCGTCTTTCGTAGCTTCAATCAATTTATTAGACATATCACTTTTTACAGCTTATGAAAATGAAATAGGATCATTATTAACACTATAATTAAATTCTAGCTCTTACAAATAAACCACATAGTCATTAGGAATAGCTTATCTCCTTATTCTTACAAGTTTATTCAAAGTTATTCCACGTGGTTCATTTAAATTAATTTGATGTAAGTTAGTTTCTTCATCAATTACTGTTTCATCCAAATATTGTCTAGAATTAGTGTGTTCTTCCAATACTGAGACAATATTTGGTATAGATGAGTATAGTGGAATATTTACAAGCACTTGAACATCGACCTTTATTTTATTAATATCCATAACATGTTTTTTAGCTCTCTCACTAACTTTTCCATTTTCAATGAACTTCACATTAGCTATTTTAAGAAGTCTTAGACTATGGTTTGTATAGTAAAGCCTATACTCTATAGATTTCTTTGGGTAACTAATAAAGTAATCACTGATTATTTAAGAATCTATTTTCTTTTCTTATGGGTTATAAATTTATGCTTATGTTTGACAACCCTAAACATGCAGGTGTCTTAAACCAAGTTTTCATCCAGTCCATAACTTAAAAGGTGTTTTAGGTACTGCCTTATTATAAATCCTATTTAGCAAATACACTAACAGTTTTAAGTACTTGAATCCGGTTTTAGGTAATGAAGAATTACTTACCAGGCTCCTAACCATATCTATTGATGTCCTATTATGCTTTTCTATCACACTAGGTGTGTCTGACATAATATACTACGCACATATAATATATGCTTCTCGAGAATGTTTCAAAAGGACCTGAGCATTATCTTGATTTATCATATTTTTCATAATATTCATAACCTCTATTAGATCTTACAATTTTTACTTTTTTTATCTAATTACCTTTCAAACTCATTTACAAACAACTCAACGATGTTTGTAGCTTGAGATTTTTTGTTAAGCAATAGACATATCCATAACGTAAAAGATTGTGATAAAACACTTTTCTCCATTAGGAGATGAAGTGCTAAAAAGTCCACTTATATCGGTGTGTGTAATTTGAAAGACTTGAGTAATTTTTGTGGCTCCTTTCTTACCATCTTTAGTTTGCTTTCCCTTAATGCAATCCAAACATACAGGGAGATCATTAAAATCTAAATTTTGAAAATTTTCATTAATTACTAATCTAACAAGTTGTACACTCCACTCTTGCAAGAAAAGTACCCGACATCTTGAGTGATATTCGAGTATGTACCCCATAAGGGTGGCATGCTAGAACAATCATTCAGTCAAAACTCGTTATAAATTTTTTTAAAACAATGTACACATATGTGAAAATTAATAATCAAAATCGGGCTCACTTTATTCTTAAACATTTCTATTCACAAGTGTTACAAACACTTTACAAAACATCAGAATTCAACAGCCATTTGAGCCCATTTCAAATACAAAATACTTGTAATCATAATGTCATTTCATTACCAAATCATTTACATACTGGTTGTACAATACTTACAAAAATATAGTTCAAAACAATAATCACTGAAGGCATATGCAGATGCAAACTGATCTCGAACCTTAGTCCATATCTGATTTTAGTGGCTATACTTCAATTAGCCTAACTGAATATGTCCTCTGAACCTAAAAATTATTGCAAATTTGTGGGTGAGTTTTTGCAAACTCAGTGAGTGACCATCCTCGATGGCTCACTCAATCACAATAAACGTTTCTTACATATAACCACATAATTTACATCCCTTTTACCAATGTATCATGTTAAGTCACATACCTTTTACATTCACTTACGCAAATAATCCAATCTCATTCAAATTCATATCTATAATATGTTCACATATCCCATTCGTATCTTAATACATATCCAATATATTTCAGTCAAACAATTTAATCAAACTATCACTTCATTACACTTGAATAAAACACAATCATTAGTTTAATACCATGTATTCAAACATGTAATATTCTTATTGCTTTGCAAATCATTCAATGAATTCAAATCATATGTGAATGCTATATGTATGAGACTCACATTCATTTTTACATTATTGTGATTGTGTGCTTTTTCAGTATCCTGTATCACCGGGTTCATTTTGATCACAGTGAGTCTTAGGCTCTAACTACATATATGTTTAAGCTTTAAGCGCTTTTCAGTAGCAGTTTCAGTCAATAGCAACTCTAGTCACAACTGCCTTTATATTACATGTGTTGAAATGAAATGCATGCCACAATTCATCCAATACAATCAATCACTTTCATTTACATTATCTCAGTCAATACATCAATCGTAAGATTCGGTCACTTTTATTTGAGAATCATTTAGGAAGTCTCATTCACATACAAGTAGCATTTCCAATGATATTTATATGCATCAAAACTCCTTGGACAATTCATGTTCAAAATTCAGAACACAACCAGTACATATCAAATTAAATTAGTCATTCTCATTCACATACAAGTAGCACTTCCAATAATGTTTACATGTATCGAATGCCTCGGATAATTATTGCCTGAGAATCAGTACACATTCATTAATTTCAAATTCAGTTTAGTAATAAACAAAACAGGTCAAGGTGAGACCATCTTAGGTTACTCATAGTACGCTCCAGATTAGCATTAGCTTCCATGATCTAGAAACGTTTGGATGTGGATATTTATCTTGCACATCAACATTATGCAATACCCATGTTGCACAAACATTACAACTTTGCGTAATCATAAGTATTCATTTATGCACAAATGTGTATATGGACTATGTACAATGCATGCTCAATGACATTTTGGGTATCTTTTCATTATTTTCACCACATTATCATTCACATATCAAAACTCACCTAAGTATAATTTGTACTTAGGGTGTGCTCCTTGTTATTTTTGGTGGCTTTGATGGCCCAATTTCTATCCCATATTGGGAAGAGATGAGAATGAGAGGAGTTTTTCAAGTTATGAAATAACTCCTCCCCTCCTATTCTAGATCATACCAAAAATTTGATATATCCTCTAAATTTGTACACATCAAATTTAGTATTCTCTTCTTAATAAGAGCAGGTTGCTTTAAATGGTGCTCGGAGACTAGGCACAAATGGTCAAACTTTATTATCAATGTTTGGGTGTGTTCTTTCCTTATCTCTTTTATTTATTCCACATTTATAGTATTCAATATTTATTTGTCGAGTTTATTTGTACGATTAGTTTGAGTGTATAATTCTATTATCTTGTATGTTGTTGATTTCTACACGGGTCTAGGTTGTGATAATATATTGTGCAAGTAAATTCTATATAGTAGTCTAGATTTTAAGTAGGACCACGTGTGAACCCTCCAGGCTTTATTAGGAATTTATTTAGAATGGTAATTCTATCTTAGGAGTCTATTTGATAGCCTTTCCTAGGAATTACTGAATTATTAAAATTCACTAGCCATAATTTGGGTGAGAAATTACCCGATTTTCCTAACACTCCTCAATAAGACAAATTGAGTCCAATTTCATAATCCGATTGATCATTTTAGATTTTTCTGAAAACAAACTTTCGAGTCAACTTTTCATGATTATTAATACTAGGTAAATGGAGTAATTTGGCAACATTTCCTTCTAAAAACTTGTTCATCTATGTCTTAAGTTTCTAATGACACCAAAATCATTCAATTTGGTTGATTACTCTATGAGTTATGCTCATAATATCACAGACTGTGTACATTTGAAATTTTGACTAGTGCATGATCATGCATTCAAGTTGTACACCTCTATCTCTCAATTAAAATATCAAAAAATTACAAAATTTATACCAATTTAAACCTAAGAGAATAAGCTAAAACTTTGGTGAAGACACCTTAGTCTAATTCAGCCTACATCAATACAGTTTATTCAATAACAATAGGATATGATTTCTATCCCTGGTAGTGTTACAACCTAAGCCAACACTCAAGTTCATGCCAATTTTGAAAGTCTTAGAGGTATAATTAAAAATTGATTTCTTCAAGAAAATTGTAGACATATGTCTCAAGTTTAATATGAATCAAGAATAAATCCATTTAGAAATCTAAAAATCAAGATATAATAAAAATACTAAAGCATGTTTAATGAAAATTCTCCTATTCATAATATTCCAGCACATTTCCTCACTTTCATCCAAAACTCATCAATGAATCTCTATTATAACATGCCATAAAAACTAATCTTTTACTTACTTGTTTAGTTCTAATCCTAGATCAGAAAATCAGTACTCCAAACATGCAGAATCATCACACATTCAAGGTGAAACTAGGAAGGATTTCGCCTAGGGTAAACGACCACAATAAGAACTTCAATATTCTGGTTCTATAGCTATCTTGTGAAGGATAAAAGCATAGATTTGGTGTGGCAATTGATCACAAGTGAAGCAAAACTCCAGAGCTATGGAAGAGAGTGTATTTCGGCGGAGAGAGTAAGGAAAGAAGGAAATGAACTCAGCAGAAACATTTATGCATTAGCTTGACACATTAGGTGCTAGGTGTCACCTTTTCCTAATTAATATTTGTCCTTAAGCATGCATCCCATTTGTCCACTTCATAAGTAGCCAAATATCACCTAGTTACTAGTCCATTTGTCACTCATTCATTGCT
Source organism: Erythroxylum divaricatum (assembly GCA_025434745.1). Taxonomy (NCBI): domain Eukaryota; kingdom Viridiplantae; phylum Streptophyta; class Magnoliopsida; order Malpighiales; family Erythroxylaceae; genus Erythroxylum; species Erythroxylum divaricatum. Next base: position 46,683,603 of record JANTPM010000005.1, on the reverse strand, counting down.
GCCATTTGTCAATTAATTACCTATGTTAAAAGTTACTCAATTATAGGCTAAATCATCCAAAATTTTCATGTATCAATTTATCTTACCATATGGCATTTGTCCTAGTTCAAATGTACATTTTAATCCATCAATTTTCCAATCCATAAAATTAATTCCAATTTACTAATTGAAATTCAAACATACCAAAATTCAAGACATACCAAAACATAATTCACATCGTGATCACTTTACATTTTTTCATATCCCAGAATAAGTCAATGAATGCATGTACAGTCATTTTAATGTGCAAAACTCAATATTCACGTATATATGTATGTCATATTTTGCATAAGTATGAAATGCACTTTCTAATTTCTCATTAGACTAACTTATAAACTATTTTGGCCTTAACATGGATAACGAGATGTTACACTTTAGCACTTTCAGTTTGTGAAATAATGGTCTTAATGTCATTGACAATAGTTATTTTCAAGAAATTAAGACATAATATGTAAAACCTTTCACATGCTTTATAGTTTGTCTTCTCAATCTCACTGCTGGTATTCGTAGTGAGAATATATTTTTCTTCCAATAATTCTAAATCAAGATCCAAAATACCTAAATATAAGAAGTATGCAAATGAAGAGAAATAGTTGCAAATACATAAATGCTCAATAACTTATGAAATTCAAATAATTAAACATTTAGAATATAATGCAAGTTTCTTTTCGACAAACTCAACAATATATTATCATAAGTTTAATGTTATACAAACTTTATTGGATAATCAAACAAAAACTCATAAAAAATAATCAATATTTGACAAGTCAATAATGATTTTCCTCTAAGAGTATTAATTTACCTTTGGGTAAATTTTAAATTCTATCAACTAATAAACATCATTTATCCATATAATTAGTTCAATAATAGACATTAATATTTTATGAATAAATGATTATTTTTACATGATAAAAGTTCATTTAATTAAGTTGGTGATTTTGATGATTAACAAATTTTCCTTTTATAATGTCTTGTATAAATTAAACCTATATTTTAAAATTCAATAATAATATGCATAAATCTAACATGAATTGTTAATAAAATTAATAGAATATAGAGCATCAGAATAAAATAAAAATATCATTGAATTCTAAAAAAATTAACTAAAATAAGTATGTTGGCATGATTGAATGACCTTGACAGTGAAATTTACATCAGTAATTTGTTGTCATTCGGTGCTTAGGATGCTTGGATTTCACAAGGAGACCAATTATAAGCATAGGCGATATGCTTCTTTTTCTTCTTTAAAAATGCTACTTGAATTAGAATATTAAAGAAAACAGTAATAAATATTCTTCCTTGTTCTCTAGTGGCTAGCTTGTTTTCACTTTCACCCAATAACCATTGTTCAAATCTCCAAGGATAATTTCTAATAATAAAAGATACTTTTATTTATTTTTATATTTTTAATAGAAATTATTAATAGCGAATAATCACAAAACTCTTCAAACAATTTTAGCAAAATAGATTACTAAATTGTTTATTCAAAGCACAAGCTCGAATACCACATATAAAAATATAATTTTTATAACATAAATCAAAATTGACATTTATAATTTTAAGATTTTAAATAAACAATTGTTATAAATTATAACAATGTAATATTGAGTACCTGATATGGAAAATTTCATTATCAAAAAGAGATTGAGATATTTTACCACAATTTTTATTAAAATTGATACTTTATCTCTCTTGACTCTCTTACAACTACAAAAGCTTGATGGAAATAGTCTATAACCGTAATTACAAGAGAAATGACCTTTATTTATATATTTATAACTCTTAATTTGATACGTCCATAAAATGATTAAAATAAAAAAATGATATTTATTACACTATTAAATAAAAATATTTACTAAATAGAACTCTTCTATAATATTAATAATGATACTAATATATATAGAATATGGCCACCTGTTTAAACTGGGACTATTGTATGTCAGTTCACTCTCTTTATAGACCTTGCAGTTATAGACTTCAGAAATTTGCTTCCTACCCTATCTATTGTGTTGATTGCGAAGCACACCTATTAGATGTTTGGGACGTATCTTTGAGCAGAAATCTCATTTTAGAAAGAGATGAAATTAGTTAGGAACATATAAATGAAAAGAACTCATAAATTTAATATCTTAAAGTTTTGGATTAAAGTGTAATGTCAAAGTTTACGAGTATATTGACTTATTGGGTCCATGATAAAAATCTCCTATAAAAATCGGCTCTCCAGATCCAACAAATAGTATCAAAGTCGATAGTTTGGTAATGGACAAGTATGGAGATGTTAATCAGATCTTGTGGTTGTCTCCCCACGAAAAAAAAACAAGGAGACTTCTGGTGGGCCCAAACCAGTGGAATAGAAGGGCTCTTGGTGATGTCATATACTTGAGTTGCTAAGCAAAAAGGCTTTCACTCAAGGGGGAGTTCAAGCCTAATATAAAAAAATTCACACTTGAGGGGATCATTGTTGGGATGTCAAGTATGGGTAGGAATTTCACGTTCGAAAGAGATGTGATTTTGCCGGATTCTGACTGAATTGAACGTTGCCGTTATGCTCTATATGATCAATTGCTTTCTGTATTAGCTTTAACGTCAAGATACCTGCAAAACAAGGAAGGTACGTCGGAGGTTGTGTCCCGATTAGCCCCTCCGACGCTCAAGTAAGGTTTTTGGGTGAAGGTAGGTCTGCTATAATCAGAGAGAATTAGGGTTGTGATTACGTAACTCTGTTGTGGGAGAATTATACCTTATATATATGGGATGGATGCTAGGGTTAGGTCTTTACGTGTGCATGGGGGTCTCTCTCATGCGGACAGGCTGAGAAGAGCGTGGATTGGGCTTGGGCTTGGGCTTGGCATAGCCATTAGGTAGGAGATGATCTTTGAAGAATAGACCGATCGGTCCGTCGGTAATTTTGACTGGGTCCGGGCCCAACGCGGCCGACCCGACCATAAGCCCCCTACTCCTCGAGTCTGAGAGAAGAGAAGAGTCGGAGGAGTATATAAAGGTTTTGTAGCTCGTACGTGGGACGGTTCGCAACTGGGCCGACGGTCGCACATCGAGGTGTAGTTGTCAATAGGACAGCTTATGAAGTGGGTAATCGGTCGGGTATTGCCGTTGTAGCTCAGTCATGGGACAGCTCGGACAGTCCCGATCGATCAGATGCCGACCGATTATGCGTGACTACTTAGATGCCGACCGGTTGTGCATAACTCCTCGGATGCCGACCGGTTGTGCGTAACTGCTCGTTCTGGGATCGGTCGACTAAGTGCCCCAACTGATCGGCCTCGGTACTTATTGCGCGACAGCTCGCGCTGAAATAGATCGAGTGGCTATCATTGGCGAGCGTGCGGAGCATTTATAGTAGACGGCGCGTGCTGTCTGACAGCTTTCAGAATCTGAAACGTATCGTCCTCATAACCATCGTACAACTATCATGTGTGTCCTTTCAACTGTTCGTGCCGCTCCGATTTTGAATAACCCTGATTCTCCTTGGTTCGGGCCCAAACCAAGATGAAATTAGTGAAAAGCATATAAGTGAAAATGATCCATAAACTTAAAATTTAAAATTTTAGGTTGACATATAGTGGCAATATGTTCACTCATCAGGGTCTATAGTGAAAACCTCTGGTAAAAAAGGGTCCTCCAGATGAGATATGTAATAAATCTGGAGTCCTCTCTTCCATTGCAACTACTCTAGTAGTGGTAGGTAATAATTAGAATTTGCTCGGGTTCACGAATTCAGAAACTATTACTCTGTGATGCATATTCCAAGATTGAGCGACTCTCTTCTTCATCAAGAAAAGGGAGCCACGAAAGTTCTCTATGAGTAGGTTGATAGTAGTGATTATTTAAGAGTGGACCATTGAAAGAAGAGGTAGAGAAAAGGGAGGCATATAATAAATATGTGTTGAAATGTGGCGGATATAACACAAGCAACGATCAATCAATAAATTTTTTCCCACTTGAATGAATTTATTAGGAGTAATAATGAGCAAAAGTTAGCAACAAACTAAATAATCACAAGCTGCCTCAATAATGCACAAATCAAAAACCAATCACAAAACATAATAATTATTTAACGTGGCAAAAACTCTTTCAATGTGAAGGATAAAAAACCAAGGGACCTCTCTTGGTCCAAGAAAATGAAATCCACTATCACAAATACCGTCTTACAGAGATCAACAGTCACAATAATCCAGAAATCAAAGGCTTAATCTCATATAACCACAAATTAAAGTAGAGAACTACACTAAGAGAGCAATCACAACAAAGGCTTCTGTTCTAACAAATTCTAGAAAAGATCCAACCGTCCAAACCCAATTTTCACCATTCAAAATAAAGAACAATGAGTAAGGAACATACTCACCAAAATTTAGTCCGATCAGACAAAGAATGACAAACAAAAATTGGAATATGGTGAAGCTCTTTATTTCTGGAAACACCTTGAGACCAGTCCAATTTTGGAACCAAAAACTCAACCTCCAGACCTCCAAACCAAATCTCCACCGTTATAATGAAGAACAATATGTCTTGAAACTATATAACAAAAATGAGACCGATCCAACAGTGAACAACTTCCCAGTTTCCAGAAATGTAAGACAGGTCGGGGTGAAAAATCTCTCATTTTATGAAGGTTGAAGAAAAAACCAACTCTCTCTCTTCTCTGACCCTTGGCAACTGCTGACATTTTTGGTTGAATAGCAAGACAAAAATTAACCCTAATGGGTTAAAAAGAAAGTGGGGTTTAACAAATTTTGAGTTTTACCACATAGGAGGGAACCCAAACCCAACACGATGTTTTTAAGAGATTGAGATGTGTTAACTCTATTGGGATGTTGTTATTAATGTTGTCATTGATGCGGCATTAACATTTCAAGGCCTGGCAAGTTGATCTTCCAGAGGATTAAATCATTTCTTTTGGAGATTCCTTCGAAAAGCTCTGAATTGATTTGGAATGGCTAAAACAATGATAAGGCTTAGTTGAATAGCAAGACAAAAATTAACCCTAATGGGTTAAAAAGAAAGTGGGCTTTAACAAAATTTGGGTTTTACCACATAGGAGGGAACCTAAACCCAAAAATTCTCCCCCTTCTTGACTATGTGGAGGTTACCAAACCGGCACTTAATCGACAAACTTCAAACTTCATTCTTGGTATAGCTTTTGTGCACATATTAGCATCATTATCATCAGTATGAATCTTTTCAAGCTCAACATACTTAGAATCCAAAACATCACGAGTCCAATGATACCTCACATCAATATGTTTGGATCTACCATGGAAAGTAGGTTTCTTACCAAGATGAATAGCACTCTGGCTATCATAAAACAAAACATACCTCTTCAATGTAACCCGAGCTCATTCACAAGCTTCTTCATCCACAACAACTCTTTACATGCTTCAGTGGCTCCAATGAATTCAGCCTCTATAGTAGACAAAGCAATACATTTTTACAACCTATATTTCCATGCCACAACTCCCCCTACAAAGGTAATCAAATAGTATTGGGACCCGATCCGGAAACCGGATCCCAACCGAAAATGAAATGGACGAAACGAATCACAAAGAGGCAGAACGAATAAAACGGTTGATCACAAAGCGAAATAAATCATTAACGAATCGAAAGCCAACTTGGAAGCAAAGCATACAACAAAATCAAATCGAATTAGTTCGAAGACAACCAAACAAACGATTCAATCGAATGAAAACACAAATTCCGACATCCGCACAAATATCTTAGAAAAGCGTCAAAATGGTCACGTTGGAAACCTTAAGACTATCAGTCTAAACTAATCCAAATCCGAGTACCTTTTTTTTCATTTCCATTCCATATCTTACAAAGTGACTTCAATATCCAATTAAAATCATTCGCACTCAAACTCAATTTATTTGCTTCTTCATATACAATCATATCTTATCGATTTAAACTCTCACTTTTCATTTCCATAAAATTGCGCACATTCCAATTTAAATACCATCAATTCTCAAACGATTAGCACTTTAAATATTTCAGACCAACCATCACAATCA
>JANTPM010000005.1:46516505-46527680 GCA_025434745.1 Erythroxylum divaricatum | reverse complement strand
GATACACCATTTTTTTCATAAGAAGAATTCTCCTCTCCCAAATATTCTTCAAGTTTAGTTTCGGTTTTATAACAATTGTAAGTATTCTAAGATAAAACTAATTATTGATAATGATTCCTAATAAATAATCACCAATAGTTAATTACATACAATTATGTAGTCTAAGTCATAGAGAGAAAAGATTGGTCAATTGAATTAAATTTCTGAAATGCAGGCTTTGAGAATTGTCGCCCAAAATGAGAAGAGGGGTTTGTGTCTTAATCAGCATATCTAAAGTCTAAACTAAATTTGGTCTATATATCTAATATGTCAACTCTCTTGGGTTATGTTTGATAAGGTGGTTACTAATGAGATGAAATTAAATTTAATATTATTTTAAGGTGATTTATGATAGGATGAAATAAAATAAAATAGAATGAGAAAGTTTTACATTACATCATAAACAGCAAAAATGAGTTGCCTCTGATTTGGTAAGTTTATGATACAATGTAAAATAATAAATATGTATTACCTAATATACCTTCAATAATTTTTTATAATATCAATCATACCATCAACTCTAATAAGAAGCAGCAAGACAATACATCTCATTATTTTATAATAGTAAAATAGCTATTTATTATTATTATTATACACAAATTACATTACATCCATCTTCTAAACAACATTTTTACTATATTATACTATAATTTTTTTTGTCCTTTGTAAATAATAATTTTTTAATATAACATTCATTTATGTAATATTCCAATATAAGTCATTATTTCGTATTATATATTCTATTAAAAATTTTACGCTTAATATAATCTAAAATTACAATAAAAGAGTCTTTGTCTATTGAAGTAATTTAATAATGTTGCTTTTGTTTTCTGTTTTTTTTTTTTTGAACACAAAGTATTTTAGAAAAGTTTTAATTATAAGAATATATTTTTTAAATTATTCATATTTAGACTAATTTTTTTTTAAATTAGGTAAGTTTTTATAGGAGATAAAATCCTGACTCATAATCTCACTTAAATTAGGAGATGCTCTTATCAACTCGCACGAAGATATAGCATCGCTTTTGTTAGGTTTATCGTACTCTGGTCACTGGTTGGTGACGAGGTGATCTTTCTTCCTTTATTATTTACTGTCAAACCTCGTAATCATTGCAACATTTAATAACTACTTTGAGTTTAAAACTGTAGAAAATACGACTGTTTTAAAGATAAGATTAAAAAAGAATCTATTTAAGCAGTACTATGATGAGGTTGTGGCTGAGAGTGGCTCCACACGTCTTCAAATTTTACGAGTCGACGGTTGTGATTGGTGGAAACTCGAAACCTACGTGGATTACATCACTTGCCTGACGAAATAAAATTTTAAGTTTCTACAAATGAAAAATAGCATAGCCACCGTAGCCGTACGGTTCTTGTTTTTATTATCGTTGTTCTTCTTGAAAGACTTGATTTTGATGAGGTTTATCTTTGTGTTCTAGAGCACAAAAGTCAGAGAGCTTTCTGTCTTTCAAAGGCCATGTAAGTGTGTTAAAAGATTTCAGATTTCAAGTACTGCTGCACTCGTGTGAATCAAGTTTTGGGTTTCTAGCTTCATCAAAGAGAGTCGATCAAATTCCAGAGGTCTTGTCCTTATACTCTTACTTTTTCATTCCAAGGTATTGTTCAACACGTTAGCTACTGAGGACAGTATTATTATATAATTCTGGTAGTAAGACAAGTGGGTTCTTTAGCACTGATTGCTGAACATTTCAACACCCCGATGAGCTTTTTCAGTAATCACCATCTTTGATCCCCACGTGCACAGTTTACCTAAATCCTCCAAATCATCGTATCCCCGCTTGATTTTCTCGATATAAATGAGTTTTGATCTTTCTCCACCGTAAAAATCTTCCGGGAAGTTGACAGGATTAGCAGGGGTTTTGCTGTTGTTGTTGTTGTCGTCGATAAGCTGACATTTAATGGAAGATCCGGAGGGCCAACGGGTTTTTCGTCAGAAGAAGATGGAGAAGCAGATGACCGGGAAACGTGACGACACTGCGTTTCATGCGGCGGCAAGAGCGGGGGACTTGGAGGTGGTTGTGGAAATGATAGCTGAGAGTAGAGAAACGGAGCTGAAGCATCTTCTGGCCAAGCAAAACCAGTCAGGAGAGACAGCGTTGTATGTGGCTACAGAGTGTGGTCATATCGATTTGGTTAAGGAGATGATCAAGTACTACGATACCACAACGGCCGGTCTGAAAGCCAGAAACGGGTATGACCCGTTTCACCTTGCTGCAAAACAAGGTGGATTAGGTAAGAGTCTTAAAAGTTTCGAACCGTTCTTGCTCCAAGTTCTTTAGTTCCTTATTTCATATAATTTCCATGTATTCTGATCTATGGTTTCTGTTAATCTGATGCAGAGATTTTGAAGGTTCTCATGGAGGCTAATCCTGAGCTTTCGATGACTTATGATTCAACGAATTCCACTGCTTTGCACTCCGCCGCATCTCAGGGGCATGTTGAGGTGGTAAATTTCCTTTTGGAGAGTGTTGGTTGCCTTGCAATGATTCCAAAAAGCAATGGCAAAACTGCCTTGCACTCAGCCGCCAGGAATGGTCATTTGGAAATCCTCAAGGGTCTTTTGAGCAAAGAATCTTCGCTCGCCACAAGGATTGATAAGAAAGGCCAGACAGCTCTTCATATGGCAGTCAAAGGACAGAATGTTGAGCTCGTCCAAGAGCTGATAATGTCTGATTCTGCTCTCATAAACATGGTTGACAACAAAGGGAACACTGCTTTGCATATTGCAAGCCGCAAAGGCAGAGCTGAGGTATTTTTCTTTCTTATTCTCAAAGTTTTAGGTCCCAGCAATCGTATGATTGTGTGTCTCTACAGAAGCTTTTTGTTGTTCTGTAATATTTAGCCATGGAATGATGATGAGTTTCTGTCAGTAGTTTAGTAGTATTTCGGACCATGGAGATCAGAACCTCTTAAATGCTTCCATAATGAGCCCTTATTTAGGATCTTAAACCATTGTTTGATTTGAAACTATCATCTTAATCTGTACAATCCTCTTACTCATATGGAATTTCTGAACCTTTAAGATTGTTCCATGCTTGCAGATCGTTAAGAAGCTGGTTTTCCACAAAGGACTAAACAAACTAGCAATCAACAGAGCTGGAGAAACTGCCCTTGACACTGCTCAGAAAATTGGGCAGACTGAAATTGTAAACATCTTGGAAGAGAATGGCGTTCAGTCAGCTAGATCCATGAAGCCAAGTACAGCAAATCCTGCCCGAGAGCTGAAGCAAACTGTGAGTGATATTAAGCACGGGGTTCATAACCAGCTAGAGACGACACGATTAACCCGAAAGCGTGTTCACGGTATAGCCAAGCGTCTCAACAAAATGCACACTGAAGGTCTCAACAACGCAATCAACTCCACCACACTAGTAGCCGTGCTCATTGCAACGGTCGCATTCGCGGCAATCTTCCAAGTTCCAGGCCAGTTTGCTGATAAGCCGGAAAAGCTTGCTCCAGGACAATCTGCTGGACAAGCAAACATTGCACCTAAACCAGAGTTTCTGATCTTTGTTGTATTCGACTCCATCGCTCTCTTCATATCCCTGGCTGTGGTGGTTGTTCAAACTTCTATTGTAGTCGTAGAGAGAAACGCTAAGAAGCAACTAATGTCAGTGATCAACAAGCTACTGTGGTTGGCCTGTGTGTTGATTTCAGTTGCATTTCTTGCACTGTCATATGATGTTGTGGGAACAAAGGGAAGGTGGTTGGCCCATTGGGTAACAGTACTAGGAACGGTGATCATGGTAGCAACAATAGGGACTATGTGTTATTGGGTAGTGATGCAGAGAATTGAATCTTCAAAATTGCGCAACATTCGAAGATCTTCCATGAGCAGGTCGCTTTCAGGATCAATGTCAGTGATGGCGGAATCAGAGATTTTTGAGAATGAGTACAGACTGTATGCAATATAAGATCATCACATTTATTAGGTTCCTAGGCAGGCATAGAAATTTTTCCTCCCTGCTCTTGTATATATTCCTGAATCTAGTCATAACCCTTTTGGCTTCCGAGTTGAATATGTTGTAATTCAGACATCTGATCTGAACATCAACATAATGTAGAACACCGTCACTCATACGAGTTTTTAAGCTTCTGTAACATTTGAGGTTGCAAGAGATAAGCTTCTTATCTGCAAAATCTCATATATACTTGACAACAAGAAAAGGAAAAATTAGCGACAGAAAATTTTCGACGGGAAAGAAACCGTTGAATTTTTGTCTGTAAAATTGTCGGAAAAAATTTTATTTAGCGGCGGTAGCAATATTTATCGATAAATACCAATTTGAGATGGAATTTAACGACGGTATCAAATGTCCGTCGATAAATAAGGCGGGAATTATTGGCGGAGTAATAAATTTTGGGTTTATAAATAACGTCGTTTTGTTTAACTTAAAACTCTCCCATCTCTTACTTGTGTTGTCTCCTTCTTTGTCCACATCTGTTGCGTCTCCGGTGTCTTCTCCTATCCGACCAGTCTGTCGTCGGCATTATGAAGTTGCTGGTCGTTGTCTTGTCCAACCATTGTTGTTTTTTCGTGGAGGTATTTGCGTAGATGTATTTCTGTATATATTTAGGTATTTGATTTTTTTGAGTTTATTTGTATATTTTTTTGATTGGAAAAGAACTTTGTACGTAGAAATGTTAGTGATAGAAGGGATAAGACATGATTTTGGTTGTGATATTGGAATGAATCCCTGATGTATATAAGGTATATGATAAAATGTTTGTTCTTTGAAAAAATATATTTTTGTGACTATTATTGAGTTTTATCTGTTATGTTAAATTAGAGAATCAATAATGTCGTCTCTCTTTTTATAATAAAAAAACAAGCTTTTAATTGAACAAAATACGCAAGTAAAATGTATTACGAACTATTATATAAATTCTTACAAGCTTATCATATGTTGTAAAGATGATTATTAGACTATTGCCAATCCTAAATTGAATATAGTGATATCAAATATTGTGAGCTTTGTATTATAATTAGTTTGATTTAACCGAGAAACTTATTCCATTATAAGTAGCTTTCTTATTAATTATGTAATTTGAGTTGGATTGATTTATTTTCATTTTTCTTCATAAGATGATAGTAAATGAAAAGGCTATTATTAAAATAAGTTTTCATGTTTTTACCTACAACTATTTTAACGATACCATTATTCGTCAGTTTACCCTATTGCTAATTTATATTACCGAAGTAATCAAAATATTTTCCATTGGTAACATTTTTCTTGCGGTGCTTGATAGTAAGATTTTATACCGCATGCCCTCGCTTACATAGTCATGAACAAATGATTTCAGATCTTCTGTTTAATTTTATAGTATTTTATTATATTTAATAAATTTATTTATATAAATTCTGCATTATATAAATAAATAACTAAAATTTATGAGACAAAATTAAATATTGTAAAATTAAACAAAAATCATATCCCAGTACGAGTCACCAAAGAAGAGGCGGTACAAGTGATCGATAAAGCGGTAAAAAACACGTTGCTCGCAAGCGGCCGCACACGCTGACGAAAGCGGCTTCTGTCCTAACACGTGATTACTTTATCAGCGGCCTCTTTTCGTAGTTTGTTAGGAGTTAGCTTACCAGTTGTACAGTGGATGCTTCAAAAGTAAGATGAAAGATTCATTTTCCATAATCATCTTCTGTCACGTCCCGCATGCGACACGCTGCACCACACCAACAAGGACAATACCTAAAATGTGTACCAATAAATTTTGGAAATGTGTCCCAAAAGTCTTGTGTCAGCTTTACCTACCTTTGCTACGTGTACAGTCACACGTTTTTCTATAACAAGGTGCCACCAATCAGTAATAGGCAAGTTCCAATTCTAGATATCCACGTGTCATCTGTAATTTCTACAGTGCCGTGGAATCCTACATTTAATCTGCTAGAAAATCATGTCTTGTCTTGACATAACTCACTTAATCTAATGCCACGTGTTTTGCTTCAATCTTTTTCAGCTCGGTTTAAAGTCTCGTAGTAAAATAGAGTCTCAAGAGGTGCAAAGATCTGGGTAGTTAAACAGGTGGTAATTATTGGGATATTTGAATGGTTTTGCCCGTAGCAGTCTCACCGCTAATTTCTTCCATAAGGGTAAAAATTATTGGATAATAAAGAACCTACGTAAACATCAAACCGTATAAGATTTAGAGTGGGCATTAATTTTTGAAACAACATGCTGATATTTATAGACTTGACATAATCAATCAATTTTTGACCTTTAGTTTACATAACCGCTGCATTCTCATATTATCATCTTTAAATATGTCAATTCGTTTGTTAAAGCAAAACTCTTGATTGCACGCATACTAGTAAGCCCACCGTAGCGTGTGAAAACCCTGGTTGGCTAAAGTACTCTTACACAAGGTTGGATCTGCCTCAATACAGATGGAGCATATAACACCTCGACATCACGAGCTACGGCAGGAGGTCTCCTCCGGGACCACACAGGGAAATGGCTAGGTGGCTTTGGACACAATATTAGGTATTGTACTTCAGTTTGCGCCAAACTCTCGAGAGTATAAACCGGCTTCTCATTGGCATGAAGTCTGGGATATCGACGAGTGGAACTTGCCGTTGACTCCCTTACTGTTCTCAGTTTCTTAGCACCCTCCACTCCACTTTCGGCTCCCTTTAACATCTTTATTTTGAGAATTCAGCAGTTATTACAATGCTAATGGATAGTGAAGTCTAGGCATATTTACCGTGAAGATAATCGAATTACGAATTGACAACCAGGCTAAGCCTCTAGAACTAGGCGTCTATTGGTATCAAAACTCGCCTGTGGGTTGTGCTACTATTCTTCTAAAGGATATATCTGAGGTTTCTTTTCCCCGTTTAGTACTTTAGTATATTTTTACTTCTCCTATTATTTATTTTTTAAAAGGAGACATCCTTGTGTGCTTAGTTCTGGTTGTCTTAATCAATTCTGCACTGACCGGTAGTTTTTTAACTACGGATGCAGGCCAATTTCTTGGATGGTCATAGTCTGTAACATGTTCTGTCTACAACAATGAAATATGTTTTTGAGATGTTGCTATCTTTGATATATATAATCGAATATGAAATTTGACATAGCTTCAAAGCAATTAATCAAAGTTAGCTCTGCGGTTTTTCTGAGCAGAGCGCCACTTAATGTTCAGCTTGGTTACCGAGAAAAATATAAGGAAAAAGAAAACTTAAAATCTTAAAAGAGTTGAATTAATGATGAGATATCCAAAATCCGATTATCACTACAAGAAATTGTTTGAAAAAACAAACTTAGCATAACCGTTTCACGTAATTAATCGACCGTGGTGAGAATTTAGCGGCTCATCCACGACACGATAAGATTTGGGAAGGACATTTACAAGAGTGAGGTGAGTTTGAAAAGAGAGTGGATTTTAACGATCCGATCAATTTTCGATCTGTTTAGGTAAATATCTAATGTACTCACCCAACACATAAGTTCTTTTTGAAGGAAAAGCTATGTGCTTATGGAATTTGCTAGCTCCTTGATTAAAACCTTTAAAGGGTCTAAACAATTTGACTTGAGTAGGATAAAAAAGGGAATGTCAATATAAAATTTTAAATCAGTCTAATAAAACAATACCCTAAATTGTAATAAATATACAAATATCTTTGTGATGGTATTTGGTTGGGTCGGTCGTGCTAGGCTCAAGTTCAGAATCAGAACAGCGCATGAGCCGATCAGCTCATCCTTTAAAAACTAACCCACTACAAGAAAACTGGCCTTTACCGACGGAATATTTCGTCGGTAAAATGGACAGTTCCGTCGGTAATTATATTTTCCGACGGAAAGCGACGAAAGAATAAGCCGTCGCAGAAATGGCGGTCGTTATAACTTACCGACGGCAATTATCCGTCGTAATTTGTCAACGGATAACCGACGGAATATGATCCGTTGTTGTGATTCTGCGACGGAAATTGTTTTAAATTACGTCGGTGAAAATAGCACAGCCACGACGGAATATACCGTCGGTATTTGTTAGGGACGGGAAAACCGTCGCAAGGAAGTTCCAACGTTAACGACGGAATTTAGGACGTCGCTAAAATAAGGACATTATCGTACCGACGGAGTGTACATTCCGTCGGTAATAATTTCCGACGGATTATTTAATTCCGTCGGCCAAAAATGTATAGTCCATACACTACATTTATAATTGGACATCCACCCATCATCCAGTACATCAAACTTCACATCAACCAGTACATCAAAGTTTTGAATAAAAACAATTGTATACAATTGGTTCCACACATCAACCAGTAAATCAAAGATTTTAATAATGTCAATTGGAATACAAATGTATACAAACACATCAAAGTAAACATAAATTGTTATGATTGTACCTTAAAATCATGAGTTCGAAAATTTAAAGTTGTGGTGATCGTTGTTGGTCATTTGGAGAACTTCCCTTCGACTGATCGGAAGGTGGTTGCAACTGAGTCATTCGCATAATCTCTTCTCTCATCTTCGCCATCTGCTCTCTCATTTGTAGCTCCATCTGCTCCCTGAGTCGTTGCTCCTGGTCCCTCATCCGTTGTTCCTCCCGCTCTGTTTGCCCCTCTTCCATATAAGCAATCTTGTCCATTAATGTTTGTACTGTAGCCCGGAGCTCGATGACTTCATTGTTGTTCGATGGTCTAGTGGACGCTGCTGTACTGGACATGGAAGATTGGGAATAACATGTGTTCCCATACGAACCTAGACCAAATATCCTGCCACGGCGATCCCTACCACCCACGGCCTCAAAATACGTCTGAGACACGTCTACAGGCTGTTCCTCCTGCGACTGTAGCTCAAGGGTTTGTTGTAATTGGTCCTATAAGGTATGTGAAGTTAACATTAAGACGAAGGACGGGAGCAGTATTTAGAAATTAAAAAAAAGCAATAACTGGACATACATTCAGCTCTCGACAGCGGTTGTTGATGAAGGTTACACCGTCATGCTTCTTTGTGTGAGTGTGCAGAAATAACTGAAGGGGGGTAGGCTTCGTGCCCAATGACTTCTCCTACATCAGAAAGACTTTGTCGTTAGATGTGAATTAGAAATCGTTTAAACATGTGCAGAAATAAGTCAACACTGCCATTAGAAATCGTTTAACTATTGACAAAATTAGTGTAAACTGTAGATACTTACAAGTCTGTCTGCATGCTCTTGGTGAGTTATTGAGCCTCCCGTATGTACGGGAAGACTCTGTAGACCTGGGCCTCCACGTCTATTGGTCGAGTTACGTCCTGAGATGGATATTGCTGCAGGTGATGCCCAATAAGCCAGCCAACGACTCCAAATATCTTCCGAAATATAGCGGGGTCGTACACCAGCCTTGTTTATCGCGTTAATGAAGTCGCGATAACGAGTACGAGCCCGCCTCTCCCAAAATTTGTATATGCTCCCATCCAAAGTAGCGTCCCAGAAAAATGCTTTCTGATTTAAGAACAAACAAATATATGTTAGTTAACGTCAAACTTATTATATATTAATCATGACACTAATATTATATATATATATAATATAAAATAAATAACAGAAATAATTATTGTACCTCGAACTCATTAAAGTACAACTGTTTCGTAGCTGCAGTGATATTCTTCCACGTATATCCATCAGGTTCAATTCGTTCCTTAAAAGTGGCGGTCATCTGCCTGGATACCATTCCAGACGGTACGAACCTAAAAGTAGAAGTCAGTGTAGTGTACAAATAGAGTGAAAATAGAAAGGCTAGCTAGAAACAACGTGTAATCCTATCATATTACTTACTGGTCATTGATGTAAGTGATATACTTCCGCCCATCATCGCCTACAGATCCAGGTTGCCGGCCATGTCCTTCATCCCCTATTGTGGTATTGGATGATATATGCGTTGCCGTTGGCGATGGTGTAGCATTAGTAGCAGCAGGTGATGGATGATCTGCAACAGGAGGATGTGTAGGAGGAGGAGGTGACTCAGTGCGAGTCCCAGACTGTGACGATCCACCTTGAGACGGTTGCCCGCCAAACATCCCTCTAAACCTCGGCCGCATAACCTCACGTGGTCTCTTAGGTCCCATATTAATGAATGAAATACAAAATTTATCGAATTCTGTACAAATATAACAATCTTAAGAGCAATCGTTTAATGAAGTTATTTACATATAAGCCAATGTCTTTGAAAGTTAAGAAACGAGTTAACAACAACAAATGAACGTCAACAATTATACAATTATGACTGTGTTTACCAGATTCAAACATATACAACAACAAACATCTTGTCAACGTTCCCGAATTATGTCATGCATGAGTAAATTATTCCGTCGGATTCCATGTGACATGAGAGTCCGTATAGGTAAATGAGTCCCCCAGTTCTGGATTTCCTAAAAGCATCCTGGCACGTTCAAACGAAGCGCGAGAAATAGTCAGACTTCTACCAGGTGGAGGCCTGTGGACACTTTCTCTCAATAACGTTTTGGCTATGGCCATATTACGTGAGGAAATTGTAAATGTTTCGCCGCTCTTGGTACAGAGGTCGAATTGCCCCGATGAACTACTACAAGGGGGAACAACAACTGATTTGTCAAACCGGCCATATGTCGTAGTGTCATGGCTCTGGCCTCTACTGACACTAATTTCATCGTTGAGAATACTGGAAGCTTTGAACAACATGAAGTTAAAACCATCACATTACTATAATGTTATGGGAACTAAAAATAAGGAAATAAGATGTACAGATTAAGAACACAGACGTAATAATCATAGCAACCACCTTCAAGTAGAAGATCGGTCATGGATGGCAAACGACTCGGAGTGCTTTCAGCAACGCTGTTTCCTACAATGGTTATTCCCTGGGACGGGACAAATGTTCCACATTCCTCCCAACGGAAAGAATTATTACCGTCGGGAACCATTCGCCACAACGACATCCCTTGAATAAGAATTGCAATGATTAAAAGGAATACTGAAATTGGTACCGTAAATAGTCTATTACAAAGACATATTAATTGCTATCAGAACTTAAATGTAAATTACAATCATCTTCCTCGTTAGAAGAATAAGAATCAAACTCTTCCTCTTGTTCAGATCCATTGTTACCCTCGTCGGACTCTGCAGATGAAATATCAAC
>JANTPM010000005.1:46504224-46516405 GCA_025434745.1 Erythroxylum divaricatum | reverse complement strand
GTATTTGGTTGGGTCGGTCGTGCTAGGCTCAAGTCCAGACTCAGAACAGCGCATGAGCCAATCAGCTCATCCTTTAAAAACTGACCTAATTCTTACAGATAGACCATATAAATTTATTACCTCATCATGAAAAAGGTATGATTCTCATAACCCTAATTTTCACTACTCATCAGCTACCCAAAAGCTTTCATAAAGTACTAACTTGAGCGTTAGAGAGGCTTACTGATTATCAACCTTTGGTGCGCCTTTATTGCTTTGCAGAAATTATCAACGCAGAATCGGTCAATCTCATGGATCCAAATAGAAGCTTCCAACTCCATCAGAATCCTATTGAACCAGTATTATAAAGAATATCTTTGTTAAACCGCATATCATATCAGGATTCTTTCTGTACTGATAAGTACATTTCAATACGTGTTCGATGTTCTTGGAGCATTAAGTGCATGTCCGGTGATGTGTCGTAGCTAGGGTATAATGTCTAGTGCAGTAAGGACATGGAGAACACGATGGTCTTCTAGATAAGATAACCTTTTTCAATATCTGGGCAATTGAGTTGCTTGTCACAATGTTCTTGTGGGTGCTACAGTTACCTTGACGTGTCCATTGATCCTTGTACACTTCTTGTTATCGTGTCGAAAATCAAGTAGACGTGTTTTTTAAGTCCCATGTTTAGTATAGATCGCAAGGAGCATAGCAACAAGATGCTATGAATAGTTCTATTTTTGGAATCACGATAGATATGAATTTAATTTCTTTCAAACATCTTAAAGATATTTGTTTCTAATAATATAATTATTTCATATTTTAACTCATTTTAGCAAGTTCAGTTTCGTAAATTGAGCACAGGGATAAAAATTGACTGCTCTATCAGCTTAAATTTAGATGTTTTTAATTGACTGATTCATGAGTCAAGCTTAAATTTAGACTGATTTAAAGTTTAATTATTTTAAGTAAAATAACATTGTTTTGTTAAAAAAAATTGAACTTTGAGTAGGCCTACTTAGATCCGGAATTAATTAAAAAAAGAATTATTTTATACTTTTAATTTTAAAATTTTTATTTTAAAAAATAAATTGAGCCCTGAATTTAATTAAAATAGACGTTATTTTATAATTATAATTTTTAAAATTTTATTTTAAAAAATTGACAAAGTTGACCATTGCCATCTCTATTTGAGCATATATTTAAATGAATATAATAATTTCTGCAATGTTACTTTTTCACAAACTCTTTTTGACTGATCTTTTCAACTTTTTCTCAGTACAGAAAGAAAGTATACAAAAAGATGACGTTCCTCATTTCCATGCAACACAATTACCGTATCTTCCACAGTTCCTTCTTCTGGAATGGAAAGGGAAAAGAACCCTAAGTCACAAAAGACCTGGATTTTTCAGAAACCATTTAACTATAAAACTTTTGTTGAAAAGGGCATTCAGCACTTTTTAGAGGATTGAAACTGATAATGATGTTGCTCATCAGTCCACTGATTTTGGATTAAAAAATAGACTGACTGATGCTTGACCCCAATAGAATAACTTGGGAGTTTTGGTTGGCTAGCTGCCAAGCCATTTCAAAGTTGTTATAAAATTGAGAAATTATTTATAATTTTTTAAAAATAATCTAAAATAATATCTGATTCTATACCAAATTAGTGCAACTTTTAATCAATGTTTTAAACATTAGATCGGAAGTTAAACTGATATGACAAGAGGTTTAAGATTTAAATAGTTTAATCAGTATTTGATAGTCATAAAATTGACTAAAGATTGAATAAAGTCAAAGAATTTGAAATATAATTAAAAGAGACTTTCCTTATTCATCTAAAAATTTAAAGTTTAATTGAGAAAATGATTATTAAATAAAAATTAATTGATATATTTTAGTTTATAAGAATGTATTAATTTATAAAAATTAACCGATTTATTAATAAACTTGATTTTTTAAGTGATTATCAATAGTCCTTCTTACTAATTAAAAAATTTATTTTATTAAAATAAAGAAAAAATTAAAAATCAAGTTTATTAATAAATAGGTTAATTTTTATAAATTAATAAGTTTTTATAAACAAAAATATAACAATTAATTTTTATTTAATAATCATTTTTCAATTAAACTTCAAATTTTCGACGAATAAGGATAATTTCTTTCAATTATACTTCAAATTCTTTGACTTTATTCAATCTTTAGTCGATTTTATGACAATCAAATACTGATTGAACTATTTAAATCTTCAACCTTTTATCAGACCGATTTAATTTCCAGTCTGATTGGTTAAAAGTTGTACTAATTTGATATAGAATCGAATATTATTTTGGATTATTTTCAAAAAATTATAAATAATTTCTCAATTTTTATAAAATTAAAATTTAATTCTTTATACAATCAAAATTAAAAAATATTAAAATTTGGTGTAAAAATTAATTTATTAAATGACCATAAAAATATTTTATTTTTTGGGCATAATAACAAAATATTTACTAAAAATTTAAATTTTCAAACCTATTTAATATTTTTCGATATTTCAATGTACTGGTATGATTAATACAACTCAAAATTATGTAATCTATTCTTTTTTTTGTTGCCCACGAGGTTTCTTAGGAGTGTCCCAACTATGGAAAGATATCTTTAAGTCATTCACTTTTAGACTAATCCTCATTCAAGTCGGGTAGGTCTCTTACAGAAAGTAAAGTTCTGAATCCATGTTTTATAGTATATTCTAATTCAATGCAAGAGAATTTTGTATAGAATTCAAGTTGGTGCGATACATCAATTCACAATAGGTACTGATCAGCTCAATAGATTTGATCAGATGGTAGAAATAGTTTGAAGAAGAAAATTATAGAAGGAAACAAGAGTCCCTGTTTTCTCATGATGTCTTAATTTGATATAGCAGAAAACTTCAGAGGACTCATCAGAACTTACAATGAAAAACCTCAACTTGATCTGTGCTAAAGCTGCAAAATAAAATTGTAATGCTCATTTCGGAATAAACAGCTCTTGATCCCTACAAACTGCAAACTCTGAAGAATCACTTGCAGATTTTCTTGGACTAAACAGTTCCTGAGACTTTTTACAATGAGCAATGGCTCCCTCAATTGGATTCTCAATCTCTGAGTTTGCACTGCCACTTCTCCTGAGAAAATGTAGATCTTGGAAGCCATTGGAACTGAATGAAAATGATGAAGCTGTGGACAAAGAACCAGAAGAAGATGTGGACGAAGAACCAGAAGATTTATTATTAGTTGTATTATGCCATTGAATCGCCCCAGAGAAAGACCTCCTTTGATTGACGAAGAAACCATCCTCAATCATATCTCTCTCTATACTTTTCTTTAGAGTACTACACTTCTTGTACCTCTCATTATCAATTTTGCCAAAGGGGTGCCTCTTTGCTCCCTTGATGCAATTGCTCAAGCAAACCTTACTTTTGGAATCACTTCCTCTCTCTGCATTGTGAGCTGGTTTGGAACACGAATCGTCGGTACATCCAGATTTGCGAAACAATGACTTGAGATACGCACTTGAAGCTTTGAGCTTTTGACGAAAAGTTAATTGCTTGAGCTTCTTGGACCATGACTTCTTTGGTTGATCTCCAATGAAACTGTTGATTTCAGAAGACCATTCAAAGCAATAGTCGTCTAGGTTGAGCTCACTACTGACCCTGCTTGACTCTGAGTTTGAGATGTTGCAGAACTCCAATGGAGTGTTGGAGCTACTCAAAGGCTTAATGGAGCTAGTAATGAAGGAAAGTGGATAGCTTTCTATAAAGGGTTCTTGAGATTTGCTCTCAAAGGTAGTAGTTATGGCGTTTTGAAGGAGTTTTTGAACCATTTGTAATCTAGAAGGAAGAAAAAGTGGAAGGAGTTTTCCCTTGTAGAAGAGTTCATCAGCTGGAGAAGCATTGGTTTCTCTGTCATGAGACTGTGAAGACATTTGGAACTCAAACTCTCTGCTCTGTGGTGGAGATCTAATGGAGTAACAAATGAAGTTCGATGAAGCAGAAGAGCTTACTTCAATGTCAATGTACTCATCTTCTGCAAACATGCAAGAAGATTGATTTGTGGCCATCTCTCAGCTAATCTATACTCTTCTTCTCTCTAAACCTGCTTCAACGGCTATAAAGTGCTGTGTATATGTATGCATGTGCAGATGCTTATGGGGAGGTGAGCTTGGTGGAGAAGGAAGAGGGCAGAGCATCATTTAAAGTGAAGATGGTTCCAAGGTAGAAAATTAAAAACATTTTATTGCAAGGAATTTGTCAGATTTTCAACTTTTCTTTAACAAAAAAGCTCCTGAATGGTTCCAAACAATAGCATGCAGAAAGATTATCTATTTTTTTTTTCTGTTTTGTCACATGAAAATGTATGTTTCATTTTTCATTTTAGTGACCACATGATGCTTGTATCGCTTGTTTTAATCAATTCCCTAAGAATCCATCATCTGTATTTAGGCTATTGATATACTATAGCATGAAGACACCTAGATTCCCTTTAGTCTCAATCTACTACAACAATGGCAAATTTTGATTACCATATTGAGGTAAGTGACAAACACTTGACACTTAAGGAAGTTATGTACTAAGTTTGAACAGTCTTATCAACTTTTCAGTAATGCATAGCCAGTACTTATAATTCAAAAGATTGTTGGTTTGAGTCAGAAGTTGCTATTCAATTCAATCTTTCTCAAAAGGAAAGACTAATTAAGAATCCCGACACATTAAAATTTATAAATATCATTATTTATATATTGTAAGCATTAAACGATTTATTCTTAAAAAATTTATAAATATATATTGTATTACATAATTTTATATGTTTAGTTATACGTTTTTATTGATATTTTATATTATTTTTAATTTACACCAATTTGTTAGAAACTACATCTTTATTATGTAAAGGTAAAATTGCATACTATTGAACCTTCCTAAATCTCGCATTTTAGATGAACTTTTCCTGTGTGATGTTATTTATGCTCCTACAGATCATATTAAAATAATAATAATATTGCATGGTCAATATAGATGAGTATTAAGACTTGGCTGGAGCTAGAAGCTACCTCATTCATGCCCTTTGACTCATTTATCCAATGCTCTCTTAGTACCTTGAATGTAAAAGAGTGTTTGTGCAGAAAAGTGAGAAACCTTCCCCCAACATGAAGATGTTGATAGTGAAGTTTGTTTTTCTTGAGAGTTAGATTTTCATACCCAACATGTTCAAAAAGTTGTCATGAATATGATAGTAACTATGCAATATGGTTGCGGTTCAGCTCCCCTCTCCTGCTGATTGGGCGACCGACTGGCACTCCGAGCGGACAATACTAATTTAAATAATTACGGTTTAGTGTACAAGATACTGTACCCAACCACACCACAATATAAATAGATCAAGACAAGCATGGGGCCTATTCCCATGTAGTGGATTCATAATGTGCAAAAGATAGTGTATATCTACTTGGGAAATGGGAATCCTCAATAGATCCAGCTTTGCACTTGAGTATTATCATGTACTCGTACATGTTTCCAAGGATTTGTGCATGTATGCTTCATTGCTAAGTATTTCACAGCATATTCTCAGAAGAAGAAGATTACAGATGGATGTTCCTGAAAGAAGGCATGTGTAATATTCCAAAGAACTATAGTTAGTTTCATAACTCAATTGAGTACAGTATAGAACAGTTCCCCTGTTAGTTTCAGCAACGTCCACAAGCTTCTCTGCAGCAAAAGTTCAAAAATTTTTGAAACAGCTAGCCCATATTTCAAAGCCTGTTCTTTTGCACTCAGAATTCAATAATGGACACATGCACAGAGACAGAGGCAGAGACAGAGAGGAAAAAGAGAGAGATCCATCCTGTTCAATAGTCATATAATTTATAAAGAAACTGTTGATGGCCTATTACTTGTGGCTATGATGTCCCATTTGACCTGGTCAACATTGTTCCTTTAGCTATTCCTGGGACTTCTAACATCCATGTTGTTGACTTCATTAGGAACAAAGCAAAAAGTTAAAAAAACATGATGAAACAAATCACTTTTTATAAGATGATTAACCTAACCTGAATATTAGTGAAGTTTGTAGCAACTACTTTTTAGGTGTGAATTCAATAAATTATTAGATGCACTCAATATTCAGCAAATCACTTGTTTTATTAAATTACTTAATTTACTGCTAAAAATAGATGAAAATATTTTATAATATTTAAAAAATTGGATCAAAAATTAAATCAAATAAGAGATGCAAGATTTAAACAGTTTAATTTTATTAGAATATCATAAAATCGATATAAAATAAAAACTGAACAAATTTGAAATAAAATTAAAAAAAGAAACTATCTTTATTTGTTAAATAAGTAAAATTTTAATTTTAAAAGTTGTTAAATAAAAATTTTATTTTATTTTATAGAATTGATTAGTTTATAAAAACTCACTACCTTAAACTGAAGTTTCAGTACTTTAATATTCAGGAATGAATGATTGTACCCTCCAGAAGGACTTCAAGACTCGTTCTTTTTAACTTCTTTCCAATGAGTTAAAAAGCTTCCACTAGCATTAGCAGATAACTTTGGAAAAAAACTTGTCTGGAGTCAGAGAAGGCAATCCAAAAGTACAAGATTACACAAGCCAAAGTAAAGGGTAAAATGAGGACATAGTAAGGGAGTAACATGTACCTAAAGACCAGGAAGCCCACTGAAACAGTAAGGTGGCAGAAATTTGGCACTGACTGAGCTGAAAGTGTCTACGTTTCATCATCAAAGAAGAGAGAATTTACACAGTAAATGCCTAACAACTGAAGTTACCATGTAGCCATGTCCATGTAGCAACTTTTGTAGTGGATACCCACTGAAGTTGCAGTTGTCGAGGTGTAATTGGTATCCATCAAAGACTTTCTTATATCCTCCAAGCCAACATTTATGTAGGAAAAACATACACAGAATTCAGTATCATTACAATAACAGTGAAAAAAAGCTAGAAGATAAGAAGAGGTAATTAGAACTTCTTTTTGTTTATATTATGAAAAATCCTGAGTCAGACACATTACTGGACATTCAAATATACTTCTCCTTGTTGTACTTGGCTCACCTTCCTGGTTTTGAGATGATATGCTTTTCCACATCAATGAGGTTTATGTCTCGGACCCAAATCCGAACCTTGCCGGAAGTCTGGTGCAAAAAAGCCAACCCTTTTAGCTCATCAGTGTGACACTGTCTCTATTTCCAGAGCCCGCATAGAAAGGATTGTGTTATTACCTGTAAGCACGCATAGCAAGTAGTTTGCTCAGAAGTTCCAGTTCATATCAGAACTGCAAGTATGAAATTATTACCTCTAGGCTTGCAATTTTAAATTCGATACCAAAGTTACAGGAGGGTTAGCTAGAATTATACCAGAGCATTGTTTAATACCAAAGATACCAGTTCTCATTTTCATGTATCCATTTTCAAAACAAACCAATGCATCCATGAAGAATGCCAAAAGCAATTCAAGGATCTCACTGGTTATTTTTTATCTGATCACTATTCAGGATGTCAAGAAAGTCCACAGCAACAAACTGTCTCAACAAACTGAGTTTTTATCACCCGTTATTTTCTGAAAAAGAGTGAAATAATGCAATCTTCACTATCTATTCTGCATGGCTACCATTCCCTGCTTTGAACTACTGATAGAAGTGGCAAACCAAATGCATCGGTGTTGCTGCTTCGCAAGTTTACTTGTGCAGTATAGTCTAGCACTCAAGGGACCCTACTTATACATGGCTGAAGCTGAATTATAAAGACTCCATCAAGGCATTTCCCTTTAACTATGATGTTCCTGAGTTTCTCATTTTTCTCCCATCAGTCCATCCAAACCCCACCATACCATTTTCTTGAAACGGAAACTAGATGGAAAATAAAAGTTAACCCAAGTTCTTGCAATTCCAAGAATAATGGAGGAATCCTTTGTCCATGGCAAATACTTATCCTCATATCTAAAACTTAAATTCTCATTTTCTATGACCGATGTTGCAGAATTTTAAAATTCTTTTACGGTGCTCGTAACACATTGGCAGCAGCCTCTGAACCCATGCCAGCATGAAGTTCTTTTCTTGACTCAGACAAGCATGCTCCCCATCACCTTCAAAAACTTCTAGTTGATCATTGATGTGCAGAAGCATTATCATCATAATTTATACCGGAATCCTACCAACTTCTGGAACTCATGGAATCACTGTTAAGACCAATTTCATTAATAATAACAAGGGTTCAAGATATGTTAACAGTAGAGAGTTGGATGAGAAAAGAGCTAAAGGATTACAAATACTTGGAGGAACAAAAGGATGTTATAAAGAGAGCTGTCAACTCTAGAGAGAGTTGTTCAAGAGTTGATGAGTCTGGAGTTTATCAGGCATAACATCAATCTATGTCTCACCATTAGTTATATTAAAAGAGAAGGATAATTCTTGGATGATTGTGTATTGATCATCGGGAGCTTAACAAGCATATAATTAAAAACAAGTTTTTCATATCTCTAATTGAAGAACTCATTGAAGAATTATATGGATTAGGCTGGTACTCTAAATCGGATATAAGAATGTAGGGGAATACATTACAAAATTAACTTTTAAGACATTGGGCGATTACATATTCTTAGTGATATCCTTTGGATTGAAAAATGCTCCCTTAACCTTTCAAACCTTCATAAATTAATTACTTAGACCTTTCTTAAAGAAATTTATTTTGGTTTTCTTTATTAACATCTTGATTTACAGTGATTCCTCTTAACAACACCTGCAATATTGTCAGGAATCTCATCGGACAAGCATAAGAACAGTTAACAATTTATAATAATGTGCAAACCTCCCCCTCTTGAGCTAGCTTTTGGGGGTGAGTTAGGCCTTCTAACATGGTATTAGAGTCAGTTTGTCTCGATAGTTTAGGGCAGTACTCGGTTATGTTTCTTTACCCAATATATCCATCAGATGTTCAGTCCTGTTCTGGACTGAGAGGTGTGTGTCAGGAATCCCACATCGGACAAGTATAAGAGCATTCAACAATTTATAATAATGTGCAAATCTCCTCTCTTGAGCTAGCTTTTGGAGGTGAGTTAGGCCCTTCTAACAAATATCTTCAGAGGATTATGCAGACCCTTCAAGCTCACCATTTCTTCATCAAAGGAAATAAAAAGGAGGAAACTGTGTAAAAGTGGTACCACATCTTCTATAATGAAATCAGGTTGAGTGAATGTTATGTTAAAAGAAATTGGTGGGATTAAAACATCATAGGTGACATTGAATACTGACAATGAGGACTTTAGATAGGTAGTGATCCGAAACATAGTGAGTCACAATACGAAGCGATGAGGCATAGCATTCGAGCAAGAAAAGTCCCCTAGCGACTCAAGGAGTGAGTGGGCGCATGCAAACCATATATATACTCAGATAATAAAACCAAATGGGTATAAAGAATATCTCTTGTTCTCCTTCTTTGTTGTGTTTTGTTGTTCTGATTCTCTTCCTTGTTGTTGGGTTATTCTATAACTTAATTAACTTCTTTATTGCTTTGTAATTTTGTGAACACTCACAATATTTTAAATTTATAACATAGCATTATATTCGGCTATTTTGTGCAGTGATCTTAAGTTGTTTATCTGCAGGTGATATTCCAATTAATATCACATTGGTGATTTCATTCAGAGAAGGAAGAGCAGATGATAGCTAAGAACACGAGGATGAAAGAGATGTCCGTCGAGATTAAGTGTGCGTCAAATGATATGAACCAGTAAGATGAATTTACCCAAAATTGTTTGGGAAGGATTGAGGCTACATTAGAATCTATGAATTGCCATATAGATAGGCTTAACAAGTCTATTGATCGTCAGGAATAGAGTCTCGTTACAAGAGTGTTATCGACAAATTCAAGCTTGTTTCAGACTGTTGGTTCTTTTAATACATTATAGTTTCAACAGGTTAAGATAGACTTTCTGAAGCTCAATAGGACAAATCCTCTCACATGGATCTTCATAGTTGAACAGTTCTTTACCTTCTATGATACTCCTGACACTCAGAGACTCACTGTCTCCGTTGTACACTTTGAGAGGACGGTGGTTCTTTGGTACCAAATGTTGTAGAAGACTAACCTAATTTTCACTTGGGCTTCCCTAACTCAAGCCGCAAAAGAGCATTTCATCCTATCATGTTTTGAGTCACCTAAAGTCTAAACTTTTTAAGTTGATACAGATTGGGTCAGTTAATAAATATTATACCCGATTCATGATATTAGCCAACTGATCAACTGATCTTGAGAGTGTGTTATTAGACTACTTTATAAGAAGGCTGAAGGAGCCTATCAAAAATGATGTCATTGCATAAGAGTCTCAATCCTTGATCAGAGCTATCGGGCTTGCTAAACTATATGATGAAAGACGAAGTTTTTGCAATTTATTGGGCTTATATAGGCCCAAAACTTTGAACCAAACAACTAAGTTAAGTACTAACATGGCTAATTCCACTTTACCAATTTGGTTGCTCCCACCTGCTATTTATGCGAGTCTTCCAACCCTTATTGCCATCTCTAACATTTCAGACCCACTCCACTGTTTTAATCCTATCCCTATCCGTCGTATCACACCAACTGAATTGCAACTCATAAGAAACAAAGGATTATGCTTAACGTGTGATGTTTACAAAAAGCAATCAGAGAAGAGGAAGTAATATGAATGTCGTTATTCCTTTCATTATGTCAAATGAGTTTTTAAATACGAAAGAATTAATAACTAATTTAAGTGAGTAACAGTAAGTTGTTACAGGTTAACAATAAGTTGTTACAGGAAAAAAGGACGTAGTCAGTGATTATCCCTTAATATTCCCCTGCAAAAGCATGTCCCCATCGAGAAATGCATCTTGTATCGTAGCGCAGCTTGACATCGAGAAGTTAGTGGTTTGGTAAGGGCTTCTGCTATCTAATCATGTGTCGAAATATGTGCAACTGTTAATTTTCTAACCTAAACAAGTTGGTGCACAAAATGATAATCTAGTGCAATATGATTCATTCTAATATGAAAAATCGGATTCTTATAGAGATAGGTAGCACCAAGATTGTCACAAAAGAGTACCGGCAATCCTTTGAAAGGAAGGTGAAGTTCAAATAGTAAATTTTTCAACCACTGAAGTTCAATTATCGTCATCACAACAGAATAATATTTAGTTTAAGTTGAAGATCATACAACCGTGTGTTGTCGTTTGGAGTGCTAAGATACTGGATTCCCACCAAAGTAAACAATATAAGCCAAGGTAGAGGTTTTGTCATCACTGCTACCTGCCCAATCTACATCACTATAAGACTGAAGTGGTAACTGAATGTCACCAAAGACTTGAAGATCCAACTGTTTCAGCTTATTAAGTTGCAAGCCAAAGTGTATTGTTCCTTTGAGATATCGATAAACCCGGTTCACATGTTGTAAATGAGTAACGGTAGGAGCATGCATAAACTGAGCAAGTTTATTTACTGAAAACGCCATATCCGGTCTCATATGAGCTAAATACTGAAGAGACCCAACCATTTGTTTATAAATCGAAACATCAATTGGAGCAGTACCATCATCAAGGTGTAGCAAGGTTGATAGACATAATGGTGTTGACGTTGGTTTCACTTTAGACATACCAAACATTTCAAAATGTTCTTAATATATTTGTGTTGTGAGAGGAATAACCCAGTGGATGTGGGAATAATTTCGATCCCCAAAAAATAAGCCGAAAAACCCGTCTGTTTTAACGAGAAAGTCATGGATAATGCAGTAATGAATGTTGACAAGAATTGTGACAAACTTCCTGTCTAGAGCAGATCATCCACATATATAAGAAAATACACAACAACATCATCATAGTTATAAATGAATAGAGACAGATCACTGATACTATTACAAAGGTCGTAGGATAAATAAATTTCTTTAGTGAATCATACCAAGCACAGGGAGCCTGTCGAAGACCATAAATTGCCTTGCATAATTTACAAACATAATTCAAATGATCAGGATGCACAAAACCCGATGACTATTTCATATAAACATCTTCTGATAAAGCACTTGTTAAAAAGCATTATTTACATCCATTTGATGTATAGGCCAACTGTGAGCAACTACAATGGTAAAGATTATTTTAATTGTTTGTGGTTTAATAACTGGTGCAAAAGTCTCATGAAAATCTAGACATGGTGT
>JANTPM010000005.1:46474878-46485713 GCA_025434745.1 Erythroxylum divaricatum | reverse complement strand
TCCCCTCTCTTCCCTCTCGTCCTGATAATTTCCCTTTTTACCCTCACGACTGCGGAAATCAGAACCCTCTCCATCGTCAACGACAATCGCGCTATGATCCTCTTCGAGAAGTTCGGTTTCACCCACACCGGCCACGTCACCATCTCCGTCTCCTCCGTCTCTGTCTCCTCCACCATCAACGCCCCCAACCCCAGCCCCTCCCGCCTCGGCTTCTTCCTCCTCTCCGAAGAATCCCTGATCCAGCTCATCCTCGAGGTCCAGCAAAACCAAGACTTTTGCGTCCTCGATTCGCACTTCATACAACCTCTCTTCACCTTCCGTGATCTCTCTCCCCCTCCCCTCTCCTCCTTCAGCCAGTCCTACCCTGTAACCGCCCCCAATGAATACTCCCTCTTCTTCGCCAACTGTGCTCCCGAGACTCGCGTTTCGATGCATGTCCGTACGGAGGTCTACAACGTAGAGCCAGACGGTTCTAAAGACTTCCTGTCCGCAGGACGAACCGTGCTTCCTTCGCTTTATAGCTTCTGTTCCATTTTGTACTTAGGGTTTCTTGGATTCTGGGTTTACGTCTGTTATATGAATCAGAGATCTGTGCATCGGATCCATTTGTTGATGGGCGGGTTGCTGTTGATGAAAGCTTTGAACTTGATCTGTGCGGCTGAGGATAAACATTATGTTAAGGTTACCGGGACGCCCCATGGTTGGGATGTGTTGTTTTATATATTCCAGTTCATTAGGGTTGTGTTGCTCTTTACTGTGATTGTGTTGATTGGTACTGGGTGGTCGTTCTTGAAGCCGTTTTTGCAAGAGAGGGAAAAGAAAGTTTTGATGATTGTGATTCCTCTTCAGGTTCTGGCAAATGTGGCCTCTGTTGTGATTGGTGAGACTGGACCGTTTATTAGGGATTGGGTTACCTGGAATCAAGTGTTTTTGTTGGTTGACATCATCTGTTGTTGTGCCATTATCTTTCCTATTGTATGGTCCATAAGGTCCTTGCGTGAGACTTCTAAAACTGATGGGAAGGCTGCAAGGAACTTGGCCAAGTTGCAGCTTTTTAGGC
The DNA here is from genome assembly GCA_025434745.1 of Erythroxylum divaricatum. NCBI lineage: Eukaryota > Viridiplantae > Streptophyta > Magnoliopsida > Malpighiales > Erythroxylaceae > Erythroxylum > Erythroxylum divaricatum. The sequence goes on along the minus strand of JANTPM010000005.1, from coordinate 46,484,653 downwards.
AGTTTTATATCGTTGTGATTGGGTACTTGTATTTTACAAGGATTGTTGTGTTTGCTCTTAAGACAATTTCGTATTATAAGTACCAGTGGGTGAGTAATGCCGCCGAGGAATTGGCGAGTTTGTTGTTTTATGCAATCATGTTTTATATGTTTAGGCCTGTTGAAAAGAATGAATACTTTGCTATTGATGACGAGGAAGAGGAGGCTGCTGCTGAAGCTCTCAAGGATGAAGAATTTGAACTTTGAGGTTGATGACGTGCAAATGTGATTACTTTGTCCGCAACTTGTGGGTGCACTAATCAAATTGCTGGTTGTCTGGTCCAGGACTCTGGTACTTTGCAGTTTCTGTACACCTTTTACGTTTAGCCTTTAATTTTGTGATTGTTTTATAACGGATCTTGAAATTTATGTCAGTTAGTGGTAACACACTTTATTCGTGGGGTTTTGATTTGGGAAACTGATGATATTTCTCTTATATGTAGGATGAAAATCATATATGATTTTTATCAACCATCACGTTTCGTATATGACAAACTTTTGTATTTTCTTATGCTTAATATGATAATCCTCTTAAATTCAATGTCCTTTACTGCATTTGTTCAAATGAAACATAAGACAGGGTTGTTTATAATTTTGAAAAGAGCTTATTAAGTTGATGCTTTGTTGGATATGGGACGGAGAATAATGAAGGTCGATGTGAAAATCAAACTTGGAGCTAAATTGAAAACTAGATTTTATGTGTAAGTTTATGATGACTGTTGTAAGCCGTGTTTGTATGCTAGAAATGCTTTTGGCTGCAAGTAGAGGAGAATTGTCCAAGGGCTTGGGCCTTGACTTGAGTTAGAAAAAAGTCTTTTTCTCCTGGAATTAAGACAATTTGAAGGATTCAAGTTATGAATGAGGATGTGTATGTGTTCTTGTTTATAGAATTGGAAGAACCTGGTGTCTAGTCAACATTTTTAAGGACTTGATAAGGTGATTAAGTAATTTGTTTTTGTTAGTTAGCATCATTAGTAGGCCTTCGTCAGTTGTGTTGCTTTGCTAGGACTTTTGAAACCTTGAAGTAATGTGTTCCATTGGAGAGGCAAGTTGTTAATTTACACCAATCTTCTTTCGGTTAGATAGTTCCAGACTTTGAGAGCTGTTATACCTCCATAGAAGTCCAATGTTTGAGGCTTGATTTATGAATACCCTTCCAAGACGTGTCGGTCTGTGGCCTTTCATCTGTCTCTTTAGTTTTCCAGTTGATTTGCTTTGTGAAATGTTCCATCCCGCCACTTTGAATGTTATTTGAGTAACCATTTCATACATTTTCTGGTAATGTCTTGAAATCTTGTAGAATTTCATTTGAGGAATCTGGAACCTTGTTGATTTCTGGCCTTCATTCCTTTTCCCGACATACTTTTTAGCCTTTTTTTCTATTTGACCGTGATATAAAGGTGCTTCCTTAATGGATTCGTTCCTTTTCGCTTAAATGATTTCCTTTTATTTTTGCAAATTTTACTTTCATGACAAGCACAATGTTAAGGTCACGCTCTGCTTCTATATTGATTATTTCATTTAGCAACTTCTTGTTCCTTGGGCACAATGCTCGCTGGATTCGAAATACAAGTCTAATTGTGTACTGGAATTCATTGACGACATTACTACTGGATTCAAGTTCTCAGATGATCGTAAGATCACGTACGGGGTGCGTCGTTTCTAGATTATCCAAGAAAAATAATTAGATGGACTATGCTAGATTTTGATTTGCTAAATCAGCAAAATGTTTTCCTTGTCATCCTAAACAGAGAGAGATGAATGGATTTTAGTCATACATATAGTTGTGAATCATAAATTTACTTGGCTGATTGATTAAACATAACTTTCTTTCTGGTTGCATAGTTATTGAGTAGAATATGTTACAAATATACCAATTCGAGAATTCATGTTCAGGAACGAGCTGATTCGTACATATCTGGCTTAGCTAGTCAGTAGAATCTTGATACTTAACAGGTGGTCAGATCTAATGCATCATATTTGTTGACTCCTACCCAAAGTACCTCAAATTCCATGGATAATGGAAATAGTTTCAGAGTATAGGATAGGATTGTTCATAGTGATGCTTGTCACTTGCATTGAACGCATCTCTAACGCCTGAATCTGTCAAACGCCATCTTAGAATTGTTGTCAGATTTTAATCTCACTCAGCTCGGAAGAAAACCAGAAAAAATGGTCCGAAGTTGAGGCTTTTTGTTTTTTGTTTTTCCCTCCTTTTTCCATTACTTGAAGACAAAACCTGACGAATTAGAGAAGGAAATATCTTAAACTTGGAACGAAATGGAAAGCACTTGGAGAATTTGAGAGAGGTAGTACTGATGGGGCGGACATAAATCTCCCTAGGTCCTTTACATTCCTTCAGTAACAAGGCATCATAATCATCATAATACTTTCGTGAATGCTCCATAATCAATGAGTTACGCCAGATAGTCACAAGAGTAGTGATAGTGAGACAAGTAGGAGTGGTCTGAGCGGTCAAAGCTCCTCACTTAAAGCTCTTCTTTTCAGGAGGTCTTAAGTTTGAGTTATGCCAACGGAAGAGAATTAGGCATTATTCATATTGATGATCCTCTACCTCTCTGGGCACAGCTCCTTGATCTGATTAATTACGGACGTCTTGCTTCCAACGGCAGTGTGGGAGTTGGCGCTACTAAGGAATTTAGGAGCTGATGGGAAAACAAGGGAAGGTCAGCGATCAATCATCAACTGAACAATCAAGTATGTGAAGATTCTTTATGCGCAAACGTGTACAGGCGACGTAGGAACCTGAGGGATCTTGGGATTTCCAAGTTTACACCCTCTAGGGCTTTTGGGGTGGGGTCTTAGGGGATTAAGATTAGTCCGACTAAGCTGAGATAGTTAATGTAATCCAAAAAAAAAAAAAAGAGTAGGGATAGTGAGAGTTGCACCGTAACTTGTTCTGGTAAAAGTAGATTAAGAAAGTGATCAATAATCATATCAGTCTCTGAAACCCATCCTGCCCATTAAGTTTCTGATGATAAGCCCTATAGATGGCCTGAGGAAACATACTGATGAGCCCCTTAGACCCCAAGTTTCAGCAAAGCCAATGTGTTTGGTGGGTACCATCATTATATTACATTCATATACATGATCTTTCATCCTGTTTCTATAATCTTATCCAATCTTCTCTCGTCATGATCATGATTGATGATTTGTCTCTCAGGCTTCTCCTGTCTTAATCATGCCTCAGTTAGTTTAGAAAGAAAGAAAAATGAAATGGCATACAATTGCAGATGAATGATTATATTTATATCTTAATTTGGCTTATTATGGAAATTGAAGGATCAGACATTTCCTTTACCTACTCGGGTCCAATGCAATAATGCCATATATGTACATTCCATACTTTAACAAAGCACGCCTTCTTGACATGTCTACTTGAATTGGCATGTTAATGATAGTGACAAATTCAAGTTTACAGTGAACCTTAAGAGCTGTAAGTTGCAAGAATAGTGATGATAGAAAGTTTATCTCGCCGCGACGTTAGGCTTTTTCTATACAAAAACAACATTTCTTATGATCACTAGCCCGTGATTCAGTCAACTGCCGCACTGTTTAAGATCTAAAAAAGGAATCCAAAGCTTCCGCCAAGTTATAAACATGAGAAAATCCTGATGAACATTAGCTGTTAAGTTGACTAATATAGTTATCAATCAGAACTTGTTTCACAATTTTTCGGATTAGAGATCTAGGATTAATTCCGGTTAGTTCACTAACCTTATCGCGGAAGCGAATTAATCTTTGTGTTGTCTTCTGCCCACGTGATCCCAATCTCACAAATCACTGTCTCCTCAGTAGCTACTAGAGTCACCGTAAAAATCACACTTTCAATCTTGCAAAACACTGATGGCTAATCTGTGAGAGGAATTGATATCTTGGAAGACTCGGATTTTCTGATCGTAATCATCATTCTAGTTTGAATCTCATTTAAACAAATTAAATAAAACGTTTCCTTGCGGTTATTTTCTCAATTGCTACCAAACGGAACGCAACTCTTCAAGTTGATGTCGTGGCCGTTCAAGAAAATACAACAAGAGACACTGGTATTACAATAGAAGACGTAAGATAACTTTTCAGCAAAATTGTGGTATGTACATGGTCTCGTTGATGGAATCTAAAGAAAAGAAGTGACAATCCGATAATCTTTAATTCTTCTAATCAATAACATTAATTAGTTTACTTGGCGACCTTCAAAATATGGACAAATCGAGGTTGCCGCCTACCATACCAGGCCAGAGTTGAGATACATCACCTTAAATAAAGGCTACTCCTCTTAAAGCTCAAACTCACGATCGCACATAATCCTCTCTTCCTTTCTACCACCAAGCTACCCCGTGAGGGGCAACATGCGATTATTTGATTAAAGTAGAAGAGGAGTTTACTAAACTTACAATCAACTCCAGTTAACTTCCTTTAAAAGAAGATATTTGTTAATTATATATGATAAATTCGAGGAAATTAAACTTTTACTTTCTATTTATATTGTTTATGATACTAATTCTTGGTCAAATTAAACCTTCAAGATGCGAATTTAAAATATAAAAACGATAGTATCCTTCGTCAAATTAAACCTTCGAATACTAATTTAAGATATAAAAACGATTCTTTAAGTATCGATTATTACTACAATAATTCATTGAGAGTAATTATGAGATTGCTTTGATATATATAGAATTTTGCATTAATAAGTGCTCTTAAATTTATATATTTATTTATTTGATAGAAAGAGTAAAAATGGAAAGAAAAATATCTATGGAGATAATTAACATATACAAAATTGGAAAATTGCTCTAACAAAATACCAAAATTTGCAAATATAAGTACACCATTATGAAATTAGATTAAACCAAAATGAAATGAAAACACATGCATTAAACATACACAAACAAAATAAATGATAGTGGAAATCAAACCTTTTCTTGAATCAATCGTTTTGATCCACAACATCTACACTAGCAGCACAAGACAATAACCTGTGAAAGATCCTAAACAAGGCAGAGCACGAGATTTCCTTCACTTTCCTCAACACCAAACACTTTCTCTTACGACCCTTTTCCTTTCTCTTCTTTCCATGATTGGTCACCTTCTCTTTAACTTTCCCCAGACACTTCTTGGTCCTCTCTGGTACGGTCTCTTTCCTCGAAAACGTGTAGCTTCTTAGGTACATTTGCCTGCAGGAGATGCTATCCACAACCCTAGGGTGCCCGATACCTTGCCCTACACGGTGGACGGTTCTTATGAACTCGGCGTCGGATTCCGACCACCTGCGGAGGTTAACGTACGTGGTCCGAACCGGCACTCTAGGGTCACGTGCATCGTTGACGCAGTTCGATATGCAAACCGAACTCATTGGTTCCTTGGTGGAAGTCCTTGCCGGCTTTTACAGCTCTGTACTATGTTTTCCAGGATATGTACATATATAGTGGTACAAGGCTTAGATTGTAAGAAAAGATAGATAGAAAGAGGAAGAGAAAGAGCTAATGCGGTTAGTTTGTTTTAGTGGGATATCATCATTCTAATGATTTAGCATAATTTGTAATGAATACGACCTGGGTATGTCTGTGCTTGGCTTTATATACAAGAAGGATGTAGAAAGGAAGAAAGAAGAAAAGGTACATATGCATTAGTTCTTCATTAGATACCACTACCGTTGGCCAAAGGTGAATATTTAAAATTTATCATAAACTCTGTTAAAATGAATTTAAATCATTAAACTTACATAAATTTGATATCTGTTATTATAATTACAGCAAAACAACATCAACACAAACAATCAACAACATATTAAAAAAGTTGCACATTGTGATCATTGTAATTATATTAGTTTGTTTCTATAATTTAATTAAATCACATTTGTCTTTAATTATTTATATTACCTTCAATCACAACTAATAATTGAAAATAATAAGATAAACGGATGAATCCATAATTTAAATCTTTGATTGCATTTCAATTGTAATCTTTAATGACAATTAAAAACTGGAATGAATAATCGGCTATAATGATAAGAATGGATTAGAGTAAATGACAATTGACATTTGTATGGTCGGATTAGGAACTTTGAATATCAAGTGTTGGCATGTCATTTATGGAGGCATATATATAGCTAAGTGTGTAAAATGTTATGGCCATAATTTGGTAAGTCTTCCTTAAAATTAACTTCTTGACATGTATGTATGTGAGCAAGCCAAAAGTGGACCAAACTTTCGACCTAATACTATATATGATTAGTTGGCCTTTTAAGAGTTGGTCAAGTAACTCTCGAACACCATGTGGCCTTTGACAATTGACAAGCACGAGCCTTTCTATGCTACATCTTTGTTGGAATTTTAATTGTAAGTATGAATCTTAAATATATGAAAATTAGTGAAGGACATATAAATATAAATGACCCATAAATTAATTTAATATCTTAAGATTTTTGGTTGGAGCGTGGTGTCAAGGTCTATGAGTATGTTCCTTCACCAAGCTTGTTATGAAAAATTATGAAGAAATTGAACTCTCCAGCACCAAAAAATGGTGTTAGAGTTGATGGTCGGTAAAGGACAAGTATAGAGAGTAGTTTGATCATGTAATTTTCATCTCCACGTGAAAGAGTAAGGAGACTCCTAATGGGCCCAGACCAATGGAGTAAAGCTCTCGATGACGTCATATAGTTGAACTGTTAAGAAAAAGGCATTTGCTTAAGGAGGAGTTCAAGTTCAATGTAAAAGTTCACATTTGAGGAGTAAATTATTGAAATTTCAAGTGTAAGTGAAAATCTTACATTAGAAAAAAATGAAATTAGTGAATGGCATATAAGTGAAAAAGATCAATAAACCTAATGTCTTAAGATTTTGGGTTGGAATGCGATATCAATAGTCACTAGTATGTTTCCTCACTAGACTCATAACAGACTCATAACGAAGAACTCTTATGAAAGTTGGCTCTTTAGTGCTAACATTATGTATCTAATGTCATTAGATATACATACTCTTTGAATCTCCCAATTTAGTATACGACATTAGAATTTTTTACATTTATTACTAAAAAATAATAATAATTTAAAACTGAATTAGAAATGATATAAGTAAAATAAAAGGTATAAATATTCAATCAATATTAGACCGACATTAAATTAGAATGTAATTAAAATTCAATAAAATTGAATAATTTAAAATAAAATTAATGAAAGAAACTATCTTTATCAATCTAAAAAATAAAATTTTTATTTAAATTTCCTATTTTATTTGGATTTATAAAATTTATTAGTTTAAAATTAATTAATAAATCAACTAATTTTTAAAATAAATCGAACCAAAAATTGAATATTTCAAAAATTTTATGATTAAATTAGTTGAAACGATTTAATTTTTTAAAAACTAAAAAATATTTCTTAATTTAAACATCCAACTGTAAACTGATCAATCTTTTTAATTAATTACATCGTTTATCAAAATAATGTTCAAAGCTTTCTTAATAATTTGATTACTCTTTTAAAACTCTTATGGTACAATATGTTGTAATTTTAATTTTTTTAATTGAAAATTTTATACATTTACTTTTTTTATATTGCATAAATTTTGTAAGTACGTATATGCCACATATCCTCTATTAATTGATCGATACATTATATATGTTTCATATAATATTTTGTATAAGACTATAATGCTCTTTCACTTTATATTTCTCATTATTTATAATTTAATTATTATGCAAAATCCAATTTATATATATTGAATTTAACTGCTTAGACCTTAATTATTTTGTATATATCGGATCCAATTTTCCAAAAGTTGAACCTAAAACTAAGATATTTAATTGGGTGTCCCTGTCCGATGTTGGGCTGTCAATCATAATGACCATGATGAGAACCAACTATGGGTCAGGCCATTTAATTGCCACCAATGGCCCATTCTTTACTCATTTTTTTGCTTTTTGATAAATTAGAAATATCACTTTTTGAGAAATTACTCTAAATTTAAAACTATACAAGAAACTAAACTGGTAAAATAGGCGATTTAAGGCATAACTAATATTAGACTATTACAAAACTAGTTAAAGAGGGAAAAATTGAAGAAATTAAAAAATAATTAAAAAGTTGTCCTCATTTATTAAAAAAGAGACTATTAAGTGAAAATTAATTAATTAATTTTATTTTATAAAACTAATTAATTTACAAAAATTAGCCAATTAATTGATTTTTAATAAAAAAATTATTAAACTAAATCAAACCGAAAAATTAAAAATAGAAACAAAAAGTTAACCAGTTCAATATTTTCACAATAAAACTGCTCAAATCGGTTTGGTTTTAAAACATTGATATTAAAAGTTGCTAAATTCTTTTATGATGGTTAATTTAACTATTCAACAACAACATTTAGTAAAAATATAGCTGATACTTGACATCTAGAGAGGTTCAATAGTATGCAGCGTTAACCTTATCTAGTAGAGAGGATATTTCCAAGATTTTAACTATTCATGTATCTTAAATAAATTTATGATATTTGATAAAAAAATTCAACACTTCTTACTACATGCATTTCCAAACTTTGAAAAAAAAATTAGAATAGTGAGACTTAGGAGAGTGTGGTCACGTAATTAAGAACAATTGTAAACTTTCAGCAAATGAATAGTGATTCAATTCCTATTTGTATGTTTGATAATTATTTATTGCTTCTAATCAATTCTATTTAGTTATAATATTTTAATAAAAGCATACTTTTTCCCATAAATGGGGATATTTTCTGAAATCCCTCGTTTTAATTTGATGTTAAATGAACTGAATAGAACCTGATTTCATCTCATTATAAATAGGGCTTTTGTTCCTTTTTTCTTATATATTATCATTTTATGATTTAATCAAAAGAATAACTAATCTGCTATATAATTTGATGATGTGAATGTGCACGTGATTATAGATTGAACGAGAATTATACAGCTCATCTAATGCTCGAAAATTGCGATAATATTTTTTGACAAAATTGATTAATTTTTTTTACAAACATACGGAGATAGCCTTAATAAACATATAAATGACAAATTATTTTCATTTTTATTGAAGGTAAAAATGGTATTATATTATCTTTCATTCTTATTAATGTAACAAACCAAACAATATTATTGATATTAATACAGAAAGTCAAGTTACAAACCAAACATTATTTTTTTTATTTTTCATACCCATCATCATCCCCTTCTACTATTATACCCATATCCAGGGCCGGCCCTGAGTAGGAGTCAGCAGGGCACCTGCCCAGGGCCCTTTATAAGAGGGGGCCCCCCAGCCCCCTCTTTAAAGAACTTTACAAATTACAACGTTTAACGTTGTAGTCTTGTAGAGTTGTAGATAATAAACGTTGATGATAAACCATAAACGTTGTTAAATGACTATAACATTAATGACTATATCGTTAGTCTTTTTCTTTCAAAGAAAGTTTTTACAAACTTTTTTTCATAACGTTAATGACTATAACGTTATTATAACAAAAAAAATTTAAAGTAAAGGCAATTTTGTGGTCCTAACACTTATAAATAGTCCTGAAATATTGAATTATACTTATACCTTTCAATTGCTTTATTTTTATCAATATATATATTTAAAGTACTCCAACTCAAAAATTAGCAGCAAAAAATTTTACGAATCTGTCTTCTGAGTTTTGAGTATAATTTAAAGGTAAATTTTCTGATTTTTAATATATTTTTATTCTTTGTTTTTTATTTTTAATATTAGATAT
>JANTPM010000005.1:46419125-46433712 GCA_025434745.1 Erythroxylum divaricatum | reverse complement strand
TGGAGGTGGATTCGCGTATTGTGCACGACATGCTCTTTTCCTCTATGGCGCGGGCTGCCTCGCCCCACCCTTTGGTGTTGAGCATCCATGCCCTTCTCTCCCGTAACTGGGTTGTACTCATCCATCACGAGTATCGGGAGGGAAATCGTTGTGCGGACTGGCTTACCCATTCAGCCTCCCCGTGTTCCTTCGGGCTCACCCATCTTGAACATCCCCCCAGCGCATGCATCCCTCTCCTCTTAGAGGATGCGGCGGGCATCTGTCACCCACGACTTCCCATGTAGTTTTGTTGTTGTTCTCTCTTTATCAAAAAAAAAAAAAAAAAGCTGGACATGAACACTAAACAACAAGAGATGGAACATGAGAGAGAGAGAAGTAAGAGAGCATCAATATCAGGCTCAATGTGGTTTAAAGTCTCCATATTTCCTATCCCTGGATCTCATCTGACAAAAAACCTGTGAAGATCTTCTGTCAAAAAACTACAAACTACAGACCTTTTTTTTTTTCGCCCCTTATCCATTGGTTTGCTTCTCTTTGATCTCTCTGATATCAGACAGAACTCTGTCAGAACCAATTATATGTGTTCCTTTTACAGCTAAGTCTGTTCCTTGAAAAAAGGCACACATGAAAGTGCCAGACGCAGATTCAAGGTACATGGCATCAGCACGCCTCAATATTCTCTGAACTCGCATTAAAACTATTGCCCTCTTGTCTCAATTCGCACTCGCAAGTTAAATTAGCGCATACCCTTTTGGTCTGTTGAGTGTGTATAAAGTTTCAGGGACAGGTGTTTGCGGATTACAACATGAGAGTGGACTTTTAAAGACACGGTTTTATGATCAAGATATTACTTTTTGGGTCATTTAGATGATTAGCTAGTTGTTGATGGTGTGCCAAATCTCAGAAGTCAACTCCTGAAAATGGTTAAATCTTGTTGGAGACCTTGTGTTGTGGATGATAGTATCAGTGGGAGGTTTGACGGGTTTTTGCGGTCCGAGGAATTGGGAAACCATGCTTATGGACAGTGCTCAATGGCTGTAGCTGAAGCCAATTATCCGGTAGAGGATCGAAGCCAACTGGAGTCAGGTTCGCTGAGTTCAATTGATTCTGGTCCTCAGGGGACTTTCGTTGGGGTCTATGATGGGCATGCAGGAGCTGAGGCTTCAAGATTTATCACCCAAAATCTGTTTCCCAATCTCAAGAGTAAGTTCTTCTGCTGCCCTTTTCTTAATTTTCTACAACAGCTTGAATCAAAACAATGGCTTCAAGTAAGCTTTAATTTGCTTGACGGGTATTTTTGACACAGGAATCTTGTAGGAGCACCAGGGATTATCAGAAAGCGTTATTAAGAAAGCTTTTGCAGCTACAGAAGACAGTTTCATCTCACTTGTGAGGAAGCAGTGGCATGCTAAACCTCACATGGCATCAGTGGGCTCATGCTGCTTAGCAGGAGTTTTAAGCAACGGATTGTTATACATTGCAAATGCTGGAGATTCCAGAGCTGTCTTAGGGACATTGGAGACAGGGACCAAGCAAGTTACTGCAGTACAGTTATCAATAGAACATAATGCCAATATAGACTCTGTCAGAGAAGAACTCAGGTCCTTGCATCCTGATGATCCTGAGATTGTCATGTTGAAACACAAAGTTTGGCGCGTGAAGGGCCTTATACAGGTAATTTCTATGCAATTTGACCCTCACCTATTACAAGAAACAATGAGTTCGAATTTGCTTACATGTTTCCTACCTCTCAGATTTCGAGATCTCTTGGGGATGCTTATCTTAAGAAGGCAGAGTTTAACAGAGAGCATCTACAAGTATAGATTGCCTGAAACATTCCACAAGTCTATCCTTAGTCCAGAGCCAGCAATATTAGTGCACAAGCTCAGGCAAGAGGACAAATTCATAATCTTTGCTTCTGATGGATTATGGGAGCATCTCAGCAATGAGGAAGCTGTTTCTATAGTCCAAGATAATCCTAGTCATGTAAGACCACTGAAATTAAATGGAGTATGATTCCCATCAGATTCAGGGAATTGAAATAACCGTTCCATATGTATTTAACTTGAATTTGCTTTAACGTGACTTTTGGGAAAACACGGAATTGCCAAGAGACTTGTCAAAGCTGCACTTAAAGAAGCAGCAAAGAAAAGGGAAATAAGGTACACAGATTTGAAGAAGATAGGAAGAGGAGTAAGGAGGCACTTTCATGACGACATTACAGTTGTCGTTTTATACCTTGATCCGCATTTAATCAATGGCGGACCCCTCAGTAATTGCTCTGTTTCAGTAAAAGGAGTCGTCTCCAAAGTAGCTGACTAATAGTTGCCATATTCTTGTAATTTTACACACCTATTTCTATATCATTGTTAGACAAAAGGGTCTGCAAAATATAGTTATAATCCTCTTCAGAGTTCAGAATCCTCACCTAAACGAAATTTCAATTGAGATGTTGAAACTCCAAATGACATTCTAACTGCTATATAAAGGCACTCATTAGCAAGAGGCAAACTTGCCTGATTATTGGAAAGAACAAAATGTCATTACCACATGATCAGCTTTACCAAAAGAGAAGAGAAAAGAGCTTCATTAACCAGCGTGAATTCATCAGCAAAAAAAACTACTTCCACATTTATGCCATTCGTATGAAAGGTTACAAACAACATGCTTTGACACATTATTAGGCACCTTGTCTCTTCAAGAGTCGAGACCATTCTTTAGATAGAACTATAGTATTGAATAACATCATATTGGTTATAAAGCTCCCAATAGGTCCACGATAGAATTCCACAGCCACACATATATGTCAGAATTTGTTGCAGAAGTCGTATACAAACATGGGTATAAACTAATACCAGAATAGTTAAATTTCGTTTAAAATCATGGAAGATAATTATATCAGAATGAGATCAAGAAGTTTTCATCATATCAATGATAGCAAATTTACAAAACAGGGCTAAGTGATTAAGTACTACAAGCCCTTGCTATCCCAAAATATTACTTCGACAAAAAAGAATTCCAGCCGCACTGTTTTACAATACAAGGACTTCAAATAACAATTTCCAAAATAAAACTACACTTCCATCAAAGTTGTCCACCATTAGCACAAACTTACCTAGCAGAAGGGCAATTTACCGGTGAGACCGAATGGTAACCAACAACAGCTTAAAAGTGTTCCTCGATTCCAAAATGATGGCAGTGATATCAGAGTTCTCAAAGTAAAAACATATAAAATATCTCCTCTCGGGAGACAAACTTCCGTGATTACATAAAGAAAGATAAAAAGGACCAAAAGTTCACAACAAATCTACACGTCATTTACTGAAAATCATGTCTATCTCCGTTTGGATATGCATGTCATGACTAAATGTTGAACAGCAGCAATAACAAATATGCATCTCTATCACTCACTCTGAAGTAGAAAGTCTGCTACTAACACAAGATAGAAAAACTAATAGATTTAGTTCAATATGGTCCTCATTCCTCCTAAAACAAGTTGTAACATATTCCAAGTGCGGGGAAAAATAAGGAAGTGAAAAATCATGTTTTAAAAGTGAAAAATCAACACATAACAAAAAACCTGTCTCAAGTTTACCAAAAAGCAGCCTTCGTACATTTGATCTTAAAGTAGCAGGTATCCTTACACAAGTTTGCCACCGGCGTAAACATGAAATCATAACATTGATAATATGTCTTGTGATAAAAATTTGGCCAAACAAGGAGCAAAATACAAAGATTGCAAAAAACATTTTAATCATGCAAGTTCCAAAATATACTCAAAATGCTCACCTGTCACTTCGTAAGACAGTCATTCTCATTTCAATCAACTAAAATCACGAATTTAAGAACCTCAAACTCCTGACTCAAACAAAGTTACAACATATGCTTAATGCTGCTGTTCAACAGATAGATCACGAAGCAAGAAACTTAAAATAAAGGGTAAAACTGGGGACAACAAGGAACTTACTGCAAATAAAAAAACCAAATAGATTGGATCCATCATTTAGCAAGATTGGACATTCAGAATCTCTGATACCATCAAAGATTTCAAAATTAGTAGCACTCTTAAGGTAGTTGTTGATTACCCTAGGCCTCACCAGGTAAATTTAATAAAATACTGAATCTGAAATGTCAGAACACATATTTACTGCTTCACAACATGCCGTTCAAGTAGTTATTTTTTGGATCCGGATTACTGTGTTGATGAAAGATAGTTGCTGGGACGGAGGGCATTGAGAAATGTTAGAAGACTAAGCCTGCCAGAGTAACACCAAAAACCAAAATATTACGTAAGGCACAATAAAAACTTATCTTGAAAAATGTATATGTGTCTAATTAACGGAATATAGATACAAAGATGTTTTAAATATTACTGGTATGATGGTTGTTTATTGAGTGCTAAGTGAGGAATACCTAATAATTAAGGAGGAAAAAGATTTTAAGACCCTCCACCAGCCTTGCCAGCAATTGCTAACTTCTGATTAAGAAGAATAATAAAATCAGTAATGATATCTAGAATTAACTGCAGTTCAACAACAAACAAAAATAAAAAGAAAGAGTGCCTTACTGGCTCAACGGTCCCCTTGCCATTCAATGATAAAGAAGTTTCTGAAGGTTTTGAAAACCTGGGAGAATACAACCATGTTAGTGAATTTCAAGCATGAATAACTTTAAAAGTTTAACTAATAATCCAAAAGAAGAACCAGAAAAAAAGGGTGTATGTATGGACCTCAGAGCCCTTGCTTTCTTTTTGTCTTCTTCCAGTCCTTCACTTTTAGTATCTGGAGCAAACCTTTCAAGTCTCGCTTTCTTCTTTGCGTCCTCATCAGTTGGCACAGACTGCATAGGAAGCCCAAATCTAGAAATCCAGTACTGAATATTAGTAGCACTCACAACTTCTATAAGATTTGGTCACTCGATAAGACCATAAACATGATACCTCTCTGCTCTAGCCTTCCTCTTCAGTTCCTCTGAGTTCTTCGACCCCTCTGACGCAGGTAATGAGGAACCAGTGCCAAACCTGAGTACCACTCAAGCACAGCAACATTTGTAAGAAATTACTGAAAATAATGCCACACACCCCCATCCATCAGATGTAAAAAAATCAAGTAATAAACAAAAACGTAAAGGTAAACCGAATTTCCCTGAAAATTTACCAAAAGCAAAACATACAACATATGTATTGCATCGTTCAGGAACCACAGTGATTCCATCTAATCTCCCAAAACTCATACAAACACGCTTATTTAAATAAAAAAAAGGTACCTTTCGGCTCGAGAACTGCGCTTCTCTTGCTCAGACAACTGAACTGTAATCCCGAACCGCTCCGCACGGCGGATTTTCTTCTCGGTGTCGGAAACCAGAGCGGCGGTTGCCTTTCCAGTCTTCGGATCCTCACCGTCCATCTTGGAATCATCCTTACCTGAATCGACGGTTGATGATTCGTTTCCTGTAGAATCCTTGACTCGATCTGGCATCGCGGATGCAACAAGGGACGTTTCCAGGGTGGTTTTGGTGGCGTTATCTGCGACGGAAGCGGTGGGATTGTGAGTGTCTGCTGTGGCCATTGTTTCGTTAGGGTTTCGAATCGAAGAGAAAGAGACAGAAAGAGCTGCGATTTTCCTATTTGATTCTTTCGACTTAGATGTATTCGGTATTTGCTTGCGTATTTAACATGTTACTCAGTAAGACACTTTTGCTCTAATTGCCGGGTCAAACTACTGCTTCGGAGGCCCACAGCCGGTTCGGACCTTACTACTTTTTGCTTGGTTGAAAATTAGATTAAAAAACTCGGTTAAAATTTTTAATTTTTAGTTTGATTTATTTTAATAATTTTTATTGTAAAAAATGGATTGATTGATTGATTTATTTATTTATTTAAATTAATAAATTTTTATAAGCTAAAATAAATTAATAAATTCTTATTTAAAAATCTAAGTAAAACAATCTCTTTTAATCATATTTTAAATTCTTAATTTTATTTAAATTTTTAGCAAATTTTATGACAGCCTGCTATTGATTTTTTTATCTTACATTTAAAATTTAATGAATTCTTAAAAAATTTAACTAATAGAATTTTGTTGAATTTTGAATTCCAAAAAAGTTTTAAATCTCAAATTAATTAATTTACGAAACTTATTATTTACTTTTAAATTATTAAATAAGATAAAATTAATGAAATGAATTAATGAGTTAAATTCTCAACTTAATGGCTTGTAATTTTCTTACGAAGGAAAGTGATTTGTCATATAATAATTTTTAAATTTTATGTCTTTAAAAGAATTTTATTTAAATAATTACTTGAGATTTGAAATTTATAACATTAAAAATTAAATTAAAAGAGTTTTAATCATTTAGTAATAATTTAAAATTAAGTTAAATCTAAATATAGTGAACCGAAGGCCAAGAGCCATATTTGGTCGAATTTGCTACTTACAAGTAGGTTGAAACAAACAACACGTCGTGTCTCATAATTTTTTTTTATATAACTCAGGTTCCGGACTTGACCGGACTATCCTAAGACCTATGAGCCACCCACTCAGACTCATAGATAGGTAAATTCGGGCCTGATCATAGATAGTATTAGAAGTACTGCTATGAAGCCACCACTAGGAGAATTACATCACCTTAAATAAAGGCTACTCCTCTCAAGGCTCGAACCCACAATCTTCACACAATCCTCTCCCCCTTTCTACCACTAGATTATCCCGTGTCTCATACATTTTGGTACTACAAAGAGTCATCTGCCATGCAACTCTGGTCATTGACTGACACATGCCACCATGCTGCATGTCGAAGTCACCTTGCAAAGACTTGCAATCTTGTTTAAAATCTACCCTGAAGTTTTAGTTCGCAATCCCATTCCTCTTAAATCAAGCCCTTTTGTCAAGTTTGAACTAGTTAATGACAACTGAATAAGATTAGGGTCGACACTCTGGGCACCTGCCTAAGACCCATCTTTATTAATAATAAAATAGGGCCTACTTTTATCTTTATAAAAATTAAAATGAAACAAAATAGGGCCAACTATTGACCTTATAAAGAACAACAAAAGAACCTATATTTTTTATTTTTATTCTATATGAAGGCCCAAAAATAAGCAAGAATATGAACTTTTTTTACTTTGCCCAGGGCCTATAAAATATTAAGAACGACCCTGAGTAAGATTCGGACTATGCTACTACTAATGTTTTATTCTTGTTCGTCTTTTTACTAGTTATCCTGATCTTGTTCTTGTCTTCACCGTTTCCCTGTACAGTTATTTGCAGACCAATTCCAAGGACATTCTTCCTCCATCTATGGTTTTTGCTGTAAGTTTTTCTTATTCTTAATAATCAAACATCAAAGACATAAATTATACATATATCATTCGTGCTTATTCAGATTTTGAATATAATAATAACTACATAAATAAAGCAAATAAATCACTTACCCTGAGCAGAATTTGTCGTGATGTAGAGAAGAAAACTTTTACCGACAACATAGTTTCTCTCTCTTGACCCTCTTTTTATGCGATAGCTTGATGGATAGCTCCATGCACTAAATACCTACTCATTATATATTTGTGTTTTGTCTGTACTTGATTAGGGTAAAGAGATGACTAGTTTATATACACTTCTTTATTGACATTAAATCTTATTCGTCCATCAAGTACTAAATTAACGATTAAGATTTAATATAATATTAAACTAAGAAAACCCTAAATCAAGTTTAATATGGGCTTATAGAAAATCTAGGCCACAACATCAGGCCATATTACCTACGTTCTCCCACTTGTTCGGATGTTTCATCGTTACATTTAATAGTATAACATAAGGCTAGCAAGAGCCCCATAACAAGCTATAAATTCTACTTCCAGGGTGGATGAAGCAATGACAGACTGTTTGGCACTTTTTCATGAGATTGCTTCTTCAACTAATAGGAATAAATAGCCAAATGTTGACTTTCGACTATCAACACACCTGGTAAAATCTGAATATGAATATCTAATCACTTCTAAATGATTAGACTTTTTATAAGTGAGCATATAATTATTTGTTCCTTAAAGATATCTCATCACTTTGTTTGTAGCCTTCTGATGATTAATACCAGGATTACTTTGATATCTGCCCAGCATCCTTACTGTAAAACTGATGTCGGGACTAGTACAAGTTTGTAGGTACATCAAACTGCCCACAACAGAAGCATATGAGATTGTTTCTATTTCCTTACGTTTCACCTCATTGTTTGGACATTGTATAAGACTAAACTTGTCTCCATTTTGAATAGGGACTATACCTACTGAGCACTTGCTCATGTTAAATTTCTCAAGAATTTTCTTAATATAGGCTTTCTGAGACAATCCTAATAAACCTTGTAATCTCTTACGGAATATTGAAATTCCAATCATATAGGATGTCCCTCCCATATCTTTCATTTCAAAAATTTTAGAAAGAAATTCTTTAGTCTTATGCAACAAACCCAAGTCATTAGTAGCAAGTAAAATGTCATCAACATAAAAAACTAGAAATATAAACTTTCTCCTACTGATCTTTCGGTAAATACATTGATCAACAGTGATTTCCTCAAAACTAAAAGAAGTAATGGTATTATTGAACTTAATATACCATTGCCTGGAAGCTTGTTTAAGTCCATATATTGACTTCTTCAATGTATACACCATATTTTCTTTACTTTCAATGGAAAAACCTTCAGGTTGATCCATGTAAACTTCCTCCTCAAGATCCTCATTCAAAAAGGTTGTTTCCACATCCATCTAATGTAGCTTTAAATCAAACTGAGTCACTAATGCTAAAATTATTCTCAATGAACCTTTCTTTAAAACAGGTGAAAAAAATCTCCTTATAATAAATGTCATCTTTCTGAGTGTAACATTTGGCAACAAGTCTAGCTTTATATTTTTTAACATTGCCATTCGAGTCGCGTTTGGTCTTAAAGACCCATTTATAGCTAACTCTTTTAGAAATTTCTAAGTTTACAAGATCCCAGACATTGATTTGAGTTATTGATTTTAACTATTCTTTCATAACATCAATCCATCTTTCAGACTTATCACTACCTATGGCTTGTGAAAGCGAAATAGAATCATTATCAATGCCACAATCATAATTCGGCTCTTGCAAATAAACCACATAATCATTAGAAATAACCGACCTTCTAACCCTTACAGGTTTATCTAAAGCTATATCAACTGGTTCATTTGCATCAGCTGGTGGTAAGTTAGGTCCTTCATGGAGTGCTTCTTCATTATTTAAATGTTGTTATTGATTATTTTGATCTCTTAACAACATTTGTTGTAGTTGTGGGTTTAAAAACATATATGGGTAATGGAACATCAACCCTTATTTCATTAATATCCACAAATTAATTTTCATCACTCCCATTGACCTCATCATTCTCTAAAAATTTGGCATTGGCTGTATCAACAACTCTAAAACTTGGTTTGAAAAGTAAAATCTGTACCTTTTATATTTCTCTAGGTAACCAATAAAGTAACCACTAACTGTTTGAGAATCCAATTTTCTTTCATGTGGATTATAGATACGTGCTTCTGCTGGACAACTTCAAACATGCAGGTGTCTTAAACTAGGTTTCTTTTCATTCCATAACTCGAAAGGAGTTTTAGAAACTGCCTTACTAGAAACCCTATTTAGCAGATACATAGCAGTTTTAAGTGCATACATCCACAAACTTTTGGTTAATGAGGAATTACTCATCATATTTCTAATCATATCCATTAATGTTCTATTTCGCCTTTCTGCCACACTGTTTTATTGCGGTGTACCTGGCATAATGTATTGTGAACATATACTGTGACTTTTAAGGAACTTAGCAAACAGACCAGGACACTGTCCATATTCATCATACTTTCCATAATACTCACCACCTCTATCAGATTTTATAATTTTTACTTTGTATCTAATTTCCTCTCAACCTCCTTTACAAACACCTCAAGGGTATTTACAGCTTGAGATTTTTCATGCAGCAAAGAAATATATTCATACTGTGAAAAATTATCTATAAAGGTGATGAAGTATTTTTCTCCATTAAAGGATGGAGTGTCAAAAGGTTCGCAAATGTTAGTGTGTATTATTTCAAGAAGCTGACTGCTTCTCGTAGCTTCTTTCTTGTTATCTTTGGTTTGCTTGCTCTTAATGCATTTTATACATAAGCTAAGATCGATAAAATCTAGATTAGGTATAATCTCATTCTTTACTAATATTTCCAACCTTTCTTTGGATATATGACTCAAACGTTTATGCCACAAATAAACAAAATGTTCATTCACCAAACTATGTTTTATTCCAATATTATGATTGACAATAAATAGGGATTCAGAAAAAAAAAACATCATCAAGTTTCAATTTATATAAATCATCTATAAGCATTCCATAACCAATAAAGGAATTATTCTTATACCAATTAAAACAACCATGTCCACCCTTAAAGGTATATCCACTAGTATCAAGTATGGAAATAGAAATTAAATTTCTAAAAATTGAATGTACATAGAGAGTGTTCATTAGATTCAAGTGATGCCCAGTATCTAATGTTAGTCTGTAAGCCTTTAAAGCTTCAATTTGGGCGTTCATTTGGTTTCCATAAATAGAAAGCTGCTAGTTGGGCTTATGATTTGGATTGTAAAGAATCTCTGCATAATATTGGAAACATGAGAAGTGACACTATAATCAAACCATCAAGTATTAGAAGGAACTCCAGATAAGTTTAATTCAAAGCAAATAGAAACATAATGTATGTATTTCTTTTCGAACCAAGCCTTACGTTTCAAACAATCTTTTTAATAATGTCCTTCTTTTTTGCAGAAGTGGCATTTATCTAATTTTTATCCCTTCTTTTCATGTTCGGTAACTTGTGGGACTTTAGCAAGTCCTTTCTTAAAATTCTTAGCTTTTAGTTAGAGTTTCTTTCCAGCTTATTGACCCACTGGGTTAATAGAATGAACTCCTTGTTTCTTTAATCTTGCTTTCTCCTGAATAAGCTTAGTAGACAATTCATCGATATTTCACTTATCATTCAATGTGTTATAATTGATGCGGAACAGTCCATATTCAATAGGTAGTGAGTTCATGATAAACTGCACTAAGAAGGAGTCTTTCACAGTCATACTAGTGTCTTAAGTCTTGCTGCGATATTTGTCATATCAAGGACATATTGCTACATACTCTTTGACCCATCAAACTTCATAGTCGTGAGTTCAGTCATAAGTATTCCTGCAATTGCCTTATTAGTGGAAAGGAACTTATCTTCCACAAGTTTAAGAAAATCTTAAGCATTTTGATTTTCAGTGTTATAAAGAATAGACTTAATGTTGTTGGTAATTGTCATTCGCATAAAGTTCAAACATAGCCTGTTAGAAGGGTACACGTCTTATAGTATGCTTTTTCAACCTCTGTACTGATATCATTAAGGTCATAAGACTTATCTTCTTATAACGCCAAGTCAAGATCTAAAGTATATAAATGGAAAGTGACTTATTCACTCCATTAAGAGAAATTCACATAAATGAACAAGATAATAGAAGAAGCTTGAGAGTGAAGCTAATAACTACAAACATACAAAAGCTCACTAAGTAATTGATTCAGAAAGGAAGCACGTATATTAAACATATTGCAGGTTTCCTTTAGGTAAAGACAAGAATACATATCATCGCCATCATTAAAATGTTATTTAAACTTTATAAGAAAATTAAATAAACTTCATCAAATACAGTTAGCATCTTTGGATAACTATACATATATGACAAGAGTATATCAAATTTCTCCTTTATATTTTTTAGTTATAGAACATTGATTTACCTTTGGATAAAGTTCTTAATTTCTATCAATCAATAAAATTTTCATAATAGCATTTCATAAAATTCATAAATTATATGACCACACATTCAAAACTAATTTAACCACTTTAGCGACTAATAAATTAATTTTAATCATGTTGTCATATGTATATAATCATAATTATTATCATAATCATAATCATAAGACAAAACTAAAATTAAAAGTTTAATTATAGATTAAAATATTATTAATATGACCAAAACTTAAGAAATCAGAACTTAAAAAACAATTCATCGTCAAAATTCATGGAGTAAGGCTGTAATTTTTCGATTGAAAACACAATATTCACGATATGGATATTGGCACAAGAGCCGCACATTGAAACATGCACAAAGCAGTTAACAAATAAACAAAATCCTCAATATTCATAGTAATATGCAAGCTAGATAGTTCTTTACCCCCCGGTGTCATGCTAAATCTAAGGTAATATATTTAAGATTTAGTTTCACCTCTCTTTATAAGCGCTTATAGGGGAGTTCAATAATATCCGAGCTACCAAGTTCAACCTAAGTTTGCCTTTCGTTGTGAGTTCGAATCTTCAAAAAATAATGAGATGTGGCTCGTAGTTAAGTACTCTGTGGGCTCTACCAAGCGGAGGGTATATTTAAGATTTAGTTAGGGGCAAACAAACAGACATAAATAAAAACAAAAGCAACGTTGTAGTCCTTTCAACTATTTATGCATACACTTCACTTTTCAAGAAACATGAAGACGTTAAGCACACCAATGCTTCTATGTAGTTATTATTATATTCGTTATGATATAAAGAAGAAAATTTTTACCAATCACGAACTAATTTTTCTTTATTGACCTTCTTTTTATATGATAGTTTGATGAATAGCTTGATGCACAAAATATCTACTCTTTTTGTATTTGTGTTTTGTCTGTACTTGATTAGGGTAGGAAGAGAATTAATTTACATACACCTCTTTATTGACATTAAATCTTGTACGTAATTTTGTATGCTAAGATAGGGAAGGAAACTTCGTGCGAGCAATATATAGTCATTGCGTAGGGCATTGTAGTCTGGATGTGGTTGAAGCTGTGGCGCTGCCAGAAGCGTTAACTTGGGTCTTGCGTCTTTGTCATAGTTGAGGGGCTTTTTACTCAGATTCTCAAAAACATGTTTCTGCTATAAATAATTTTAAAGATAACTGGACTGAATTTGGTAGTCATTTTGGAATGTAAACAATTATTAAATGCTAGATTTGAAATCAAGGTCTGTTGGATTCGTCGGCAAGCCAATGTAGAGGCTCATAACTTAGTAAGGGTCTCACATTTATATGCTAGCCTTTGTAGTTGAGACCCCTAACTTTTGATTTAATGATATTGAAATTGACTTTGTTTCAAAAAAAATCTTGTACATCCATCAAATATTAAATTAACGGTTAAGATTTAATATATTATTAAACTGAAAAAACCCTAAATCAAATTTAATATGGGCTTATAGAAAATATGAGTTACAACGACTGGACATATTTGTTACATCTGCTACTAGCTCACTTGAACTTTTTGATGGAACCACCAAGTTCATTTCAGTGCCGACTCTGGGCATGGACGGACAGGATCTGCCCAGGGCTCAACATAAAAAAAAGGCCCATCGTTTAATGTTTTGGTTAATTAGCAGTATAAAATCATAAAAAAGGGCCCCCATCATTTACTGCTTTAGTTAATGTTCATATAAATATAAAAAGATAGGAACAACCCTTTGTTCAGTTACTAAGTTTCTTTATTTTACAATCTAGTCTATGAGAACAGATTCTTTGCTCTATCCACATAGTTATTACTTTCTGTTCTAATGGCATTTTGTGCAGATCAGATCCTATCATATTTTTTTAATCTTTCCTTTTCCTTTCACTTGTTTCCCCGAGGTTTCTGGTAAATTTGTAGTGGTTGCAAGAAGAGATTAAATTGGTAGTTATCGAACTTGATAATATATAAGCCTGAGTGGTATCAGAAAGTGAACCCGAAAGAGAACGTCATAATCTCCACTTTATGCTAGCGATTTCTTTATTCACTTCACTAAAAATTTCAACTATCCTTCTAGTCTCTGTTCTGTTTCCCAATGCATAGGTACCATCACTGGAACATAATAACAAAGTTGTTGTGGAAAGTCTTGAGATTATCAGATACATTGACAGCAACTTCGAAGGACCTTCTCTTTTCCCCTGGCGTAAGATCTTTACGTCCTTGCTTGTTTCTATGTGTTTATATAAAAAATTTGACAGAATTAATATGCATTTCCATGATAATCCAGGAGCCTGGGAGGAGAGAGTTTTGTGAGTGTTAGAATATATTTTATATATTCTTTGTTTAATTTTGGTATTTTAAATTGGACATATAAGATGGGTGGAGATTGTGTTTTAATAGATATTCAAATCATACATGTAGATATGCAGTAGATGTGGGGATTGTATTTTAAATTGAAATCTATCCAAAATATGGATCTAGAGATTGGGTTTTAATTGAAGTATATCTAAAAAGAGATCACTGAAAACAGAAACGCTTAAGGTGTGTGCGGCAACTGGGCGAAGTACGTGTGTGAGACAGATTGGATGGGTGTTAGTTGTAAAGTGAGTCACAAGTTAATACAGCACTTAGAAAACGATAATAGAATGCACGAGAAGGGGGGTTGAATTGTGTATTCCCCTTTTTAAAACTCTTTTCCAGAATTACTTGTTTGAAATAGAAATCTTTACAGAATTTTTTATTTATTCCGATTGATCAATTTT
>JANTPM010000005.1:46372785-46383023 GCA_025434745.1 Erythroxylum divaricatum | reverse complement strand
ATTTATAAAGGTTTTTTCCCTTAATCTTTTAGGATATTTCCATTCTAATTTTCTCAATTTTCTTAATTTCTATTAAAAGAAGTCTTATTCATTCAAGAACCTAAAAGCATACTTTAAGGATTAGGTTGTGTGAACTTTCTTTATTGTTCTTTAAATTCGGGACAAGCTTAAGAACTTGATTCAATTGTCCTATAAATAATATTTGATTAATCTACTTATGTTTAAATTACATATATTTTGTTATTTTTAGAGATGTCAATAGGTCAGGTCGGGCTCGAGCTGCTCTTGGCTTAGTTCGGTCGAACCTTCGACTGGGTGGCCCTCCTTACTTTTTTAAAATAAAATTTACAAAACGATGTCATTTTGTCGCTCTAATCCGACCATAGGCCTCGCTTGCCCGACCCATGCTCAAACCAACCTCAATCGGTGGCCCCATTTGGCCGAACTATTTTGACCTGTGGCTCATTTATGACTCAATCAATCCAGGCCAAAATTGGACTAGGCTAAAATTAACATCCCTAGTTATTTTTTAATATAAGTCTAAAAAGAGTTTTTCTAAAATGTTGAGATCCATAGATTTTTTGAGAATTTTAAATATTTTATTTAAAAATTTAATATGGATTAAATATGATATTTCGTTTTTATTCATCTCATATTGGGACTTATCTAGGCCGTAGAAGTAACAATGCGTTGGTTGGTAGTTAATTGACAATCTAACACGTGTAACTCACGCCTTCCACAAAACAGCCACTCACTACATGGCCAGCGAAATCACTACGCAGTTCAAACTTTCACTTTCGAGGCTTTCAGAGCTTCGCTTCGATGGCGGTTTCACTTTCCAATTCTCTATTACCCAAAACTTTTCAACCCAAAACGACCTCCAACCTTCCCTCCGCACGTATTTTATGGACCTCATTTACATTGCATAGCTACCAATCCATCAAATTCCCTTCCTTACAGAGGGAGCTCACGGTCTCTGCAATCTCTGGATCCCCTGGCAAGTATTGAGTTTTCACTGGTATACGAAAAAGGATGAATCTTATTCTTTATTGTGTGTGTTTTTGGTGGTAAATAGGAGTTGAATCTTCTGGTTTGGTTGCTGAAGATATCGCTAGCTTGTTGGATTCTGTGGAGGTGTTTGATTTAAATGGCAAAGGGATTCCAATTTCTGATCTGTGGAAAGATAGGAAAGCTGTCGTTGCATTCGCTCGCCATTTTGGGTGATTATACGCTTATACTTTTGAAAGTTTCGTTAATATTCTTAGATTTTTAAGCCCCAATCGATTTGCAATTTGACATAATCTGAAATTTTCCATCAAAATTTGGTGCAACTTCAGATGTGTTCTTTGCCGGAAACGCGCAGATTATCTTGCTGCTAAAAAGGTAATTGTGTTTGATGATGGTTCTTAAATTGTAATGCTCATTTGTTGGTTTTGAACATTATAATTCATTTGCTTGGATTTGAATGTTGATGCTTTCTAATTTTCGGAGACATTTCATTGAAGAGTATATATGTTCAAGGTTTTTGACGTAGTGCACTACTCAACTGTATCTGGTTAATGTAATGAGATATCATTTAATTCAAAACAAATTTCGAAGGATTCGTTGATTATCCCACCACAATGAAAAGTTGGTTACTCATTTTCTACTCACGTTGACATTGTTTTCATATGTCAATAGGAACTATTGGATGCATCAGGAGTGGCACTTGTCTTGATCGGGCCAGGCAGCATAGAACAGGTGTGTCCTGAACTCAATTGTCTGCAAGTGAATACAGCTTACAAATCAGATATTCTTCTTGTCTTCTTCATCCTTTTTGTTGACATCTTGTAATTGGTATGATCTGGAATTGGTTTAACGAGCCATTCAGACTAATCATGCATTATATGAACGTTACTTGACTACTTTTTACATTAAGTGTAGCATAGATGATGAGCTCGATTTGCACCACATTAGAGTGTCTACGTGGTTATTGATATTATCATGATTTAGTCATCGCCCCAGTTTTTGGGTAGTTATGACCATTATAAGCAACCTGATGCAGGCAAAAACGTTCTCAGAGCAAACTAAGTTCAAAGGAGGTATGTTTTTCCAATTAAGGAAGATTAAAGTATGTTATGCTTAGATTACAAAGCAATATCCAGCTAATATTGTGATCAAGACAAACATCCATTTAATTCTGTAGCAATTAATGTGTTTTAGTTTCTTCTCTTTAGCCATTCGATGACAAAACCTCTATTTCCTTTCAGAAGTTTATGCTGATCCTACACATTCGTCATATGATGCACTGAAATTTGTTTCAGGGGTTTCAACAACATTTACTCCTAAAGTACGTAAGCATTGGTAAATTGACACATTGCAATTCCTTCAGATACTTTGTCTTTAACCCTGTGTAATTCCTACAAATGGGATTCAGTTGTATAATAAGTTTGTTTCCAGGGATTTTGAATTTTCGTTTCAATCATGCAGGCTGGTCTAAAGATAATAGAGGCATACATGGAAGGTTATCGGCAAGACTGGAAACTTTCCTCTGAAAAGGATACGGTGTCCAGAGGGGGCTGGTATTTTAGCTATCATGCGATTAAATTATAAGCTTGATAGAGGTCTTCCAATGGAAGATTTTTCCGTTTTGACCTTAGGTTTTGTTACCAAATGAAAACATTTTAGTTGACTTCCGTCCTCATTTAATATGTTCTTGTGCAGAAATTTCTAAATTTGTCTGACAAAATTTTGTGTGCTAAGATGTGAATCTGACTGTTTCTCAGGCAGCAAGGTGGGATAATAGTTGCAGGTCCTGGCAAAACTAATATCTCATACATTCACAAGGTATTTAGCACTGACCTCTTCCTCCATTATTATGTCAATATGGTTGGAGCATGACATAGAACAGAGCCAGCACATTCAATCAGTTGCTGTATAATTCCATTCCTTGGGAATCAAAGTGTTCGAATAGTTTGAAGATGATGAGCATTGAGTTTGACATTTGCTTGGGCAGGATAAAGAAGCAGGAGATGATCCTGACATAGAGGAAATACTGAAGGCTTGCTGTTCATGAGCAACAGCTTGTGCCTGTACTCTCATTTCACTTAAAAGCTTCATTCAATTACAGACTGTTGCTTTACTTGCCAGGCTCCTGAATTCCAGTCAAGAACGTAGGAACTAGTCATGGCGAAATTGAAGAAATCTATATTTCTTTTTCTTTTTCTAGTTTCGAAAAGTTTGATCTTAAGGGACTATTTTATTAGAAATTTAACAAATATTTGTAGTTCTCAAATGATTTCTTCTCTTGCTGTGTATAGAATAATATCTATTGCCTATAATATCACACAATTATTTAGATCATATAGCAATTTTCGGCTCTGCTAAGCTAAGCTCCCTTTTTTTTTCCTTTATTATTATTTATTAACATAGTAACGACGTCGTAGAACTTAGAAGTGTATATCACTATTCGCCCTAATATAGAAAAATGGCGGACACAATCTTCATTTGCTTTCCGGCCTCTTTCCGTCAATGGCCGAGTCAAGCAAGACCAAGAAACGCCGTCGACTGGAACCAGACTCCGCCGCCGACGAACACAAACTCCCCTTCAAGAACCGCCTGAAACCGGACTCTTCCATCCTCGAAACCCTCCGTTTGCTCGCAGCGTCGGCCTCCTCGTCCTCCTCCTCAAAACCCAAAACCCTTGCAGATCTCTCTCTCTCCTCTACGTGTCGCGAGGTCACTGATCTGTCACTCCCCTCCATTCAGTCCGCCATTGAAACGCTCGTCCTCTCCGTTACCCATTCCATCCTCTCTGGGAAAGGCTTCTCCTTCGACGTGCCCTCACGGGCCGCCACGAACCAGTTGTACGTGCCGGAACTTGACCGCATCGTCTTAAAAGACAAAAATACCCTCCGCCCATTCGCCAACATCTCCTCCGTTCGCAAAACCACCATAACCGCCAAAATCCTCTCGCTAATTCATCAACTCTGCCTCAAGAACATCCACGTCACCAAGCGAGACCTTTTCTACACTGACGTTAAGCTCTTCCAAGACCAGACCCAATCAGATGCGGTTCTGGATGACGTCTCTTGTATGCTGGGCTGTACCAGGTCTTCTCTAAACGTGGTAGCGTCGGAGAAAGGAGTGGTGGTCGGAAGATTGATTTTTAGCGACAACGGGGACATGATTGATTGCACTAAAATGGGCATGGGAGGTAAGGCTATTCCTCCAAACATTGATAGAGTTGGTGATATGCAGAGTGACGCATTGTTTATACTGTTGGTTGAAAAAGATGCTGCTTACATGAGGTTAGCTGAGGATAGGTTTTACAATAGGTTTCCATGTATAATTGTTACTGCCAAGGGACAACCTGATGTGGCTACGAGGTTGTTTTTGAGGAAGATGAAGATGGAGCTGAAGTTGCCAGTTCTGGCATTGGTTGATAGTGATCCATATGGACTGAAGATTCTGTCTGTTTATGGTTGTGGGTCGAAGAATATGTCTTATGATAGTGCCAATTTGACCACTCCTGATATCAAATGGTTAGGGGTGAGACCAAGTGATTTAGACAAGTATAAGATACCTGAGCAATGTAGGTTGCCAATGACCGAGCAGGATATTAAGACTGGGAAGGACTTGCTGGAGGAGGATTTTGTGAAGAAGAATCCTGGTTGGGTTGAGGAGTTGACATTGATGGTGAAAACAAAGCATAAGGCTGAGATTCAGGCGTTGAGCACGTTCGGGTTTCAGTACTTGTCCGAGGTTTACTTGCCATTGAAGCTGCAGCAGGAGGATTGGCTTTAAGAATGGATTCTGTAATCTTACCTGCTTCTGCTTTCTTGTTTGTGTTTCACATGAAGCCTTGGAGATTGTCTGGTAAGGTTCAGTTGATATGTATTCTGCCAACTTTCACCAAGAAAATAAATATTCACATTAAGGAATGCTAAGATCTTTTTCTATTCAATTCTATGTTAAGCACATTTGATGATACAGGTGAGGTAGTGTTATATTCTAGTCTGAAAGAATGTGAGGTAAGGGAAGAATGAAACGCTAATATACAAATCATAAACAAAATTCTCAATTTGTATGTAAAAATTACTTATCATATATTTTCACTTGGTCTTCTTTGCAACCAATCCTGCAACGATTTCCTCGTGACCTTTAACCTCGGTAGACCAATAGGTCTCCTGGTGGGAGAAACCATTATTCGATTTTTAAATTTTCCAGCCAAGTTTAGGCCCCTGTCATCAGAGTTTACAGAGTCTGCCTTGTTTTGGACAGTAAATTTAGGAAAAATCTCAAGGCCTAACTCATTCTCCAGAAGTTCACATATTGCATCTTTCACCTCTGAAGTATTTTCAGCAGGATGTGATTTATGGCCTCCTAAAGTGATCCAAACGTCATCTTCTACACATTGACCTGAAAACAGAAATTTTGAAGCCATCAAGACCCTTGTAAGTTGGGTACATTTGATACAACTTAAACTCAGCATCTAATTTTCATATTTTTCTCCACATCAGATCTGCTTAATATTGCTATGTTTTTTTCTTTGCAAAGCCAAGGTTGTCTCCAGACCTAGAGTATGGTTCTCTTTGATCATTCGAAGAACTGCTAGGACCACAATACGAGCTTCAACCTGTCAATGCATGATAAAAGAAACTTTTAACATAACTTGAAGCTTCTGAATAGGGACTTAGTATCAGACCATATTTTGTGGGCAATACAAGAAGATAGAATCACCATATATAATCCTTAAAGCCTGTATTTACTAACCTTTGTCAAACCATGGAGGTCAATTACTAAGCTCTCTGCAACACTGCTCTGTAAATATGCAGCAACTTTCTCCAAAAGCAGACTATGAGGTCTCCCTAATTCAGTTCCTTTGGAGGAAGCAAACTCTTGGCTCTTATTATTGTCTTGTATTACTCCTTCACACCATTCTTCAAGTAGTTGTTTAAGATAATAGTCATTGGATTTGTACCTGCAGTGAAGATGTAGGTGTGCAATGATATGAGCATTGCGTCCAACAAATTTACGTATTGCTTTTTATGCTAGGGGCAATGCAACATTCAAATATCTGCCACTTGTTCGTATGCATCTAGTGAGGCGCAGTCAAATATAGACCCTTAATGTGGCGAGAGAACGAGTAATCATGCGCGGAGATACTTGCAACGAATGTGAAATCACTTGAACACCTATTCAATAAATTTGAAGTATTACTATAAGATGGAACGGTAAAATAGGCACTAGCATACCCTGCTTTGCGCATATCTTGATATACAGACAAGCATTGTTGTACTTCTTGTAAGGAACCATATCTGGTTCGAGCTCTTAGAAGGGTATTATAAGTCACCTAGAAAGGAAAGAATTAAAAAGTTAAAAGAATCAATAGAAGCTTTCATTTGCAAAACTGAAGATTTCTCACTGGAATGATGACAATGGGATTGAATTGTGAAGCAATCGCGGTGATAACTAATTGTCTGATCATTGATATTTTCGGCATTTTAAAGTAGATATATGCAAACAATTTAAACGCCTGAAAAATTTCACTTGTGTATGTTTCAGGGATTTCGAGAATCACTTTATACTGCTGTATATTTAGACTCCAATCTATTTAAAAGAAGAAGCCCATAATACTTACCAAGTTCGGTTTTATCTGGTACCTCTTCATTTCGGCAAATAATAAAAATGCCTGCTTCAACTTTTTATTTTCAACGCACACCTAACCACCAAAGGACATGGTTAATCAGCATCTGGATCCACTATAATTAGTACAATTTAATGACAGTCGAACTAATTAGACAAATAAACTTCAAACCTTGATTGCTGTTGTATATGCAACAACGTCAGGTTCAACTCCAGCCATGCGCATATGTTTCAGAGTCTGTTGAAAAGGAAAGTTAATATAAGCTCTAAAAGACCTGATGATGATCTTGTGATAAAAAAGAGGTAAAAAAACTAGTATAGATGCACTACAAAAAAAGTCGTGCATCCATTTTGTCTTTTAACTGAAATGCGTCTTATGATAGTGTGAAGGTATAATTGTACTTTCCTCTTTTAGGTCCTTCCATTTCTTTCTAAATATTAAAACAGTTTAATGAACTCAGAATCAAAACACAAATCAAGACAGACATGCTGAATATTTAGTCGAAATTTGATAGCAGGTAGAAGCTGGTATCTTGTGAACGCATATGATAATCCATTGACCTCCAAGATACGATATTCACTAATCAGCAGAGGCATAACAATTGTAATTAGAACTTCCTTTTTCTTTTTTGCTGTAAATTTCTGTGAAGTCAAATAGAAAAACACAATAGGTTATGAATTCTAGTTCAACTAGCTATAACTGTACTGTACCTGCAAGGCATCCTCTACATTGCCTGAGCTTCCACAGATATCAATCAAGATTGACCAGCTTATGTGATTAGGGGAAAGGCCTACTGACTTCATCTCATCCATTATTGCTTTTGCATGATGGAAGTCACTCCCACATGCTTTCATTAGTATATTATATGTTGTTGACGTGGGAGTAAAAGGTAACTTCTTAATAAAATGTAAGTGATATGAATCAGATGCAACATTTGAACCGCTATCATCTGCAGTTAGGATGTTGAACTTGTTGCTATCAGCATCTTTAGTGAAACTCTCCAGGGTGTGAGTTCCCTTCCAGGAGTTAAAAAGACGGAAAGCTCTGTCGTATTGGCAAGCCTCAACACATGCGTGCAAAAGAATGTTACAACATTGGGAATTTGGTTTACAGCCAGATTGAATCATCTCTTCAAATAATTGAATGGCCTGCTCCACAAGACCTGCATTGGCGCATGCACTGATCAATGATGACCAGGTATATGTATTTGGCTTAACACCGGATGATAGCATATCTTCCTTGATTTTTAGTGCCGTTTGCCACAGTTTTGCATTTGCAAAAACCTGGATAATTCGATGGTTAGAAACTTGAAAAGGTAGAATATAAGAACCACTTGGGGAAAAGATCACGAGTCTTGACAGAATGAAGGCAAAACAAAACAAGTAGCAAATTAATCCACGGAGGATTATACTATTTTTCACTGTAAAATACACCAAAAATACCTTTATGATTGTGCAATATGTGAACACATCCAACTTCAAGAGCCCCGTTGATTCCAACTGCTTTACTTCCCTATATATATCTTGGGCCAAATCAACTCTCCCAGCAAGACAGCATGCCTTCAAAAGGATATTATAAGTTGCCACGTCGGCCTTCACACCAAGATCCTGACATGTAAACTATCGGGTATTAGAAACTCATAACTGATACTAGAGACTAACATTAGAGATTTTTATGCTCTATTGTGTTTGCGTGTGGGGGTGTGTATGGGAAAGAGAGATAGAGAAGGACCTGCATGTTCTTGTATATATGCAATGTGTAGCCCAAATCATGGGCATTCACATTCATTAGGCTGTTGAAAACATAAATGTTTGGAGTGATCTTCTGATTAAGCAAGTCCTGCAGTAAGATTCATTTATATGATTGGAGAACTAAACTGTTGAAATGTGGCAAAAGAGATAACAAGTTTCTGATTGAGAAGGTCCTGCAGGCAGATTCATTTGTAAAGAAAGTCCTGCAGGCAGATTCATTTGTAAAGAAAGATGAAGCATCATAAGTCCATATTTGAAGACCAAAAATTCAGATTTCTAAAGACTCAACACATGTATTCAGGTAAGAATGAAGCATTGACAAGAGAGTTTCTAAAGGAGGTGACAGAGAAAGAACGCAAGTACCTCATAAATGTGTCTAGATTTCATATAGCCACCACAACGACCACACACATCGATTATAGTGCGGTACACATACATATTAGGGACACTGCAGTTCCCTTTATATGCTTCATATGCCACCAAAGCAGAATCCAAGTCCCCTTTGTGTCCAAATTCACTTATTATGGTGCAGAACAATATGCGTTCCCTTGGGAGGACACAAACGTATCTACAATACATAACATTGAAAACATTAAATTCAGAGAAAGCAAACATACTATCAATGAGACAATGGTCCTACCTCACAGCCAACTTTGGTTTGCGTTGTTCAATACATAATTTGATTACAGTATCTGGCTCCACTAGTTCTTTGATCAAGAAACCAAAGCCTGAACCGACAAACATTTATTAACTAACCAATTGGAGATATGTCAACTCAATTCTAACAGAGCAATTAAAATTACTACGATTACTGACCTGAAAGAGTCTCCATTAAATCAACCAATTCCTCCACTTCGCCGTTTTTCACCTTCCCGACACACTCACTCTTGAAATCTTCAATAACGACCTCATCAAACAGCTTTAAAGGTGGAACTCCGAATTGCTCAACTCTCCTCAGAACTTCAACAACATTCTCCACATTTCCTTCACGAAGGTTCCGGGAAATCCCGCTGGCAACAGGAGCTAAACTCAGAGCAGCAACGAACTGCTCCACGTCGATACCAGAAGCAATAACCGACTCGACAACCATGGCGAAGTCGTGGAGGTGGCCATCTCCGGCGAGTCTAGAGGCGAGGTGAGCGTAGTAGTTGAGGAGGGAGCTGCGGCGTGTGGTGGAGGAGTCGCCGCGGACGGGAGAGGAGAGGAAAGGAGTGCGGGAGTGGAGCGTGGAGGAGCTTGGATTGGGGACTGGTGGTTTGGTCTTGGGTTTAGGGTTTGGTGGTGGTTGGTGGTGATGGGGATAGGGAGTGGAGGAGGTGTTTGACGGGGAAACAATGGAGGACGAGCCGAGGATTACGAGCTCCCTCATTCTCCTCCAACCGTTAGCTTTGGCCGCTTCTTTGTTCTTTTTGGCTCTTTCAACTGCCACAGAATTTTGTAGCTTAAGTGGATCATAATCGAACAGTTCCGATGTTATTTTAACCGCTTATTAATTAAATCTAATCTACATATATATTCGTATAAAAATAATAATTTCTTAGTTGAGGAGAATAATTATTCTATTACTAATATATTTTTAATAAATAATTATTTTTTATTTAATTAAAAATAATATATAAAAATTAAAAAATAATATACAGAATAATTAATTTTAAGTTTAGTTATTCTTATACTTTTAAGATTAGAGATACCTTCCTTTTATCTTTACGTGAAACGCTACTATTATTACTATTATTATTATTATTATTATTATTATTAATCTTCTTATCATTATTATTATTATTGTTGTTGTTGTTGTTGTTATTATTATTAGCTATTTTCTTCTTATTATTATTTATTTTTTGTTATTATAATTAATT
>JANTPM010000005.1:46354901-46371577 GCA_025434745.1 Erythroxylum divaricatum | reverse complement strand
CATGAGATTGGTTGTCTTCAGCAAGAGAATACCTGCAAAACAGCACAAGGCACGCCGGATGTTGATAGCCAGCAGGTCCCTCCGATGCTCAAGTTAGTCTTTTTGTGAGGGTTCTGGTCGCTGTAAACAGAGAAAATCAATATTCTGAATGTCGTACCTGTATCATGACAAAGTAATACCTTATATATGAAATAGATGCTAGGTTTAGGTCTTTACGTAGGTCTTTACGTATGCATGAGAGATTTCTACCTGCGAATGAGTCGTAAACGCGTAGACCTGAGCCTGGGTCTAGCACGACCGACCTAACCAATAATCATATAAAACATATAATTAACCAATTTAGTGCAAACTTACATATTATTCGATTTGGTAGCTAAATCTTTCCTAATAAAGGTGATTTGATAGTAACATCATAGAGGGCCTAGCGAGGAGCCCAAAAAGGAAATTAAGAATGCCAAAAAAGCCCAGCTCAGGGGTAAATCGGTCAATATAACTGAAATGCACTTTCTGGAATAACGTCCCCGTCCAATCAACCCCAATCACACCACACAAACACACGTATTAACCGGAGCCGCCACCGTCGAAAAACCTACTCGCCGTCTCCTCTTTCTCATCGCCCAAAAATCATTGGAAGAACAAATCAAGATTCTCAGTTTTCGGGAGTTATTGGATGCTAATAAGAGATGCCTCCGAAGCAGCAATCAAAAGCCGATTTAGCGAAGAAGCAGAAAGTCGTAGAAGACAAGACCTTCGGTCTCAAAAACAAGAACAAGAGCAAAACCGTCCAAAAATATGTACAGAACCTCAAACAAAACGTACAGCCCAAACCCGACCAGAGTAAAACCGCTGCTAAGGTCCGATGATCGCCTACGGTTTCCTTCAACACTTGAATTTCATTTGATTTCTCTTCTTTTAGCTAGAATTTCACTCGATTATAGTTCAATTCCTAGCAGATAGTGTTTAAAAAAAAAGAGAAATGATAATTTCTTAGCTGAAGAATTTTTTTATGGTTATATATCACTTTTTGATTTTTTAACAGAAAAAGAAAGAGGAAGAGAAGGCCAAAGAGAAGGAGCTGAATGAATTGTTCAAAGTTGCTGTTAGCCAGCCTAAAGTTCCTTTAGGTAATTGTCTGCATACAATTTTCTGCTAAGTGGGTTTTTGATGAGCTTGTTATGTGTTTAATTTGGTTGGTTGTGTCATGCATTGATGGAAAATGTGGGCAGGTGTTGATCCCAAGTCGATAGTATGTGAATTCTTCAAAGCTGGGCAGTGTGCAAAAGGGTTCAAGTGCAAGTTCTCGCATGACTTGAATGTTCAAAGAAAAGGAGAAAAGATTGACATTTACAGTGACAAACGTGACCAAGGTTATTACTTGAGATTGCTTTTGTTACATTTTTCTGTATTTTGTGCCGGTACAAAAGATCTTAAAGTTTACAAAAAGAAGTAAAAGAGTGCAAGTCTATTTTGTGTGGTAATAATGCAAGAGAGTCTAAAATTTACAGAAGAAGTAAAAGAGGCAAATCACTCAACTACAACTTTTAAGACGGTGAGGCAATAACGACTGATTTTTACTTTATTTTAAGTTTTTTTTGTTAGATAAGAAGTAAGAATAAGCTAGATATATTGTCTTAATTGTTTAGAACTTCAGTTTATTTAAGAATAAATAATTCTTATTACGTTAAGATTCAATTCTATTTTGGATAATTTAGTTGGGCACTACTTCATTGATAAAATAAGAGATCCAAGAATTATTTTATAGATATGTATGCTCATCCCTTTAATAAATAGAAAGTCTGAAATTTTTTCATAAAATTGAGTTCAATTAGAAGTTGTGTTGCTTTCTCTAAGAGTAAATCTTACACTCTAGGCGCCATTCTTAATTCCCTACCGTCCATTGCTTGTTTGCTTCCCTACCATCCATACTAAACTAAAGTTCTAGTCATATCAACCTTAAAATATTCAGCCATATCAAAACTGAAATTCCAGAAATTTGAATGGATATTCTTAACCTGAAATTTCAGCAGCTAGAATTTATAAGTTCTATGAGTTTCTAGCTACCAGTTTGATGCCTCTTCTATCCTTTTACATCAGGTACTGTGTTCATATGTTTATATTTGTTGGTTCTAATGTGTGTTTGCTCTTTCTTTTCTTTAGAAACAATGGAGGACTGGGATCAAGAGACTTTGGAGAAGGTTGTGGAGTCGAAGAAGCAAGAGTATAATCTGAACAAACCAACAGACATTGTAAGTTCTCTGGCTTAAGTTATGTCTTGCTTACTTGGAAAGAATTTTAAAAGGATATCAAGCTTACTTGGAAAGAATTTTAGAAGGATATCAAGCTTAATGCTGGGTGATCCGTTGACTCTTTTGATTCAACTCAAGTTTGTGGCTAATTCGCTAATATTACAGGATAGAAGTTCGTTTGCCTAGATGGAAATGGTTGCCTTTTTTATTTTTGTGTCAACATATATGCAGGTTTGCAAATATTTCCTGGAAGCTGTGGAGAAGAAACAATATGGTTGGTTTTGGGTGTGCCCAAATGGTGGTAAGAATTGTCATTATCGACATGCTCTTCCTCCTGGATATGTATTGGCATCTCAGATGAAGGCCCTGTTAGAGGAGGAAAGTGAAAAGATATCAGTTGAGGAGGAGATTGAGAATCAGGTGAATATATTTACTAGAACTATATAATAGGCAATAGGCTACCAACTTGGAAAGCGTTGCTTATAGTTGGATCATTTTTTCCTCTTCAATGAGTACATGAAACTATTTTCAAGTTGCTCTTTATTCTGAATATTGCTTTAGTTGTCCCTTGGTTTTTATTAATTATATGTTCTATTATTTAGCGATCCAAAGTAACAACCACAACCCCCATGACTCCGGAGTTGTTCATGCAATGGAAGAAGAAAAAGATAGAAGAAAGAGATGCTGGTTTGGCTGAACAAAGAGCAGAGAGAGCTAAGAACGATCGTATGAGGTAAAAAAAATTTCTACACTCTCATTCAACAGACTTGTGCATGTGAATACATGTAAGAATATAGTGATATGTGCATGATCTTGCATATGTATCAAAGTCAGTAAGATGCCACGCGCTAAATATGTTATCCTCTCTCTTTTCAGTGGCCGTGAGCTGTTTCTATCAGATTCCAGTGTATTCGTTGATGATTTGGAGGCATATGATCGGTATGATAGAGAGGAAGAGCCTGATGCTAATGAAAAGGTAAATTTCCAATTAGTTGCAGATATGACTTCTATTTCTTTGGGGTGGTTTTACACATCACCATGGGTCTCTTCCTTTGGAAAAGTTACATCTGATTGCCTATTTAGAGGATTGCTAATACCATATGCCCAAGGAAAAAGGCACCCTATTCTACGAATCTCCATTTCTTCATGAGGTGTTGTATTTGATTCTAGGAAGTATCCTGGTGAAATGCATGTTTATGGGAATGTGTCGATGTGGTTTCTTTGTTGCTGCTGCCTGGGACTAATTATCTCCTGTGGACAACAGGCCAATAATAATTCTGCTGCTGATCGTCCCAGTAGCTCAGCAAAAGCAGATGAGAATGCTAAAGATCTTGAGGAGGAGGAGGAGGAGGAGGAGGAGGAGGACGACGACGACGACGAATTGGACATAGATGAGTTAAATGAGCTAGAAGCGAGCTTAACTAAAACATCAATACAAATTCAGGAGCCACACGGTAGTAACTAATATCGAAAGGCAGAGTCTGCAGTCCGCAAACCTTTTAAATTTTTGACTCCATGATCCAGCTATGGAGGGATGGACCTCACATTGAACAACGCCACTCTCTTCAGACGACTTTGAAACTTTTCGAGGATCGTAAGTCTCCAATTATCTCAGCAGCGTTTTTTATGCTATTTGGTCTTCTGAAATTACCCCATCTTTAAATCTAAAGATTTACTGTTCAGATCACCAAAATGTAGGCTGTTGGTTTTTCATAATCATTGAAGCACTCTGTGTGGAGTAATGAGATATAGTTTAACGGACTTGTATTCTTATCAAATTCACACAGACAACCATTATGAGATCAGTTTTGCAGACCCGGAAAGTTATGCACAATGCTTTGTATTTGCCAAGTTACATTTTTTTTGCATTATTGTGTGGCACTTTCTCTTGGGGGCTGTTTAGAGCCGAAACAGAAAAAAAAACTGAGGTTGGAAAAAACATATAGATACAATTGGATTGAAAGCCACAACCCTCAAGACAACAAACAAATGCAAGTGATTGCAAATGGACTTAAAAGTGGTTTCTAAAGTTTCTGTAAGTATATTAACTCGGCGCAACTATCTACTGTTGCTTTTGATGTTTGCTCATTAGGGCCCTGACAACTAATTTTTAGTTCTCAAAATGCAATAAGCATGGTGAGATTTTTAGATTTCAGTAAAAGACGTAGATTTTGTTTTATAATTTGAGAAATTTTAAAATAATTTTTTAATCTTTAAAATTTTCAATTTTTAATTTTCAATTTTTGAGAAATTTTTTCTTAGATTTTGGTTAAAAAAAATAAGGATTTGAAGTAAATAAATTCAATTTAAATTAATAATTTAAGATAAATACAAGAAATTACTAGTTTGAATCGAATTGAATTAATTTAGTTTTAATTTTAGAAGTGGGTTAAATTGTTAGGTTGTCCAATTCCTTATTTATATTTAAGTCTTGTAGTTTGTAAGGGAATTAAGTATTTTAACTCCTTTTAAACCCTTTCTTTCTCCATCTTTTTCTCTTTAATTCCCTTCTCTTTTAAAAGTTCTTATATCAATTCGTATCAGAGCCAATTTGTTCATATGGAAACTCGCGACAAGACCAATACTGAATTTCATAACGATATGAATGAGATCTAAACTCACCATGAGTCTCTAATGGATCAACTTCAGTCTCACTACAAAAACTTGAACACAATCCTTTAAATGATCCTAATGTTGAGATATGGAACCTGATAATATATTTGAACTTTACATGAGACCCACAATTGCGGATCCAACTATAAATGGATCAGTTATTAGAGGGTAGTTATGTCTTTTGTATTCTCCTGGGCATATAAATATGCTACATTCTCCTAGTGTATCGATGTCAAAACATTCACATTGAAATAAAACCCTAGCCACCTATGAACGTAACCAAACAAAACATTGGTGAATCACGTAAATCTGTGTGTGTTTATTATTTTCGCACTTGTTCTTTGATTGTTGTGATTAATCGTTCATAACAACTGATATCAAAGCTTGGTTCCTATCACAACACTATGAAAAAATAGAAAGCGTGAAGTTCAAATTGAGAAATTCGATGGAATCGATTTTGGTTTTTGAAAGATGCAAATGGAAGATTATTTGCATCAGAGAAACCTCCACGAACCCTTGTCAGGGAAGAAACCAAAACCATGAAAAATGAGGTTTGGGATCTGAAAGATTGGCAGGCGCTAAGGTTTATTCGTTTGTCGTTGGCGAGAAACGTCGCCTTCAACATCATTAAGAAGACAACGACTGCAGGAATAATAAAGGCTCTGGCAAACATGTATGAAAAACCGTCGACCATTAATAAGGTATATCAGATGCATCGTTTGTTTAATCTAGAGATGTTTGAAAGTGGATGTGTCGCAAATCATATTAACGAGTTTAATATGATTATCAGTCAATTACGCTCTGTTGATATTAGTTTTGAAGATGAGATTAGAGCTCTAATTTTGATGTCCTCTCTACTCGAGTCATAGGATACTGTTGTTTCCGCAATTAGCAGTTTATGTGGGTCTGAGAAGTTAAAGTTTGATGAAGTCCGAGATGTTGTCTTGAGCGAGAGCATTCGCAAAAGAAAAATCGAAGATTTGTCTGGTAACGCACTCAATGTCGAAGGAAGGGGGAAGAGAAAGTCGAACGGAGGCCATTAATAAACATGGTCGATCGAAATCAAAAGGTCGGGAAAAATCTCAAGGCAGAAATGAGGTCTCTTATTGGAGTTGTGGTGAAAAAGGACACTTCAAGAAGGACTTCCTTAAACTTAAGAAGAAGAAAGGCCAGAAAAACAATAAGCCCTATGAAGATGATGATTCTGTATGTTCTGTAGAAGACATTGGTGACGCCTTAATTCTTAGTGCGGATAGCCCGGTTGACTCCTGGATACTTGATTCCGGTGTATCATTCCACTCTTTTTCGAGCAGAGAGTTATTCCGTAATTTCAAGTCTGAAAATTTTGGAAAGGTGTATCTTGCTGATAATAAAGCCTTGGAGATTGCTGGAAAGGAGGATGTGTGTATCCAGACCTTAGGTGGGAGTAAATGGAAGCTGTAGGATGTCAGATATGTTCCTGACTTAAAGAAGAATATGATTTTTATTGGTCAGTTGGACAACACGAGTTACAGGGCAGTGTTTGGAGAGAGTTCCTGGAAAATTATGAATGGAGCTATGGTGATAGCACAAGGCACCAAATCTAGAACTTTATACACTACTGCAGGGTGTTCAAACATAGTTGCTGTAGTTGATAATACATCGAGCTCGAGTCTGTGGCACAACAGACTAGGACACATGAGTTAAAAGGGGATGAAGATGCTAGCTTCAAAGGAGTATCTGCAAGGTTTGAAATATATTGATATGGGTTTTTGTGAGAGTTATGTTATGGGAAAGTAGAAACATGTCAATTTCACAAAGGCTAGCAAAGAAACAATGGCAGAATAGTTAGAACTAGTACACACAGACATGT
Source organism: Erythroxylum divaricatum (assembly GCA_025434745.1). Classification (NCBI taxonomy): domain Eukaryota; kingdom Viridiplantae; phylum Streptophyta; class Magnoliopsida; order Malpighiales; family Erythroxylaceae; genus Erythroxylum; species Erythroxylum divaricatum. Next base: position 46,364,866 of record JANTPM010000005.1, on the reverse strand, counting down.
GGAGGCCATCTCCAGTCTCCTCTCTTGGTGGTTCGAGATACTACGTTACTTTCGTTGATGACTTCAGCAAGAAGGTATGGGCTTACTTTCTAAAACATAAGTCAGATATGTTTGTTACCTTTAAGAGGTGGAAAGTTGAAGTTGAAAATCATACTGGGTTAAAGATCAAATGCCTAAGATCTGATAATGGTGGAGAGTATGATTCAACATAATTCAAGAAGTTCTGTGCTAATGAGAGAATCAGGTGCACTAGGACAGTTCCTGGCAAGGCAAGATGGAATGAGATTGTTAAAAGGATGAACAAAACGTTGAATGAGCAAGCAAGAAGCATGAGACTACATACTAGGCTACCAAAAGCGTTTTGGGTAGATGCAGTAAGCATAACAACATACTAGAAGACCTTCAGTTCCTTTGAGTTTCAAGATGCCAGAAGAGGTTTGGTTAAGAAAGGAGGTCAAGTTTACTCACCTATAGACTTTTGGGGGTGCTGTTTATGTTCATGTTGATCTAGAGAAGAGAGACAAGCTTAATGCAAAGGCTTTGAAGTGCTATTTCATTGGGTATGGTTCGGATTAGTTTGGATACATATTTTGGGATGACAAGAATAGGAAGATCTTGAGACACTGTGATGTGACGTTTAATGAGAATGCCTTGTATAAAGACAAGTTTGGGGTGCGATTTGAAGATGCAGAAGAAGCGGGAGCTGAGGTTGAGTTGTAGGAAATTTCACCTCGTGATGTTGCAGCAAGACCACAGGAAAATCCAGAAAATATTGCTGCAAAACCAGAACAGTAGCCAGTCACACTTAAGCCAGTGTTGAGATCTAACAGAGTTATCAGGTCACCAGAAAGGTATTCACCATCCTTACATTATTTGTTGTTGATTGATGGAAGGGTATTCGAATCATTTGATGGGGCTTTGCAAGTGAAGGATTCAATCAAGTGGGAGTAAGCCATGGATAATGAGATATGGTCACTTAAGAAGAATGATACTTGGGAGTTAAACTGAGTTGCCTGCAGGCAAGAAAGCTCTGTTGAAAAAGTGGGTTCGCATGATCAAGAATGAAACTGATGGTACAGTTAGGTTCAAAGATCGATTGGTGGTTAAAGGATATTCACAAAGGAAAGGTATTGACTATACTAAAATATTCTTTCTTGTTCTGAAGCTAACTACAATCAAAATTTTTTACTAAGCATTGTTGCAGCAAAGGATTTGCACCTTGAGCAGATGGATGTAAAAACATCATTTTGTACATGGAGATTTGGAGGAAGAAATTCACATGCAGCCACCTGAGGGATATGAAATCCCTGGTAAGGAAAACATGATGTGTAAGCTCAAGAGGAGCTTGTATAGATTGAAGCAGGTTTCAAGACAGTGGTATAAGAAGTTTGACTCTTTCATGATTACAAATAGTTTTCACAAGAGTGAAAACTATTTCTAATCATGAAAGAGTGAAAAGGATCAATGTTGCTAAATCAAGAAGTTTACTGACTTCTTTGTTATTTTACTCTTGTATGTTGATGATATGTTGATTGTAGGTTCAAGTATAGAGGAGATAAATAATATTAAATGGCGACCGTCATCAGAGTTTGAGATGGGAGATCTAAGTGCAGCAAAGCAGATTCTAGGGATTAGGATTTCCCGAGACCGGTCTGCTACAATTCTAAATCTATCCCAGGAGCAATGCATTAAGAAGGTGTTGTCCAGGTTCAGAGTTGATGATGCTAAGCCCAGGAGCACGCCTTTGTCTAACCATCTTAAATTGTTAAAGGAGCAATCACCCAAGACAGTTGAGGAATGTGATTATATAGGAAAAGTGCTTTATGTTTCTGTAGTTGGGAGTTTGATGTATGCTATGGTCTGCACTAAGCTTGATATAGTACATGCAGTGGGAGCTGTGAGCAGATACATGTCAGATCTAGAGAAAGAGCATTGGGAAGCTATGAAGTGGCTTCTGAGATACTTAAAAGGAATAGTTAGCATCTGACTTTGTTATGGGAATGGCAAGGTAGTATTAGAGGATTTTGTTGATGCTGATCTTAATGGAGATGTGGATTCAAGCAAGAGTACATCAGGGTATGTCTACACTATAGATGGGACAACAGTGAGCTGGATGTCTAAACTTCAGAAGTGTGTCTCTATGTCATCTACAGAGGCCGAATATGTTGCAATAGCTAAAACTGGTAAAGAGATGATATGATTGACTTATTGCTTGGAAGATTAGGTCAGAAGTAGTATGACAAGGTTCTTTTCACTGATAGTCAGAGTGTCATACAATTAGTGAAGAACCCAGTGTATCATTTTAGAACTAAGCACATCCGGCGTAGGTACCATGTAAGTATCATTTCACTCACAGTTTGGTGGAAGAAGGTGAAATGTGTTTGAAGAAGATTGATGGTGCTAAGAATCCAGCAGACATATTGACTAAAGGTGTTGATGTTGGAAAACTGGGGCTGTGCAAGGCCTCAGTTGGTCTTCTACCATAGCGAGAGAGATGTTGCGACTAGGTAAGTTTGTTGGGTACATTAGCATAGAGAATGAAGATGGTTGGGTTGACTGGATTAGTCTCTAAGTGGGGGAATTGTTGAGATATGGAACCTGATAATATATTTAGACTTTACACCGGGCCCACAATCGCGGATCCAACTATAAATAGATCAGTTATTAGAGGGCAGTTATGTCTTTTGTGTTCTCCTAGGCATATAAATACGATGTCGAAAACATTCACAGTGAAATAAAACCCTAGTCACTCATGGGCGTAGCCCAAAAAAACATTGGTGAATCACGTAAATCTGTGTGTATTTGTTATTTCCGCACTTATTCTTTGATTATTGTGATTGATCGTTCATAACACCTTACCAAAGTGCAATCCTTACGACTCCAAGGTAATTGCGTTAGTTCACTGGAAGTGATTGTCATCGAGAAAATTTCTCATTAATCCAACGTCAATTGATCAACCCCCAATCTAGTTGCTTCGTTATCATTATCGTTGAATTTTCCTCATCTCCATGGTGACGATCTTACAAGCTTGATATACATAAAAGAGCGATATTTTGAATTTAAGGCAATACCACCTAATCAACAAGTTCCGATATTTTGTTCCATCTCGAAGGAATAGCCTTATAATGGCACTAGTGGCTTGTGAAATTCAAGGGATTATTGACACGACCAAAATTCACTAAGGCACTATTGTTTCTTTCGACTTTACCAAATATGATGATCTCTTTGAAGCTCTTTCATGACTTAAGCAATTGACCACTGTGGAAGCCTATCAAGAAGCCTTTGAACGACTTTCCCACTAGGTGGATGGGTTACCTAAAAGCTTCCTTATTAGGTATTTTACGACATGCTTATGAGGCAATATATGAATCGATGTGAAGATCAAGCAATTATATTCCTTAGCAAAGGCTATCGGCATAGCCAGGCTAATTGAGGAGTAGAACCATCTCGGAAAGAAAACTTTGACACTAACGCATCCATTCACTACAACCACTAAACCACCAATCTCTCCAAATGCCAGTTTATTAGGACCCCCATCGATTCCGCGATTAACTCCACCTTTGAATCTGTCACAAATTTGTCAATTGATGTCTCAAGAAGCTTTCGAGTAAAAAGAAAAAGGCCTATGTTATTATTGTGATGAACGATTCGTGCTAGGATATAGATGTACATGACCATAGTTTTTCATAACTGAGGATGCACTAGACGGTGACCCAGTTAAAATGGTCTCAATCAAAGAAGTCAAAGTAAGTAGGAGAGTTGCTACTTATATTAACATTATAGGCAATCATGGGAACCTCCCGTCCCCACATCATTCTAGTTCCCTGTAAACTTCAAAACAAATATCTTACGGTGCTAATTGATGGAGGCAGCACCCATAACTTCATTGATCTTGCAGTGATTACCAAGTTTGGGTTAATTATGGACTATCAATAGTTGTTCCAAGTTATAGCGGCCAACCATGACGGAATAGAATGCATAGGTATGTGTAGGTCATTGACTATATCCGTTCAAGATAACCCCATTAACATTGACTATTTTGTTTTACCCATTATTGCGTGTTAGCCAGTGTTAGACGTCCAGTGGCTTCAAACTTTAGGCTCCATTGAAACTAATTATAAAATTCTTACAATGACCTTCAAACTGGATGGCATTTCCTATACTCTACATGGAATACAAGGAACATGCTTACAAGAGTTGATAGAAAAAGAACTACAAGGGTTCCATGGCCTGGGGTTTTTTCTTCACACTCGACCCATGTGCAACGATGAGGTCATTTCTGCCTAACTAGAGGACCTATAATGACTCTTAGATGAATTCACACGGATTTTCTCCACACCACAAGAATTACTGCCTCAAAGGTCACGTGACTACCGGATTCCTTTGCTTCTAGGAACTGGACAAGTGCATGTTCGACCATATATATCCTCATTATCAAAAGAATGAGATTGAAACGTTGGTACAAGAACTAAAACTTACCGTTGTGATTTGACCAAGTCAAAGTCCCTATTCCTCCCTGATTCTCTTAGTCAAAAAGACAACAAAATTTGAAGATTCTACGTGGACTATCGAGCTTTGAATGGGATTATTGTCAAGGATAATGTGAAGAGACCTTAGAAGATAAAACACAATAACTACTGTTGGGTTAGAATTCATTTTAATTTTGGGCTTAAGACAATGTCTCAGGGGTGATAGCCCAGTCCATTCACCTTAGTCCAATCCCATTACTTCTGACCCACATTCTTTTCTACTTCTTGTTTTATTCTAGTAGTGAATCTTTTCTGTTACAATCATATCATCTGTTATAACAAATTGTAAATAGAACATTCTATATAAAGGGTTGGGATTCATTTAATAAGAGCTGAGCCAATAGTATCTTTTGTTACATCTCTTGTCATGGTATCGAAGCTTTTAATTCTGCTTGCATTGCATTTCTTCATTCTGGATGTTGGATTGCTTGCTTATGGGTGGTGGGTTATTTTAGTGAGGAGAGTCTAGCCAAAAAAACACGATGTTGAGGAGATAGGTTGTCAAAACATAGAATAAATGAGAGGGTGTGAGGAGAGGCATGTGAAATGGTAGGACAGTGATAATCTTTAAGATGTGATGGAGGTTTGGATTGTCTTGTAGAGCGACACAGTAATGGATTTGGGTCAGGTTGAGTTGTAGAAGTAGGTGAAGAGATAGGTTATGTAAGTAAAGGTTGTTGGTTCTTAGAAATTGATGGAATGAAGTCATCAGAGGGTAAATTTGAGAGAATGGGTAATATAGGAGTTGGTAGGTTTGAGATAATGGATGAGGTAAGGTACGGAACATACTTTCATAGAATTGTATGTCTCTGGTCAATAGGTATTGGTTAGAGCTGAGGTCAAAAACCTTGCATCCTTTAGTGCCTACAGAAAAATCAACGAAGACACATTTCTTTGCCCTTACATCAAATTTCCCTCTATTTGCTTCTTTGGTGGAAGTAAAGCAAAGGCAACCGAATACTTTTAGAGCTCTCAAATTTGGATTAGTACCGAATAAGACTAAATATGGAGATTGATTAAATAATAAAGGAGAAGGAATGCGATTAATTAAGTAAAAAACATAAATGATGCAATCTGCCCAGAATTTTGTAGGTAGGTTAGCTTGTTTTATCGGAGCTCTTGTTACATTCAAAAATATGTTGATGCTTCCTTTAAGCTCTTCCATTCTGTTGTGGTGTTTCAACACATGTAGTTTCATGCAAGATTCCCTTTTCTTTGTAAAATTTGACATGAAAACTTCCACACCATTATCACTATGAATGCGTTTAACACGTTTCTCAAATTGTCTTTCAACATAAGAGTATAATCTTTAGCAAGAGCATCTACTGACATAAATTTAAGTCAACATAAATATATACTGGACTTATTTTAGGATACCGATTTTCTGTTTTCAAAACCAGCCGCTACTCCTATGATTATGGCTTCAAACCTCTGATTATCTTCATCTGGAGATCACATCACTGACCCATCTTCTTTCCGCTGCTTGATAAAAAAAATTCTTTATTTGACTACCACAAGACCAGATATATGCTTTGTCGTCCAGCAGTTTTCACAATTCATGAATGCGCCAACCAATTCTCACCTTCAAGCGATACATCGCATCTTTTGATACTTAAAGAAATCTTCGGGTTAAGGGATCCTATTCTGATAAGACTCACCACTCAAACTCCATGCATTCTCAGGTTCTGACTGGGGAACCTGCCTTGACTCCTAAAAATCCATCATTGGTTACTGCATGTTTCTCAGATATTCCTTAATCTCCTGGAAATCCATAAAACAACCGACAGTCTCCAAAAGTTCCTTTGAAGCAGAGTACAGAGCCTTTGCCACCACAATGTGCGAACTAATGGCTGCTTTATCTTCTTAAGGACATCGACGTCAATCATCTCCGACCAACATATCTCTACTGCAACAATCTTTCCGCCATACACATAGCAGAAAAATCTGATCTTTCACGAACGAACAAAGCACATCGAGATCGATTGCTACGTTGTTCATGAAAAATTGCAAAAAAGTATCATCCACCTTCTTCTCATCTCAACCAACGCTCAGCTAGCCGATATCTTCACCAAAACCCTGTCAAAATCCTACTTTCAAGACTTATTACTCAAGCTCGACATCGTGCACAACATTTATTGCCCAGCTTGCAGCGGTGTGGCAACAGACGTTGAGCTTACGGCGGCGTGTGAAGAGACCTTAGAAGATAAAACACGATGACAACTATTGGGTCAGAATTCATTTTAATTTCGAGCTTAGGACAATGTCTTTAGGCTGATAGCCCACTCCATTCACCTTAGTCTAATCCTATTACTTCTGAACCATATTCTTTTCTACTTCTTGTTTTATTCTAGTAATGAATCTTTTCTATTACAATCATATAATTTGTTATAACAAATTGTAAACAGAACAACTTGTATAAAGGGTTGGGATTCATTTAATAAGAGCTGAGCCAATACTATCTTTTATTACATCTCTTGTCAGATAAATTTTCTATCCCCATGATTGACGAGCTTTTAGATGAATTACATGGAGTGATTTTCTTTTCCAAATAAGACCTTCAAGCTGGATGTCACCAAATCCTCATTAATGAGGACATTCCTAAGACAACTTTTTGTACCTATAATGACCATTATGAGTTTAAGGTGATGTTGTTTGGATTGACCAATACCCCAGTTACTTTTCAGAACTTAATGAATGAGATCTTTAGACCACACCTCTGAAAATTTATCCTAGTTTTCTTCGATGATATCTTTGTTTATTCAAAATCCTAGGAAGATCATTTGAAGCATTTACATTTTTTTTACTATTTTGTTTACTAAGAAACCATTTGTGAAGGCTTCTAAATGCATGTTTGTAGTTACATATTTAGGATATATTACCTTAATTGAAGGTGTCGCAGTGGATCCTTCAAAGATGCTAGTTGTGCTTGACTGGCCTATTCTTACTTCAACTAGAGTTGTCCGTGGGTTTTTAGGATTAGTTGGGTATTATCGTGAATTCATCAAACACTTTGGAGGAATTTCTTCCACACTTAATATGCTCTTATCAAAAGATAACTTCCATTAGAGTGAAACAGGCTCACAAGCTTTTCAATAGTTAAAGGAAACACTAATCCCAATTCTGGCCTTACTGGATTTTTCCTAGCCTTTTGTATTTGAATGTGATGCAAGCGTCATAGGAATTGGAGTAGTTCTGTCACAACAAGGGTGAACAATCACTTATTTTAGTAAGGCTTTAAAAGGGTCTATAAGCTTTTGGTCTACGTAGCCTTGGTGAAATCCATTAAGAAGTGACAACTGTATCTGTTGGGATGCACTTTTTATAATTTGAACTGATCAATAGAGTCTCAAACACCTATTGGAACAACAAATCTCAACTCCGACTTAGAAACGTTGGTTATCTAAACTCTTAGGCTATATGTTGGTTATCAAAACTCTTAGGCTATAACTATATCATTGAATACAAGTGTGGCTCTGAGAATACCGTAGTTGACTCCTTATCCTGCCTGGTCGAGTTTCAGTTCATCTCAATTTGTATGTCGAAGGTAGATTATTGGGCTCAACTTTAGGAAGAGTCCAACAATACCCATTTTATTCACATTTGGAAACTCAATACTCTTCCAAACCATTTACAAAATAAAATGGCGTATGGTTCCTCGGTGATAGGGTCTACTTAAGTCCACATTCACCTTTTCTTTCACATATTTTGAATGAGTGGCACAACATACCTATAGGTGGGCATTTTGGTTTTGTAAAAACTCTTTCATGTGTGAAAGTCCCTTGTGCTTGGGAGGGAATGCATCAAGTGGTCAAAAACTACATCCAACAATGCTCTATTTGTCAACGATTTAAGTTCAATTGCCTCAAGCCAGTCGGATTGCTTCAACATCTTCCTACACTGACACAAGTATGGACTGACATTGTCATAGTCTTCATCGAGGGCTCACACACTTTTAACGACTACTCGGTCATGATGATTATGATTGACCATTTCACTAAATATACTCAATTCATTCCGTTAAAGCACCCATTGATTGCTTTAACTATTGCTAAGGCTTTTGTTTCCTATGTGGTTAAATTTTATGGAATTCCAGGTTCTATAGTGAGTGACCGAGATAAGATTTTCTTGATTACTTTTTGGAAGACTTTCTTTCAATTGTAAGGCACTCAACTTAGGATGAGTTCTAGCTAACACTCACAGATGAATGGATAATCCGAAGTCACCGATCGACTCTTGAACAATGTTTACGCTATTTTGCAGGAGATCATCCTAAAAAATGGATGGAATGGCTGTCGTGGGTAGAATTCAGTTACAATACTTCATTTCATTCTTTCATTAACATGACTCCATTTAAAGCCTTATATGGAGTCCCTCCTCCCTGTTTGCAATTCTTAAGGAATTGAAACATAATTTGTCTTTGATTTGTGACAAAATGATAATATATGTGAATCAACATAGGCGCAATATGAATTTTCAAGTTGGGGACCAAGTATATCTAAAGTTACGTCCATATCAACAATCCTCAATGGCTTCTAGGAGCTTTATGAAATTGATCAATGTTTTTACTGTCCATTTCCTATTGTTGAAAAAATGGGTGCTATGGCTTATCAATTGTCCTTACTTTCGGAAGCAAAAATTCATAATATTTTTCATGTTAGTCAACTTTACAAGCAATGGGAATACTATTTGTACCTCTCCTCTTCTTCCACTTCCTATTGACACAGAGTTGGACATTCCGCAGCCAGAAGCCATCCTTGATCACCATGTCGTTCACAAGGGGAAGTATTGGCCAAAAATTGAAATTTTGGTCAAATGGAAAGGGGTTATGGTGGAGGATGCAACATGCGAGGATACTCAACATTTCTCCTGTTCATTTCCCACTTCCACTCGTGTGAAAAAGGATTCTAAAGAGGGGGGAGCTTGATACCAATATGTACATAGGAGTATACATGAGTGATAATGGTTTGCATGCTTAATAGTGTTTGTAGTTTAGATTGCATGAGTTTGTTATTTCCTTACACAATCATTATTAGCTTGTTATTAAGAGATGTGGGTGTAATAGGTCCATGAGTTGGACCCCGCTTCTGGAGCCCAACATTCGGAGTTATAATGTAACACCCCACTCCTGAGTGACCCGAACCCGATATCGTTGGTGATATTCGAGTCCAGCAGTACATAATGTATCTGGGCACAGTCTGGAACATAGGTTGCATGCATTTGAGTCTTGTCGTTGCAGACCGTGGCAACTGATCCCTAGTCTGAGTTGCACGAGTAGAAATCCTACGTGTGCATATGTGTCAAGTGACTAAGTGAGAGAAAAGTGAGACTGTATTAGAATGTGAGCCCATGAAGGTGTATGGGCAATGAGGAATGGGAAAAAGGAAACATAAATAATGAGAATTATAATGTACTGTGGTTAGAATGACTATGTTGGCT
>JANTPM010000005.1:46317067-46327635 GCA_025434745.1 Erythroxylum divaricatum | reverse complement strand
AGGATGTTGGCGGATTTAGTTCTGATGCGGAGGATACGGGTTTGATTCAATTTGAAGGACATTTGAGGGTTTCAAAATGTGAAAGCAGCAGCTTGAACAAATCTAAAGGAGGTGGTGTTATAGAAAACAAGGGTTTAAAACCGGACAGGTCCGATTCGACCGAAAAAGATTGAACTGTCCGGTTTTTATGCAGAGAGTTTATTAAGTGAAACCGAACCAGACCACTAATCGGTTCAAACTTTTTCTGATCAGACCCGACATTTCGGTCTGATTTTTAAAATATTAAATTTTACATAAATAAATAACTGAAATTTATAAGATAGAATAAGACATTATAAAATTAGACAGAAGCTCCTGTCCCTATTCTATGTCCACATATGATGTTTGATATCGATGCTGGTCGGCAAGGTTGGCGTCAAACAGGAAACCTTGGAGATTAGACCACCACGTGTCCTTCACCTGTTGATTGTCAAAAAGTTTTCTTGTTATAAAGTGGGTCCACAATTACACCTTTTCTTAATAAATCTAACAACCGCCGGATTTTGGCGGGTTATATTCTAGGCCATTGAATTTTTTATTTTTATTTTTTATTATTAATTTTCAGATAAATATTAAATAAAGTAAACAATATTTATTTGTTTTTATTAATTATTATTTTTAAATTATAATTATAATTTTATGATCTAGGAATAGAAATAATAACAAATTATATCGATCTAATGTATTTTTTGTCTAAATTTAATTTAAACCATTAATGTTATTTTATTATAACATATCTTTATAATATTTTACCCAAAATGATTTGATTTAATCCAACTATATTGAATATGTTTTTAATATATAAAAAATCGAATAAAAATTAATTAATTTAATTTAATTTATAAAAATTAATTATTTTATAAAATAAATTCAATTCAAAAAAATTTACGATAATCGATTGCAATTTTTTAATAATTGTACGTTATTGTCAACAAAAATCGAAACATCGAAACGACACATTTCGAAGTGACTGGTAACAGGTAGGGTCTGGATGAGTGGACTAAACGAAGTCACACGTAGCTGTCGCCTATGTCCCACTCTTTCTGTTGGGATTGGCGATTAATCGGCTGTTTTAGGTTTCAAAACATCGGCGGCGCTATAAGAAAGAACAAAGTCACCAGATCTCTGCATCATAGCCCATAGGCTCTATCTATTTATTCTATGTACTAAGTAAATTCCATTAAGGAGGGCATAATATCTTCTTTACGGTACAATCATTTGAAAGGTAAGTTTGAGGCATTGCATGTGAAAGTTGCAAGTAATATGTTTTTTAGTAAATGAATTGGGAATTTGTCTAATGTGGTTTATGCCTACTAATTAGGGATTTGAAAAAATCACATGACCCTTTATTGGATGAGACATAAATTAGGTATTGGAAAGGTTTCTTGGCATTTAGCTTTAAAAAAATTGTGACTACTAGGTAAACAAAAGTTGGAAAGTGGGAAGTACTAACATTAGTCTGGATTAAATATTTTTATCAATTCGAATCTGCATGTTTAGTTCAGCTAAATCTAAATTAACAACAACAATAACAACAATAAAAAATCAATAAAAATTTTCCTGACATGCAAAAATTGAAAAAGTTCAGTAATATATAATCTTATTTTAACTAATAGAGAGAGTATTTTTAAATTACTCGCATGATGATAATGATGAAGATTATTATTACATATGCAAATAAATGAATAAAAACTTAAGTTTAACTAAATTTTAGATTAGATTCAAATTCAACATATCAACTAAACTTTGCTTGAATGGTTCAAACAATCCAAAGTCATTCAATTAAAGCATTAAAAAATGTTACTTTGATACAAAATTTAACATAATTTTGGTCAATAATTATCATTTAAGTAAGTATTTCTGTTATTTATAATTCTTATGTCCAATAATTTTAGGCAAAATAAGATAAATGGTTGTAATAAATTAATTTAATAATAATGAGAATTAAGAATATGGATAAAAAGTATTTAACAATTCTAAAATTTTTAAAAATAAATAGAGGTGTTTGACTTTAGAATTTACATACACTTAATTAAAGTCCAAATCCTCAGTTGGTCTACAGAATGACACTGTGGAGGCCTCCACATAGGAATAGGCACGTGCATGATTGAGGACTTAAATCAATACAGACCACGAACAAAAAGCGACGATCAATTGAAAGGTCCAAGACGACTCTCTCTTGCACGCACCATTCCAACGCCATTCACACAGTACACACCCACACAGAAAGCCATAAGCTTTTCTGTTTCTTCACGCGCAATCTCTCTCTGTTTGTTTCTCTACGTAAATCCACCACCTGAACGTCTCTCTTCCCACCCCATGTTTCTGGATTTGGTTTGTTAGACTCCTTTCTTCAAATGAACGTCAGCTCTTCCTCTCCGGCGAACCCCGGCCCTCCACCGTCGACGGCTACCCCGTCTTCGACTACTACGCCTAGCAACTCTGATGGGTCTGGCAAGAAGGTCAGGAAACCCTACACCATCACCAAGTCTCGCGAGAGCTGGACCGAAGAAGAACACGACAAGTTTCTCGAAGCTCTCCAACTGTACGTTGTCTTCTCTTCTCATTTTATGATGACTTAATTCTTCCTTCTTTGGAAAGCCCTCTAATGGAGAATGGTTGAGCAGTAGTGGTAACTGGAGGAAGTGGTTGGTCGTATTTGGTTGGTTGGTGGGTTAGTTTCTGATTCCTGTTTAGAGTTGAAGTGATTTCGAAATTATTGTGCAGTTGCGTGCATAGTATCTGGGTTTTGCTTGGAGAAGTTTGATCTTGTGGATCTATTGGTCGACAGATGTTATAGCCTATAAACACTGGCTTAGTACAGTTAGCAGTACTTCAATTTTGATTCCAACAGTTACTGTCTTGCTAATATGAACTTGTGTGGCCTTGCTTTCCTTTATATTCTTGAGTTCTTGTATTTGCTTTGAGAAAATTGAGGACCTTTTTAGGAAGCTGTTACGGAGGCAAATCTTGACTTTAGTGTCCTTTTAATCTTCTTCATTAATTCAGGTTTGATCGGGACTGGAAGAAGATCGAAGATTTTGTGGGTTCTAAGACGGTGATCCAGGTTCATATTCTGTACTAGCGTTCTGAGTTGGTGTGTACATGTACTTCAATTCTGTGTTCTATTTTTTACCTATCATTTTGCTTTTTCAGATCCGTAGTCATGCACAGAAATACTTTCTGAAGGTTCAAAAGAACGGTACAACTGCGCATGTGCCGCCGCCTCGCCCTAAGCGCAAAGCTGCTCATCCTTACCCTCAGAAGGCATCCAAAAATGGTGTGTGTATGTGACTTCCATTTACTAATTTTGAGAGATTGAATTGAAGCTTTGACTTACCATTACATGGTATACCTCATATCACAGTTTTAGTGCCAATGGCGGCACCCATGGCTTACCCTTCCTCTATGAACGCCATTGTACCTGGATTTGCACCTTGGGATGACACCCCTATGCTAATAAATACTGCAACCAGTAAAGTTATGTTATCACAAGATGAATTTCCAAGTCTCCAAGGAACTGAGGTGCCAAAGCAGGGCAAACAAGCGCCTATTCTTCATGGTAATACTCTACACCGCATTTGTTCATCTTAAACCTGAAAAAGGAGAGGGAAGAGCTTAATTTGATGTTATGTTTTTGGCTTCCAGGTCTTCCAGATTTTGCTGAAGTATATGGCTTCATTGGGAGTGTATTTGATCCAGACGCCAATGGTCATGTGAAAAAGCTCAAGGAAATGGATCCCATAAATTATGAAACTGTAAGCTATTGAATTCTTTGGGAATAACCTCTCATCTGCATTGATATGTAAAATTTCTGGTTTTCAAGTATTGACGAAAGCAAAGGGTCAAACTTGCCTTTCCAGATTTGATCAGAATAGTTGCATGATTTGCTTGTTTTGAGTTGCAAAATGTGTTATCTTACTATTCCATTTAACCACTGCAGGTTTTGTTATTGATGGAGAACCTTACTGTTAACCTGTCTAGCCCCGATTTTGAGCCAATTGTAAGTGCAGTTGTTTTTTATGGATCTAATTTCACCACTTTGGGAGACAATGGTTCAAGACAATTAACTTTGTGCTATGCTTTTAGTGATTCAATAATGTTTTTAAATTCATAATCCTTAAAATTATAAAAAGAATTCTCTGATCAAACTTAAGAGTTGATTTGAATGTCATATTGACAACATTTGATTGATCCATGTACAGTGCACTGCTAACAGGAGTTTTTTGAAAATTACAATAATTACTTGTTAATAATTTTAAATATTTAAAATATTAAAATTAGTTAATTTACAGAAGAGTGTAAATTAACTTAATATTGATTTAGAAATCTCAGTTTGGCTTTTAAACATTCAATCACTCTCATATTTGGGTATTGGAGGTCCATTTAAGTGATTTTGTTCTGTAATTGATATTTTTAATTGATTCAGAGGCAAGCCTTGTCATCAAATGAAATGAACACCAAAACGGTCGGAGGAGTAGCTGCGAAAACCCTCACCAACGATGTAGCGTGTTGAGTTTGTTTTTGCTGCTCCCAGGTGTGCCAACTTGTAAGTGTCTGCCCTCTACTGTGTTTCAGTTTCTTCCAAATTGCTCAAGAACCTGAATAATGTTCCATTAGATCCCCTTAACCTCTGAATACTGTGTCCCTCTTGTTTCCTGCAGTGTAAGTGTTGGATACTAACTAGAGACAGTAACAGGCAGAGTCAGGTGAAGCTGTAAAAAAATGGAGGGAGGAGAAAGTTTTCAAATGCCCCATTTGGAGAGCAGTCGACTGACATGTACTGTTCTGTCAAGTCCTTTACTGACCAAACCAAACTAGTGTGTATATTTGTTAAGGAAATGCAACTCCAAAAGGGTTTCTTTGCTTTCCAGGTCTAGGTGTAAGACAATAGAGATCTTGTTAATAGGGAAAAATAATAAGAATCCTGTCTCCTTCAAGCTAAGCTAGGGAATATAGGTAATTTGATTTGCCAAAATCACTTATATTTTTTGGCCAATACCTTCAAGCATCTTGTTCTTTTATGTAAGCATAGCACCGCCAGTTCTATTTCTTTGCCTAGTTGAAGTACAGGCCCTAATATAAATGTGCTATTCCTGCTCTCTTTTTTATCTCTCTTTCAATCTCATGATTTCCTTTCCTTTCATAAATTACTATAATATAATGACTTAAAACACCAGTTGATTCAATTATAATGGATGCCGATTGCATATTAGCTCGACAATAAGACTGCTAAGAGTTCTTTCTACTCAAAATCCAAATACTATAAAGACGACAAGCGGCTAAGAAAGATCAAAAATCACATTGGATGAGCTCATTGAAAAGAAGCAAGGCCTCCACGAACAATTGGATCTGATAAGATCCTTCCCTGCTACTTAGTGGGATTTGATGTGTTGCTGAACAACATTAAGACCTTCACTCTCCTCTCCATAATCCTGAAAAACTCGAGACGAAATGCCATCAGAACCACAGAAAACAAGCCAAAACAAACAAGGAACACCAGCATGTACAGGGCATACCTTCACAACTACGCAAGAGCAACCCACTACCTTCCTCGCCTTGCCCTCAGAATCGATCTTACATAACTATATCACGGTTGAAAATAATACAATTGAAAAGATCAGCAATAACACAACCATTTTATAACTCACAGTTAAGAGTTACAACATTTGAGAGCAATTTCAGTTTAAAAATAATACTTACACCAGCCCACTCGCCAAGGGTCTTGGCACTAGAAACCGTCAACAGGCTTACGTCATGGTCAGCACAAAGTGCTTTAATCAATTTGACATAGTCAGGCTGATTGCAGTCCTCTGCCAAGACACACAACTGTGCAGCATGCTTCTCAATCACTTTGGCAACTTCATGAAGGCCTTTGACAAGGCCTCCGTGAGCCAGAGACTTTCTCAGCACAAGCTGCAATGCTGTCATCAAATCCATGGGCTCACCAAGAGGCTGAGCAGATGTTTCGACAGGGACTGCACCTTCTTCACTGAAAAGACAAGAAGCAATCCCTTCGTTTTAACACGACAACATGAACTACAGTGAACCCTCCGAGTTCAAAACCAAGAATGTTAGCTTCATTAAACTTAAGCCAAAGAGCTAGCGATCACTGTAACATGTAATGTTGCCCGTCAAGAGTCTCACCAAACAAAGAGACTATCAAAACCCGGTCCCGTCCTATGGAATTTGGAAAATTAACCATATAATATAAAACATAATCAAGCATCTAATTTCATATAAGGAACGATAAGTCCATCACTCCACCTATCAATGACTCCCCCATCATCAATGGAATTCATACAAGTTAAAAACAACGGGAGGAAACAATGTTTCCACTGAATCAAGAGAAGGACCATCATAAAAAATAACTTTTGAACGAAATAACAGAAACTTACGCAGCCATTTTGATTGCAAGTGATAGTTCAAAGAGTTTCTCCTTCCTGCAGAATCATAACAACAGATAACAAGTTATATCACATGCAAGAACAAGTCTTTAGCAAGCATCGTCGTATCTAGCATCAAAAACAACATAACAGAACAAAGAAGAAATAATTTTCTTCTTCTATATGAACTATCAAAAAGAGCCGGATCAGAAAAACAGGAGCAACATACCTTAGACGGTGGATTCGCCGGAGACCGCCGACGCGAACAACGACTCGCCTCTTGGAGTGGGTGGGTTGCTGCTGTCACTGAGATTTAGGGTTTCTGGCTATATGTAAAGTACTAGTTAGCCCTTTGAATCCGTTATATTTTTAGATTGGGCTTCTTAAATAGGCCCAATAATGATATGGGCTTATTTTAAGAGTGCCATTTTATTCTGGAGAAGGATATACTAATTCGTGTGGCCAAACATACCCCATCTTCCAATCAACCCTAGGCCTATCTCATATGTATATAATATAAGGTTTTGATGAACAGGTCTCTCTCAACCCCAAAACCCTACATAGCTCACACTCACCATTCCATCTCAAATCCACCAAATGGCCACCGCCGCCGTTCGCCCGCTCGTGACCGTGCAGCAGCTACCCGTGCTGAATGACATGGCGACGGACTCCGCCACAACCGTCGTTCTCCCCGACGTCATGAAAGCCTCTATCCGCCCCGACATTGTCAACTTCGTCCACTCCAACATTTCCAAGAACAGCCGCCAGCCCTACGCCGTATCCAAGCGCGCCGGCCACCAGACCTCCGCAGAGTCCTGGGGAACAGGCCGGGCTGTGTCTCGTATCCCCCGTGTCCCCGGCGGCGGTACACACCGCGCCGGCCAGGGTGCTTTCGGAAACATGTGTCGTGGAGGACGCATGTTCGCTCCGACCAAGATCTGGCGCCGCTGGCACAGGAAAATCAACGTCAACCAGAAACGTTACGCTGTAGCTTCTGCCATTGCCGCCACTGCGATCCCCTCCCTGGTGATGGCCCGCGGCCATAGAATTGAATCCGTTGCCGAAATGCCTCTGGTTATCAACGACAGCGCTGAGAGCGTCGAGAAGACCTCCGCCGCAATCAAGGTGCTAAAGGAAGTCGGTGCTTACGCCGACGCCGAGAAGGCCAAGGAAAGCCACGCGATCCGTCCAGGGAAGGGAAAGATGAGGAACCGCCGCTACATTTCTCGCAAAGGCCCCCTGATTGTCTACGGAACTGAAGGAGCGAAGCTTGTGAAGGCCTTCAGGAACATTCCAGGAGTTGAAGTGGCGAACGTGGATAGACTCAATCTGCTGAAGTTGGCTCCGGGAGGGCACTTGGGTCGCTTTGTGATCTGGACGAAATCGGCGTTCGAGAAGCTTGATTCGATCTATGGAACCTTCGACAAGGTTTCAGAGAAGAAGAAAGGATATGTTTTGCCCAGGGCTAAGATGGTGAATGCTGACCTCTCACGGCTCATCAACTCTGATGAGGTGCAGTCCGTTGTAAGGCCTATTAAGAAGGAGATTAAGAGGGCCACACTCAAGAAGAATCCATTGAAGAACTTGAATGTGATGCTGAAGTTGAATCCTTATGCTAAGACTGCTAGGAGAATGGCGCTCTTATCCGAGGCTGAGCGTGTTAAGGCCAAGAAGGAAAAGCTTGACAAGAAGAGAAAGCCCATTACTAAGGTATATAAGTGTCTGATTGATCAATTTGTTTCTTGTTCATGTCATAACCTTTGGCTGTTCTTAATGTTTGATATTTGGTTTAGAATAGTGTTTGCTCAAATGTGATGTTGCCCTTTGTATATGCTTTTGTGAAGAAACATGTGAAGGTAGAAATTATGCATTTTGTGCTTTATATTGGGTTTCTGCGATTGTTCCTTGGGTTTAAACTTCAGTTAGATGTGGTATATGTTTCGATTAGGTGACTTTTCTTTGAAAGTTTTGGCATTTGAAGAGTTCTGATCTTTAAATTTGTACTTCAACCCTTCAATGGATGTATTTATGGAATCTTGTAATGTTATGCGTATGAAATGCTAGTTTGATAATGGCTGTTGTTTAATATCTTCTTGTGACAAATGATGCTTGTATTGATTCCACAACATCATTTCATTTGAAATCTGTCCTCATTTTCACATTTCGAGCAGTTGTCATAAGGTTGACAAATTTCTTCTTGAATCTTAAGTCTTGATCATGAACACACTGATTTGCCTGACTGTTGTCTGTTTCATTTTACTGCTCTTAATCTTTCAGGAGGAGGCATCAGCAATTAAGGCCGCAGGGAAAGGATGGTACCAAACTATGATCTCAGATGGTGACTACACAGAGTTTGAGAACTTCTCAAAATGGCTTGGCGTATCTCAGTAGTGAATTTGAAGTATTCTTTTTGTTCAAGATCATCTTCTCAAAAGGGACTTTGAATATAGAGTTGGATTTTTCTTTCCTGCTCTTTCTTGGCATTTGGTTAGAGTTAAGTATTTATTTTAAGAATAGAACCATAATTAAATATATTTGCACTTGTGTTATTACTGAATCTATTTGCTTGACAATCGTCTGTTTTGATGCGGATTTTGCATTTATTTCATTGCACTTGGACCAAAATGAAAGGAATGAGAGTGATTTTTTTTATAAGATTTGAAATGAAAAGGTCGCTAAATTGATAATTTGCATTCTTCTATTAAACAAATATATAACATTAAATTAAAATGAAATGCATTTTATTAATTACCAATAAGATTAATAGTTAACATAATTAACATTTATTTTATTTTATTTTCACTTTAAATCTTATTTTTTTAAAAAAAATATTCTTAATTTAATAATTATTTAGTAAATACAACTAAATAAGTTCTTGTTTTTATTAAGAAATATAAACTGAAAAAAGAAATACAAATCCTAAACTACAATAAAAATAAAAATAAAATCAAACTACATTTAAATTATCCTTAATACCATTTTTTAATCAATTCCGACTCTTTAACCTTTGTTGTTAGAAGAGGTGATACTATACTACTCGTACAAAAGAAAGTTATATTAAAATAACAAAGTTGTAAAATTAGCACATGAGGTTAGAATTAACATATTTTTATTAGAAACAATATCTTTATTAGGTAAGAATAAGGTTGCGTACTATTGAAATTCTTTAAATTTTACATCTCAGTAGGATTTTAACTGAGTGTTGATGATGATGATGGTAGAATTAGAATATGATTGTAGAGCAAACTTTGGGTATTTGATGGAGGTGGAATTTGCATTTTATAAGATTCATTAAGACATGATAAAGCCAACATTGTTCCTTATTTTCATTTATTCCTAAACCTTAACTAGACAATCCTCCTCGGTATTCATTATTAACATAGACATTGTGAAACAGTTTCCCAACTTTCAAGACATAGGTCACGTTTGGTGAATGGCTTATCAACCAAAATTAGTTGATTGACTATGTTTAGCTTATTGACTATGTTAAACAGCTATCTATTGTATTCAGTAATCAGCTGATTGGGTTGATTGATTGAACCTAATCAAATGATTTTCAAAGAGCTCAAGAGGAGTAGCGTTTGGCCTTCAGCTAATAAAAAATGACGAATGTGCCCTCTAAAGAATACCCATAGACAGCGACTATCTCGTTCTCTCTGAAGAAGAGCCTGAGAAGACGTAAAGATTCGGAGTTCACAAAGCAAACCCAAAGCAAAAAATGATCGGAAGCAAACCAAAAACCAAAGATGGCATACGTGGACCACGCATTCTCCATTTATGACGAGGACATAATGATGGAAACATCTTACAATATAAACAATGGCCCGCCTATGAAGGAGATCGCCCTGGCCGTTTCTCTTTTTGTTTTTGGCCTCGTCGAGATCATTCTCTACTCTTACATGACTTACAATCGAATCGGCGGTGACCGAGGTCACGATATGTAATTTTTTTTCATTTTTTGTTTTCAGATTTGATTTTGATGTTTCTAAAAAGGGGTTATTGAATATATCTATATGATGTTTGGATTAGTTTTGATTTGATGAAATTGAATACAGGGATATTCTTCGTGATACTGGGAGTGGTGCTTTTTATACCAGGGTTTTATTATACAAGAATTGCATATTACGCTTACAAGGGATACAA
>JANTPM010000005.1:46271106-46287748 GCA_025434745.1 Erythroxylum divaricatum | reverse complement strand
AAAAGGATGGAACTTACAAACCATTTGAGATACAAAACGTTTAAATCTCTCTTCCAATGGAGGGAGCTTCATCATACGGTTTGCCAGTCATCTACTTAATTCGAGAATTAAGTAGCGGTTCCAGTACCAACAAGAATCACATTGCAAATCCTTTATGATATAGATTGCTTGAACTTGACATCTGATATTTCAAATTGTCACGAACAGAAATAGATTTATCAAATCCCTGAGCAAATGCCAGTTGTTGAGACAGACCTAGATCACTTGCACTTGTGACCTCATTCCAATCACTCCAGTGCCCATTTGATGCATGCAAGGTTCTAAGCTGCTGAGCTTTCAGTTGTGCAAGCAAGGATGGGCTATCAGAAGCAGACCAACCCAAAAAACTTGGTGATCTAATGCTGTATGCATCATCTGGGGAAGAAATTTTACTTCTAAAATAGTCTGGGAAACTTGGATTCTGGTGTGCAGAAACTGATTGCTGCATCTGTACCTGAAACTTATTGTGACCTTGCAGGTGTTGAGAGGGAGATAAAGCTGGAGCCATATCAAATCCCATTTTATTCACCCGTGATGCACGAAGCCTTTGACCTATACCCTCTATGGTGGGATCAGTGAATTGAGGATAATTGAAGTTGTCAACATTGCTCATCAGTGGTACAGAATTTTGTAACCCATGATTGCCTGGAAAGTTAAATTATTTTTAGAGTTCTTGAAACCAAAAATGAAAAAGGTACAACCGTGACAACATATCATACAAACCAGATTGAAGGGAAGCACAGTGCAATCTCTCATGAATAGGAAACCCCGAAGATATTGCTGTATTTGGCACTACAAATCCTGCTGGGGGTGAAGTTGGAGCTTGGAAAACTGCACCAAGGTATTGATTGAAACAAAATCTAAGAACCACTGTTTCCCAAAATGTCAGGAAGATTAAATATTATAGATTATATGATGCACCATCTTTATTACAAAGAAAAATGGATAATATCCAGCATTGCTAAACAAGAAACTGGAGTCCTAAGGTCAACAGTGCTTTCATTCCTTGTACATCGTCCTCAACACAAAAAATTTTCTTATTCTGTTGAGTAGCAAGAGTGGTGTAATGCAAGAAACAATGTTCTTCTAGGTCTCAATGAAATTTGAAATAAATTCCGATGTTAAATTCATGAGAGGAGAGGATGCCCAAAATGTTCAAAGTCAAGCCCAAGTGAAACAGGAGAAAAAAAAACAACTGCTGTCTTACGTTATTGCTTCAACTGATAGAAACAAGGTGTAAAACACTATAGCAAAGTCAATATACCACAAGACACTTGAAAATTATGACATAACATTAAAAAGCTTTATGCAAGAAGCGTAGAAAAAAGCACAGATCAAAATTGATGTAGCTCACCAGGAAAGCTAGATGTATGAAGGTGGCTGCCAAGAAAATCAGTGGATTCAGTGGTATTCCTATTTGAAGACGTAAAATGATCCTTCTTGTCTCTGGTTTCAGTTATCGTGTTTTCAGGAAATTGCTTCCAACCAGGCACTTGATTAACAAAATCATCCTCTCTGGCAAAAGAGAATCTTGACTGACTGCAATCTTGAACTTTTCGTAAACTTGGTATGTTCAGGGATTCATGCTGCTTATGAGTCTTGGTCAAGAACTTCATTAAATTCTCAGGTAAGGTCAATAAATCTTCCCATGAATTCCCATCCATAGCCAAGACACTTGAGATAATGCTGGCCTCCCCATTATCTGAAGCAACTTTCTGGTCATTAAAAGCTACAGGATTATCACCCATTCCCAAGTACTTCTCTTGATCCAACTCAGACAAAATGCTGGAGTTGTCAGGAAGACAATTGGCCAAAAAATGAGATTGGCTGTCATAGAATCTGTTAGACAATATTGGGTTGCCAACTGAGCATGAAATCGCACCATCTTTTACAGATATGGCACTTGCACATGCAGTGACAATGCTACTACCAACATCATTGCCTTGCTGCCAAGGATGGTGGCTAGAGAATTTCAGATTCTGATTTGACGAAGATGAAGAGGACACACATGGTGGATGATCAGTTCCTTCAAAACCCTTGAGCTTCTCATCATCAAATCCTAACAGATCTTCAACCATGGTTAGTCCCCTAGGGGATGTTGAGGTGGAAGGCTCACCAAATATGTCTTGTATGCTTTCTTTTGAACCATGATTGCTTGAGTATTCAACAATAACTGAAGACAAGCACTCATTCTCAGTCACACCACCAACACTGATTGATGATAATCTAGGGGCAAGCCCCTGAAAAACCTCACATGTACCAAATCTTTCATCTTTGAGGGGACTTAGAGAACCAGATGGGTTGGTGAGATTTGAAGGAATGTTATCAGCAAGTGAGTCTCCAGCAACATCCTGTGATGTGGGTAGACAAGGTATAAGGTTGTTTGGTGTTAGGAAGTCATCACCTGATCCACAACTTTCATTAGTTATCACGGTTGGCTTTGCATCACTAAATCTTTCAAAATTCTTAACTTTTGGTCTTAACCCTTGGGCACTGTTTGGAGTTTTGGAAACATGATCACTGGATCCACCAGCTGACAAACTTGTCACCGGTGGTAGCCTAGCAGAGGCACGCATGACCCTGACAATACATATTAAAATAAATGGCAAGTCAGATTTCCTAGAAGATAAATTTGGATGCTAAGGCAACTAAGCTGCCACAAACCATCAAAACCTATACCATGAGGCTGTGCCAGGAGGCTCATTAGATCTTTCAGTACCATTATCCATACAAGATCTACTATCCGGGTTTCTATCGGTCCGCTGGAAAGAAAAGGAGAATACATCAGATTGTGAGCAGACTGCAAAGTTCAACTTCCACAACAGAATATCAGGATAAATTATTTCTATACAAGTCCACCTAAGAACGGAATGCCTTAAGCAGAAAGGATACTGGAGAGCTCAAATCCTTAATTGCACTGTATAAGATAATGCTGCAATACACAATAACTAATCTCTGAGACATCTTATTTACAGGCAACCACCAATGGTAACTAAGTTTCTTTCCAAGACAGTACACGACTAAAATTCTTACATTGGACAAAATTTTGGAGTCAAGTTTGGTCGGTGATGACATGTTTCTATTGGCCAACTCATTGGCTGGAGGTGGTAAAACATTTCCAGGAGGCCGGTGAAAGTTATTTGCTTCGCCGGTAATTTGTTGAATTCGACTCCTTTAATAACACAAGTAACATTCAGTACAACTAAAGACAAGGAACTATCAATAGACAAGGTATTTTGACATCAGAGATCACAAACCAGAATGAGAAAAAAGAATAGGGAAAACGCGATCACCAATAATTTGTTGCAGTATAGCTTCTATCTGCTCATAGTTGTGTGTGCGTGTGAGAATGCGCAAATTTTTCCCCCAATTAATGTTATACAATACAGGAAATGAAAATTATAGGAATTATTGCATTTGGAATAAACTTCAATATAGTTCTCTTTATAACCAAGCGCAATTGATCCAATTGCAAGAAAGCAATTAAATTTCTTAAAACAGAAATTGAGATCAATTGGCGTCATCTATTTAGGTTATGAATGGTATGAAATTCAAAACTAACACCGAAAACTATACCTTGTAAAAGCTGAAACTAGATCATCTTTGGTAAAACTATCTTCCTCGGAGCCAAAGTCGTGCAAATATAAACAATCAGGAATGTTGCAAGGCTGGAATAAACAAAGCATTAACATATTAACAACAAAGGCATTGCAGATTGCAGGCTTATAAGGAAAAGTTTGTCTGCATAGCGATAATACATGCATTTGAAAAAAAAACAAGATTTACCATGTTTTTCAGCCATGCATGGCAGTATTTGGTGGTGCCAAAGCATGCCCTATGAATAGAATCTCATGTTAATTATCAAACAATAATAAAGGAAAAATGAACCTAGCACGAATACTGTCTACTTACCTCAAAGATTTACCTTCTAACACAAAACTATGCACTGATTGTATACAGCGTACTGCTTCCTCCTCTTTCGAGTATGTTATATACCTAAAATTAAATGACACCAGTCACACTGCAACTTCTACGGATAAACATATTTAGACTGAGTACAATATAGAACAGGTTCAAAACCCAGTGAAGACAGCAATTAGCCTGTAACTTACACACAACAGCTGTTGTTTGATGAATTTTGAATAGCCCCAGTTGATGTTCGGGAAATGGATACCTTCATAACTTTCCCATATTGTCCAAAGTATTCTTTTTGTTGAAGAAGCTGGTACAAACCAGATGTTCTAGGTTGGAAGTTTTTAAAAAAATATGAAGATGCTAAGCATATAAAGATACATAAAAAAAAATGTAGGACTATGTCCAAATAAAAGCCTTTACAAGATATACAAACGCAATCAAACTACTTACAGCTTCATCTGCAAGGTCGAGTGGTAATCCAATTACATAAACCAGATTTCTCTGAATGACTCTAACATTTGTGAGATGTATCCTTCCTTCAGATGTTTTTGGCTTTACCTTCTGGGGTTTTGATTTTTTTCCCGAATTTAGTTCAGCCATTAGCCTGTGCATCAAAGAGAAAATTGTTAGCATGCCTGTAAAACCATCCACTAGTATTCTATGTTAATAGGACGATGCTAAAAGAACATTTTAACCTTTCACAGTTTGCTGCTGCCTGCACAATTCTTTTTTCGTCATAAGGCGCACGACATGCAGGGCACCGACCCTCAATTTTGTCCTTTTCAGCCATTTCCATAATGTGATTCCAGCACCAAACACAAATCTTTGGAAGAAGCAATAAGCAAGTTCTTAGGCACTAACCTAAATATCTGAGAGCAAGTAAAATATGATAAAAGAATCCAAACACAGGAGGGTTGAGTATTGTTATTCCCAAATATTTGTTATGGGAGCTACCTCATAACCACATTGGCATGGCTTCAACTGCTGATCTGTTATGTCCATCTCTTCCGTGCACAGTGGGCATGTCTTGACTCCTTTGTTACTCATAGTTGCTCTGTGAATTCAACAATATCAAGCATAAATATCAATAGCATTTCTTTAATTGTTATAATTCTCATTATATATTTTCACTTTCATAAATATTTATCTGAAATTCCGCTACCAAATGGTGGAAATACGGAAAAACCATTTATATTACAAAATTAAGTCAAAATGTCATGCAAGCACGAAGATGTTCTGATAAAAAAAAAGAGTTTTTTTTAATCATAACTAATTTATCCCAACAGCCCTCATAGTCACTTCAACTCCGACAGCAAGTGATGAACTAAATTGGTAGACCCCTATTGGTAAGATAATACTGACGGTCCATATTAGTAAAATAACCAGATATGTAGACCCAACAAATGAAAAGGGTACATGAAAAACTCCTATCATTTGAAACGTTCACATGGAAAATTAAGAAAAAGAATCACTCAAACCAGAAACATAATGAGAGCTAATGTGTGCTCCACAACTGGCACTCGACTTGATCATCTCTTGCCTATGCATTTTTTGTTTTCCAATTAGAGGGAAAAGAACAATGGCAAAACTCTAGGGCATTTCTGGGCTCCAGTCCATTCAAGCAAACAACGGTGTTTTTCTTATAATGCAATCAAACAAACAAACAAATAAAAAAAAAAGAATTCTTGAGTTATCAGTAGCATAAAACACACAGAAGAACCCAATTTATTGTCACAAAGACCAGAAGAAACCTCTGATGACTCGCAATCCAGAACCAAAAAAGGGATGTCAACAAAGAAAAATGAAATCTTTCACTCAAAGACGAAAGCTTTCTTGCTTCCGGGTATCTTAAACAAACAAACAAGAAACAAGCAAAGTCATCGTGAATGGAGGGGGTCAAAAAGGTGAGGAGGAGGACTAACTTACAAAACAAAAGCGCAAGAGCTATTAGAGGCTGAGAGAAGTGAAGTTTCGGATAGAACGTGAAAGTGAAGGAGAGACTGAGAGCCTTTATACTAAGAAACGTGTGTGCGTGCGTTGTTGGTGGCTGTTTTTAGTTGATGAGGTTGTGTGTTAGGCACTTAAGACACTGCTCACAGGTTCTTTCCTTCACAAATTGTCTTGTTAAGGTTCGTGTTTTGCTGGCGTGTCATAAATCATTTCGGATAAGACCAAGCGCATAACTAAGAAAGCTCAGTCTAGGCATTATCAAGATTGGGCCTTTGATCCAACTGTTCTAACTAATTTTCCCAAAATTTAATATCAAGATTGGGCCTTTGATCCAATTATTCTTACTAATTGGCCCAAAACTTAAATTTTATTCTAAAATTTAATAAACTAAGAATAATTCTTTAATTAATTAATTACTTTATAGTTATAACTAAAATATAAAATAATTAACTTTATATCCTCATAAAATCAAAAGATAAACATTTATTAATCTTTTAGTTACTTTCCAAATTTAATTAGAAATAACTGATTAAATATATTATTTTCTTTAAAATTATTTATAAATTTTAAAATTTGAAGGTAAGCTTTGAAGTAAGCAATAAAGTTACTATTTTATAATTATAAGGTCGGTAAAATTACTCTTTTATAATTATAAGGTCACATATTTAAGTACAATAAAGTTAAAACTTAGAAGTTTTGAATGTATTTTCCTATTTAAGAGAGTTAAAATATAATATGCTTACAAAATTAGGGATAATGTTTCCGAAAGTGTGTTCTGAGGGAGATTAAGTGAGAGCCAAACCTTAATTCAACTTCCACTTGGCTATCAATTGGCTTGGAAGTTGAACTAGACTTGTGTAGAAATGTCCAACGACCCCACTTGTGTAGAAATCTGCTCTATAACTATTGCTTCACTGCTTCTTACATTCAACCGGAGTCACGGTACTGTGTTGCTTGTGTCTTTGACGAGGTAAGGTTTGGTTCTTGAATGCTTTTAATTAAATCTTGTTCTAAGGGAAGTTCATAAGCGATCGAGCAGCCATTTAAGTACAGTGAAGAACTTTGAAAGAGTTGACGATCACCCATTTTTAATTGGTTTCCGTTGGATGTCCGAATAGTGTAGTTTCTGTTAAGGGACATCATGGGAAAATGCTATCCGAAAGTGAGTGAAGAGTACCAGAAAGCTGTCGTAAAATGCAAGAGGAAGCTGAGGGGTCTTATTGCTGAGAAGCACTGCGCACCGATCGTCCTCCGTCTCGCGTAAGCTTATCTCAGACAGTCAGACTGGTGTTTTAGTGTATATGTAGATGTTTGTGCAGTAACTATTGATTCGGTTACATAGCAGATGGCACGCAGCAGGTACTTACGACGTGAAGACAAAGACAGGAGGACCGTTTGGGACGATAAGACATCCTCAGGAACTTGCTCATGAGGCGAATAATGGACTTGATATTGCTGTCAGGATTTTGGAACCCATCAAGGAGAAATTTCCCATCTTGGCTTATGCTGATTTCTACCAGGTAAGTGTTTAGTTTCTTCTAATTAGATCACAAACGGTGAGTTTATTTTTCGATCGCAACGGTTCCAGTACGTGTTTGAATGTTGCAGTTCGCTGGAGTTGTTGCTGTTGAAATCACTGGAGGGCCTGAGATACCCTTCCACCCTGGAAGACCTGTAAGTTATCAGATTAATCCGCCATACATACATTCCAGTTATGTATGTGTTAAATTCTTGTATTTTCTTCAGGATAAAACTGATCCACCTCCAGAAGGTCGCTTGCCTAAAGCTACAAAAGGTTCGTTTGCTCGTGCATTACAAGTCACTGTGACATCGTTGAATAACTGCCTAATCCTTCCACTTCAAACCTAGGTGCGGAGCATTTGAGAGAGGTCTTTGGTCGTATGGGACTCTGTGACAACTGACAAGGATGTTGTTGCCTTATCTGGTGGTCATACTCTAGTTCGTGTTCAGACCTGGACATCTCGCATCAGTTTAATTCTCCTGTTCTCTTTGTCAGAGAAGTGCAGGAATGCTTTTGCAGCTAATCATTGAGATTATATTTATACGCTTGTGATTGGTCAATTCCAGGGTAGATGCCACAAGGAGCGCTCAGGATTTGAAGGTGCTTGGACTAGCAATCCCCTCATTTTCGACAATTCTTATTTCAAGTAAGTTGGCAGCTGATTCATACTGGAATTGTTCTACCTTGTAGTGATGCCATTGATTAGAGGCTTTTTGTCTAATCTCTCTTCTATATAAATTCGGATTACAATTTTGATATGAGCTTGGTTTTCTGAAATAGGGAACTTTTGAGTGGTGGCAAAGAAGGTTTAATTCAGCTGCCTACAGACAAGGCTCTTCTGGAAGACCCAATCTTCCGTCCACTAGTTGAAAAATATGCTGCAGTAAGTGTCTTGTCATCATCAAGTTACATAAAGATCGTTTGAATTTAGTCACCAAAACTTTGTTATTGTTTCAGGACGAGGATGCTTTCTTTGATGATTATGCTGAAGCTCACCTCAAGCTTTCAGAACTTGGGTAAGTTTATTGTCTCAAAAGCTCCTTCTCCCATATCTCTTACCGTTCAATTTCATTATTGTTAATGAAGTTTTGTCTTTGTCTGTTAACTTTAATCTGAATTTCAATCATTTTTCTAATTCATTCCAGGTTTGTTGAAGATAAGTGAATTCTACACTACGATTCTAAGAAATAGCTTCCCAAATGCCAAATGATGGAATGAAAATAAAAAAATTGTAATTTATGTTTAAAAACAACCTTTTTACTAGTTAAAAATAAAGTTACCTACATTAGACCTGTTTGGACCTCGTGTCTAATAGGATTGCGTTGTTGTTATTGTTTTTGGAAAATTAAACTTATATCATTTATGTCATAAATAAATTTAAGTGCTTACTGTTTGATGTATTCAAAGCTTGGATAATACTATTTGGGAAGTCTTTGAAAATAGGGGTGACAATTGAGCTCAGAGACAAGTATTTTCAATTGGGCTTGGGATAATATTATCCAGATTTAGATTGGCTCGATACCCAATTTTTATCCTATTCTTCTAAACAAAACGACATCTTTTTATTTAGAAGAGTTTGGTCTTGGGTTGATATGGGCCTTAGCAGCTTAGGTTTAGGTCTAATTAAAATATCGTTAGGTTTAGAAGAGTTGAGTCTTAGGCTGATATGACAGCTTAGGTTTAGGTCCAATAAAAAAAAACAATATTATGTTCAATTAATTTTTCTTACCTTCTCTTTTTTAATACATATAAGGTCAAATTGGAATTGCTCTTCTTGTCTTTTATGTATAATTCACTACAAGAAAAAAGGTGGTTTAGCGATGGATATTACCGATAGAAAATGTTCATATTCCATCAGTAAGAAATAAAGATATTAATTTTTTTAAATCTTGACATTAAATTTTATTTCATAATCTTATGCTTAATGCATAATTTCAACAGTTATGAATTATTTGTGCATAATTTTATGATTTGTTAATATATTTAATTTATTTAAACAAAAAGTTGATTAATCATATAAAGTTAAAAAAATTTATTGATAATAAAAAATATTAAATTGTACATAGTAAGTTTTTGCTAAGATAATCTGAACTACTACAACAAATCTATTGTCCAAGTGACCGCTCATGCTCTGAGTCTCTAAGCCTCCCTTCAAATGCTCCATGTCATTTTGGAGCTTGGCTATGTACTCCATTGTCTATTGCAACTGACTTATCAATATCTGCATTGTGCTCTCAAGGGGATGGTATTGTTTAATTGTCGATCGTCTATTTAATGCTGCTGTATTGGACGTAGAGAAATGCGAATAACATGTGTTTGTAAATGAGCCTAGCCTAAAGATCCTTCTACGACTGTCCCTACCACCCACTGCATCAAGATATGCCTGACTCTCATCAGCAACTTGTTATCCCTGAGACTGTCGCTGAATGGTTTCTTGTATTTGATCATATTGGGAAGCAATATTTATATTAGTAAGTAATAATTATTAAGAATGAATTGAATATTAAAGTATAAATTTCACATACATTTAGTTCTCTACATCGATTGTTGATGAATGTCACATCGTCATATTTCTTAGTGTGAGCATGCAAAAATAACTGACGAGATGCAGGCCTCATGCCCATAGACTTTTCCTGAATAACAATAAAATGTTATAACTAGAATTTATAAAAATTTCAGCAATCTTTATTTTTATGATATTTACTCCCTATTGGACAAAGAAAATAAGTCAACACAATCATATATGGCATCAGACATTTTTACTATAATTATTATCCATAATACACATATTTTCATTCCAACATTCACACATCAATTTAAATTAAAATACAGAAAAGTAAAAAAATTAGAATATAAGTGTAAAATTTAGATACGTACAAGTCTCTTTGAATGCCCATAGTACATAATTGATCCTCCCGTATGTACCGGAAGACTGTTTCCCTTTGGGCCTCTATGTCTGTTAGTCAAGTTACGCCCCGAGATGGACATTGCCTCGGGTGATATTTAATACTCCTGCCAACGATTACATATGTCCTTAAAAATATAAGACGGTCGTACATCAGCCTTGTATATTGCATTAATAAAGTCGTGATAACATGTACGAGTTCGCCTCTCCCATACTTGAAGTATGACCCCGTCGAAAGCAAAATCTCAGAAAAATTATTTCTGAAATAAAAAGAAAAAAATTTGATAACTTATAATCTAATAATATTTATATAATTTATGTATACAAATCAATTAAAAAAGAAAAATATTTGCATATTGTACCTTAAACTCCTAAAAGTAAAATGCCTTTTGTGGCCTCTAAGATCTTCTTCCATACATAACCCTCAGGATTAATCATCTCCTTAAATGTAGATGTCATATTTCTGGAACGTTGTCCAAACGGAATCAACCTAATATAAAAACAAATAATTTTATACCATTTGCAAAAATTTAAACCAATAACTTAATATTAAACATATATAGTGTTTCATGCGATTTTACGTACAAATTATTGACAATTTTTATATACTT
Organism: Erythroxylum divaricatum; assembly: GCA_025434745.1. NCBI lineage: Eukaryota > Viridiplantae > Streptophyta > Magnoliopsida > Malpighiales > Erythroxylaceae > Erythroxylum > Erythroxylum divaricatum. The sequence continues at coordinate 46,276,806 of JANTPM010000005.1, read as the reverse complement.
TATTCAGTCAGGTCCCTCAACTCCAGGCTGGTGATCGTCTCCTTCATCCACTATAGAGGTAGTGGATGATGTATGAGTTGTGGATGGTGAAGCATCAGGAGTAGCAGGTGTTGCTTCATTTGCAATTGTAGGCCTTGGAGGTGGAGGTGGTGATTCAGTGGCAGCTGGAGACTGTGATGGTCAACCTCACAGTAAGTACCTCCGAACATACATATGAACCTAGACCGCATTACATCACGTTGTCTCTTTAGTGACATATTTTTACATAAAATTCATTATTTACTGAATTTTCTAGAAATATAAGAATTTGTATTTGAATTCAATATTTTCAATATATTCAAAAGGAAATAAGGTGATTTGTTGAATACCATATTGAAGTACAAGCTCTGAATTCAATTATGAGAATAATTGTTACAGTCATAGAACAATAATATAATTAGCTTAAAGCTGGGTCTAGTATATTGCAGACATAAATTACAATGATATAATTATTTTCTTGGATTTCAAGTAACATAAGAGTTGGTAAAGGTAAATGAGTCCCCAATGTCTGGATTCCTGAGAAGGGTCCTGGCATGTTCGAACGTACCAATAGAAATAGTGAAAGTTCTTCCCTCACATGTAAAGTTTTGAACACCTTCTTGCAACAGTGTTTCCTCTATTGCTAAACTTGTTGACGAAATGGTTTACCTACAACACAATTAGTATAAAACTTACAAATTGTCAGATTAGAGAATCGTTAAACGAACCAATCCTGGAAACTCATATATACGTGAATGTCCAGACGATCTTTGTGGAACTGACGAATTTTCCAAAATAACCAATTTTCCTAATCCTTTATGGACCGTTGTGACCTTGCTCCTACCTCTATCGGCATACATGTCATCTTCGAGAATCAAGCAAGCTTATAATATGTAGTATATACTATCAAATATGAATATATATAATAGCTTTATAAAAGCAAATCAGATGTACATAACAAGGAAAGTAACGTTATGCAGATGATACTAAACACCTTGAAGCAGAAGATTGGTCATGGAAGGCAAATGATCATTATTGAAAGAATTGGAGATTTTTGTTGCATTCTTTATTTCTTCTTCAAGGACAATTTTGCCACATTCCTTTCAACGAAAAGAATTACTACCATCTGGGACCAGTCGCTATGTCAACATTCCTTGATTAAGCATTTGAATTCAATATTTGACACAATATACTAAAAAGGAAATAATCTTTGTTGAATAAAATATTCAATTACAAATACAAATTAATCGCTATCATAACATAATTATAAATTATAATCATCTTCATTTTCTGAAGAATAAGAATTAAAATACAACTCCTCTTTAGATCTTTCACCCTCATCATCCTCTCTAGATGAAATTTTAACATATTGGTTAGATTGCCTGTTCAAATGTTCATTATTATCATATATGGCAGATGCATTTATAAAATAAGCATCTTCCTAAAACGCTTCACTTTCGATTCTCTTTTCTCCTTTTCCATGTGATTCAAAAAATACCTCTAGGTTTAACTTTACAAACTGCCAACTAATCTGACTCATCTCGTCATAAGCTAAAAAAAGGGCCATAACACACATGTTTCGCTTGCATATCAAACATAAAAAGTTCAAATTGTCTTAATCTTCTTCGGTTATTGATTTCAATAATATTGTATTAGCTATGCACTTTTGCTCCAACATTTGGAGTCGGGTTAAACCAATCACACTTAAATATCACAGTTCGCTTTATTGGCAATGCAGGGTACTTAACTTCAAATATCTCAATAATTTTACTATAGTAATCCATCAATTCTCCCTGTATGGAAACTACACCATTTATTATTACCATGCTATGACCATGATATTTGTATCCATTAACGAAATACACTAGATATGATTTAACAATTCGCAGAGGTCCCTTAATAAGATCACAAATGAACCTATTCTCTATTGGATTTTCCAAGGCCTACATAAAAAGAAATTATCATATCAATGAGTATAATGTTATTTCAACACTTAAATCTTATAATTCAATTATGAGAATATGTGTAAGTAGAAACTTGCATGTCTCTCAAACCATCGTAAAAAGTGTCTTCCAATCTCATTATTTACTTCATTCGGTGTACTGTCTAGCATGATCTCATGTAACAATGCCTCGTATAATTTAAATACATTATTATATATTTTAGTTATGAACAACATAAAATTTGAAAACCGATATAATCGTATTCAACTTAATGCACCAAAGGTTGAACCTTTTGACAGTTCAATAAAATGTAACCATGGGCAACCTCAATTTCTTCCTCTGTTAACATTCTTCTTGTTGCACGTCCATATGCTCGCCCAGGATATGTGAAGAACTCGTTCCTCCTTTATCGTAATTATGAGGAACTTTCCTTTCTCTTGTATGAACATGTAACTCAAAACAATGTCCACAAAATGTACTAGCTTCCTCCATTAAATAAGTATTACATATCAAACCTTCAACTCTAGCCTTGTTTTTGACATTTTTTTCAAGTGATGTAAATACTTATATTAGAGAATATGGTTATTACAATTTACTTGTTAAAACATGTTATTACTTCAATTACAATAATTTGAATTTCAATTACCTCTCAAATTGATACATCCATCGATATTGAACTGGACTGGCTCATTTTGCCTTGTGTGCTAAATGCACAGATAAATGCTCCATACAATCAAAGAAGCTTGGAGGAAGAATTCCTTCTAACTTGCACAAAATTACTAAAATCTCCCTTTCTAGTATTTCCATTTAAGTGAAGTTTATTTCAGATGATGTTAAACTTTTAAAAAACAAACTTATTTCTATTATCACTTTCCAAATCTTATTTGGTAACAACTCCCAAAATACAATTAGAATTAGCGTTTGTATAAATACATGACAATCATGACTTTTTAACCCAAATAATTTGTACTTCCTCATGTCCACACACCTTGCCAAGTTTGAAACATAACCATCAGGAACTTTAGACTTTTCAATCATTCACACAATATTTCCTTTTGTTTTTTTTCCAAAGTGTAATATGCATTCGGATATTTACTAGTACGAATATCCTTATGCAGCTCATTCCTTCTACAAAAAAAGTCGCAAATCAGCTCGTGATTTTGCATTATCTTTTGTCCTTCCATCAAAGTTTATTATGGTATTAAACGAATTGTCAAAAAAATTTCAATATGCATCATATTTAGAATATGACGTATCAATATAGTATTTTTTGTATATTTGATATCATTGTGATTCCGATCTCATCCCTAAGGTTAAAATCAATGATTAACTGCTCAATAAACCATCTCTAATTTTCAATATTTTCTTCCCTAGTAACTATCCATGCAATGAGATATATGTCGTGGTTATCATGAATTCCTATGGCACTTCGATATTGTTTTAGTTACTTAGTCCTTAAGAAACAACCACTTATACTAATTTTAGGTCCTAACATTTGTTAACCTCTTCTTCATAGCATCAAAACATACATGCATCCTTTTTAACACCAATTTATCTTCTTGTTTTTCCTGGTTGAAGCTTGACAGCAGAATCTAGAATTGTTTGATTTAATTAACTAATATAACCATAAAGTTCTCTATCTCCATTATGTTACTCCTTTGACTTTGATTTTAAAACCTTCCTCCTTATATACTTGATCATGCTAGAATTAAATGAAAATTGTAGCTTCTTCCTGCATTCTTCTATCAATTTTTAATTTTAAAATTGTCAATAATTTTTTCTTGACAGTTACCTTGTTGAATGATTTCATATATTACCTAACTTCTATGTTTTGAGCTTGAAGCATCTATCTTTTATGCCAAACGAATCATATAGTTCAAATAGACATCCTTTGATGCAAGAGTACTTAATCCTTTTCGGTTCTCTCCTCTTAAAACTCAAATCACATCTTGTTGCAATTGTATACGAATAGTTGCCTCTTTGAAGTGTTTTACAATGTTAAAGACCATCTATAATAACCATTTTATGGAAAAAAAAATCATAAACATGTCTCTTGGTTTGACTACGTCATCACAAAGTTGCATATATTTTGTAAGCATTAGGATCATATCCATATCTAGCCAAGAAACTCTCATCATCTTTTACATCAACATTTATGGCCTCATGACCTACATCAACACTAATATCAAATTCTAAGTTATAATAATTTAAATTATGTTTTTTTTGTACCTCCTTCAACATCATTTATAGTGTCATTAACATCCATTCCAGTATTTTCATTCGATTATAAAAAGAGGGACATTATTCATTCCCTAATTCAACAAAATAGGAAAAACTCAAATAACAGACATTTCGTCAAACACCTTATATGCATAAAAAATTCATTCCAATATCACAAACAAAATCGTGTCTTGTCCCTTCTATCACCAACATTTCTACCTTGAAGCTATTTTCCAATCAAAAAATACACAAACAAACACAAATAAATCAAATACCCAAATATATATGAAAATACATCCACTTACATACCTCCACAAAAAACGATGGTAGCTACCACCAACGACGACCAGCAGCTTCACGACTCGCCGACGACGACAGGCAGAGGAGATGGTGACTAGACGTGGAGAAAATGAGAGGTTTAAGCCATCGGATGCAGGTTGGAGGAGAGGGGAGAGGGGCTTTGGGTGCAGGTAGGGGCACGGGGAGGGGTTCGGGTTTGAGTTTTAAACTAAACAAAACGACGTCATTTTGTTTAAGTTAAAAACGTTCAAGGCAAAGCAGGCGACGACATATAGCTTGAAATTTATCTATGAAAAGTTTCCGTCGCCAAACTCAAAATTAATTTTTTCACCATCAATTCCCACCTTATTCGCCAATAGAAATTAGATACCGTTGTTAAGTTTCTATGCAAATTGGTATTTATTGACGAATATTGTTACTGACGTCAAATGAAAATTTTGCCGACATTTTTCCCGATGGAAATTCTTATCAACAGTTTCTTTTCCATCAGAAACTTTCCATCGCTATTTCCTACTGTTCTTATAGTGAGTACCGACGGAAGCATTTACTGTCTCAAAATTCCGTTGGCAATTTTGGAGGGACTATTTCCCTTCATTTTTAGCTACGGATATTAGAACCATCTCAAAACAAAATTTTTCCCAATGATTATAACGATAGAAATTTGGTTTCCGTCGCTAATTTGCAACGATTAATTTTTCGTCGGCAATTTTCTGTCTCTAATCCCTACTTTTCTTGTAATGATGGATTGTCAAATAGTTATTAAAATTTTATTCTCCAAATTAAACAAGAAGTATTCCATTAATATATTCTGATAATTATTTAAAGTCTATTTGCTTCTATTTATGCCTTTCGTTTTTAGTTTTATTTTCAAATTTAGTAAAAAAAACTTGTAGTTTATAATTTCTTTGGTTTCTTTCAATTTTCATAAATTATGAAAACTGTAAAAAGTGATTTTTATTTTATGTTTTCTATATTTTTCATAATATCATTTACCATCATCTAAATATATATTATTTAATATTAACAATTAATAAAATTATTAAATTAATATTATATTTAATTATTTAATATTAATTATTAATAGACATTATGAATAGTTTAATTTAATAAATTTATTTAATTTAATAATTAATTTAAATATTAAATTTAAAATAAGATAATTTAATTATTAATTATTAATAAATATAATTTAAGTTCATAATATTTTCAAGATATATAA
>JANTPM010000005.1:46168016-46182299 GCA_025434745.1 Erythroxylum divaricatum | reverse complement strand
ATAACTAACTCCTAACCACTAGCCTATGTGGCAATTGTCTTATTCCCTTCCCCAACATACCCCTATGGACTAGTATGTTGATCAGTACTAGTATGAAGAGTGCTAACATGTCAGCTGAGGCAGCTCGATTAAACAAATAAAAGAATTTGTTACCAGTCAGGTTAAACCTGATGTTCTGCAGACATTTTATCAAATTCGTCAATACAACATAATCCACCATCAGCCAGAACCATTGCACCTATTGGAAATAAACTCATCATTAATAATCTCTCTCTGAATATTTATAAGCTGCAAAGATAATATGCAGGAACCTTAGATTGAGCTACAAGAACCAAAGTTTTCATTAATAGACGAGCTAGTGACCATGCGAACCACACTGATAAGTTCCTTATCTGAAATTAAGTAATTATGTCTTTAATTCTTTTTCGTGTATTTTCTGTTATCATTACCAGTCTGTCAAATACGAATCCACTGACCACTGAGCTATTGCAATCAACAATAAGATGGAAGCTTTTAAGGTCACATTATGGTTTCTCCCAAGCATGGGAGAACAGTTAACAGTCAAATTTTGCTCATCCATCCTCAATACTACAGGAGAACTCATTTTGCAAAACTGTTACCAGCTTATAATAAGACAATCTATGCAGCATGCTCTAAAAAGTGAATAGGAAGATGAATACCAGCTTCAAATGCATAATCACTTGTTACGGCATCCTTGACTACGGCCACAGTAAGGCCGGCATTGGTTGTGGCATTGCCACACACATAGATCCCACGAGGGGAAACAGCTGCTGCAGCCTGCAGTAACTGGCTCTTGCCTAGTCCAGGATCACCTGGAAAAGTATCGTCTTAAGTTATTTTCTGCTCATATTTGTCCCCAAAGTAGGAGAAAACAAAAAATGTTGCTAGTGCAGCAATGCAGCATGTACATTCCACTATAGCAACAATAGAATGATAGAAAGATTTGGAAAGTACCAACAATTATTACATGGATGTCTCCTCTGACAGGAACCTTGTCCTGGTCCATTGAATACTTCCGCACACCTCCAAACAATGCTAACGTCATCCCAGCTGTTAAAAGAACATGAATTGGGCCCCAAATGCTTAAACAAATATAAGGTACATTCACAACAAATAAGCTATAAACAATTCGAGAAAGGTAGCTTATTTATTACCATCCATGTAGTATTCAAAAGGTATTCCAAATGCCAATTAGAAAGTTTACTACTAACAGTGAAAGAAGTAGAGAATTAGAATACCGTGGGCAACTGGTTAGGCATTATATTTCAAATGTTGGCAAATTTAGTATAACATGGTGTTGAGAAAACTGGGTAATTTTTCCTCTAAATCAAATAATTAATGAAGTGAACCGATTCGGTAATACCCAAGAAAGATCACAATGACCTTCTAGATAGTATTACTAGTCCACGTAAAGTTTCAGAAAAGGACAGAGGGGTCACAAATGATCCCACTTGAAACCCGGCGTTCTAGACAGAAATTACGTGCACAGTGTATTTATCACAACCTAACCCGTATATACACACGATTAGTAAATATACCCAAATAAATTGAACACAACACTACAAATGTACCCGAAAAATAATATTGAATACTACACTACAACTTGAAAAGAAACAAGACAATAAATGGGAAATAATAAAAGCGATAAGAAAGAACACACCCGGAAATTTGATAATGGAGTTTGGCCAAATGCGCCTAGTCTCCGAACACTTCTCAAATGGCCCGCTTTTATTTAAATATGGGAGAAGAGATATAAATTTGGGATAGATATCAATAGGACGGGAGAGCTCTTCTTTTATAGCTCTCAAACTACTTACCATTTGATAATCTATCAATATGGGATAAAAATTGGTACTAGTAACCCACCAATGTGGGATCAAAACATTGATGTCAAAAGATAACAAATCTCCACCTTGGCACAATTTTCGATCCCACCAAATTCAAATCTTCTCAATCAAACAAAAGATAAAATGGTCCTTGTAGTGCTTCCAAATTTGCGCCGACTCAAATGTGTAAGATATTTACCAAGTCTAAACAATATTCAAACTTGATTCTTATAACCACCTTGGTGAGCATATCTGCAGGATTCTCTGTAGTTCAAATCTTCTGAATAAGTATCTCATCTTTTTTCAAAATTCCTCGCACAACATGATAGCGAACATCAATGTACTTCGTCCTTGCATGAAAGACTTGATTCTTTACTAAATGAATAGCTCTTTGACTGTCAAAATATACCTCCAGTTGTTTCTGACCAACTCCCAAGTGTTTAAGCAACCTATGAAGCCAAATTGCCTCTGTTAGGATTTATTTTCAATACATCCTATTTTTATTTTTATTTTTTTTTGGCATTTAAATTGGACATGGGAATCTTCTCAATAACTATTGAAAATTGCCTTCTTTTGGAAGCAGATGTTGTCTGGGATTTGAATTGGCATAATTCTCGGTAGTTGATTTTCTCCCTAATACTATCCTTATTTGAGATGGACTCTTCTAAAGGAAAAGTTGAAGTTGCGTGAATAAAGGGAATTTGTTGATGGTCTCTTGGCTGACGTGGAAAAAGGTGTAGGGCATCTTTTGTGCAGTCTACGTGAAACAGAATAAGTGGTTTTGTGACTGCCTATGTGTTTTGCTGGTGCTCTGTTTGTGTTATACATCCTCTATTTCAGCTCTTTTATCTCTATCAAGCAGTCAAGGAATTTGGCGATTTTCAGTGAAGAATTTCAGATCTGAAACATTATTATTTTCTTGTTTTATTGGTGTTTGTGTTTGAGCGGAAATAGTTAGAAAATTCTCTTACGAGGTTAACACGAGTTGGTCGTGTTATTGGGCGTGAAGATCTTTCACGGGTAGCTAGGTTTTGGTTTGATTACATAGATTGAGTCTTACGGAGTTGATCAATCTTTGTAATTTTTATGAACTACAGTGAAAGAGATTAATCTGGGTGAGGGCCCCGTAAACGTAGGCAAGTTTGCCGAACTACGTTACCAAACGTCGGTGTTTTATTTGGTGTTTCACTCTTGCGATTGCTAATTTATTCGTGCTAAAAAGTTTATCTAGGATAGTCTGCGAATTTATTGACGATTTAATTTTATGAGCCTCTTTTACAACTTCTGTAATAATCATATACTCTACCTCTATTATAGACAAAGCTACTGTTGACTGCAAAGTAGACTTCCTACTAACGCTTTTGCTAAAGTGAACAAATAGCTAGTTGTAGACCGTCGTTTATCTAAGTCACCTGCATAGACAGAATCGCAATATTCAACTACACATTGACCAAGTAATTTATCTCGCTCAAATGCTAAACCAACATTTACGATATCTTGGATATACCGTAGAATTCATTTCACAGCTTGCCAATGAACCTTACTCGAATCATGCATGTACTTGCTTACTGTTAGAGAATATATAAAACCAAATGAATTGGCCTCATACAATAGCTTAAGCTATTGTGATGAAATGGTTGCTTAACATGGTATCAGAGCAGGTTTGGTACGGATTATTAATTTTTCGGTTGTTCGTCTGGATGTCCAGTCCCAGCGACCCGGTCTGGTTATCACTGCGTATATTTCAAGTGACAACTGGATGTCCAGCTCCAGTTGCACTTGAGGGGGAGTGTTAGAGTGTCTCATATTGCCTAAACATGAAAATGTTAAAGGGTTTATAAGTGGTAAAGGTCAACTATCCAAACAACTAGTTCTAGTTATTTGGACAATGGTTAACCCAAGCCCAATTCTTGTTAGTGGACTCTACACTCTGCCCATATTAAAAAATTCAATATAGTATCAGAGCCTTTATGACCAAACGGTCATGAATTCGAATCCTACCACCCACCTATTCTAATTAAATCAAGCACAAGGTAAAGTAGGCCTGTGCAAATTTCAAGCCCAAAGGGCTTTCATTTGAGGGGGTGTATTAGAAAATATATAAAACCAATTGAGTTAGCCTCACACAACAGCCTAAGCTATTGTGATGAAATGGTTGCTTAACACTTACAACACTAACAGCCTGTGAAATATCTAATCTTATAAACATCATTGTATATATCAAGCTTCCAATTGCATTAGCATGTGAGACTTTTGTCATGTATTTTCGCTCTTCATATGACTTTGAAGATAACTGACTCTTTTGTTTTAAATGAAGAGCAAGTAAGGTACTAATCTTTATGTATAGCAAAATGTTGTAATACCTATTTCAAATACTACTTCTATGAAAATCAAAGCTTGCCTCTCTATTCTTGCTTATTTCCATGCTAAGAATCTTCTTGGCTTCTCCTAAATCCTTCATCTCAAACTATTTATTCAACTGAGTCTTTAATATATCAATTTCACTTTGGCTCTTTGCCGCAATCAGCATATCAACAACATATAAGAGTAGGTAGATTTAGGACCCATCATGAAGTCTGTGCAAATACACACAATGATCGTATTTTCTTCTTGTGTATTTTTGACTCTTAATAAGCTTGTCAAATCGATTGTACCACTACCTTGGATATTGCTTCAGTCTGTACAATGATTTGTTCAATTTGCAAACCCAGTTTTCTTTACCAACAGCTTTGTATCCGTCTGACTAAAACATATAAATTTCCTCCTTCAAATCATCGTGTAAGAATGCAGTCTTTCCTTGAAGTTGAGCTAGCTCCAAATTCAACTGTGCTACCAAGGCCAACAAAATTTTAATGGAAGAATGTTTAACAATCGGAGAAAATATCTCATTATAATCAATTCTTTTCTGAGTGTAGCCTTTAGCTACCAACCTTGCCTTATAGTGAATATCATCTTTGTCAGAAAATCCTTCTTTCTTTGCAAATACTCATTTGCATCCAGTTGCCTTCTTTCCCTTTGATAGTTGTGTCAGCTTCCATGTTTTGTTCTTCTCAAAAGACTACATTTCCTTCTCCATGTACCTGCCCATCTGTCACTTTCTAAATTTCAAATTATTTCTAGGAACGTGGATGGAACATCATCAACAACTGAAAGTGCATAAACTACTATGTCAGTAAAACGAGCAAGTTTTTGAATTTCTCGTCTCATCCTTCTAGCTGCAATTGACTCTGATTGCTGCGGAGGTTCATCGATCAGAACCTCTTCCTCATCTAACTCTTCTTTTGCTATAGGAGAGTCACTAGTAGTGCTTTTCGCTGATATCATCATTGTCTGTTCAAACTCCACTTGCTTCGACATACACTTTACCTATTGCGAATTACCATCAACCCCTTCTAAAGTTACCTTATTTAACTTGGTAGATTTATCAAATGTAACATCCCTACTGACAATTGTCTTCTTTGACTTTAAACATTATAAACGATATCTCTTAACTCCAGCATTGAAGCCCATAAATTGTTTAATTCATTCACATGATAATATGCGATAGAACCAAAAATATGCAAAAAATTGTAATCTGTTGTAGGTTTTCCGAACCATATCTCTAAAGGAATCTTGCCACCTATAGCAGATGAAGGCAAGCGATTGATGAGATGTTGAACATATATCACAGCCTCGGCCCAAAATTTTTTGCCTAACCCAGCATTGAACAACATGCAACGAACTTTCTTCTCTAGTATCTTGTTCATACGTTCCGACAACCCATTTTGTTGTAATGTTTTTCCAACTGTGAAATGTCAAACTATGCCACACTCTTAACATACTTTCAAAAAAAGTCACTCTTGTATTCTCCACCGTTGTTTGCTCAAATAACTTTAATCTTCCTTCCCGTCTAGTTTTTAACATGGGCTTTCTACTTAAGGAAAACCCTAAGCACATCATCTTTGTTCTTCATAGTAATCACCCACACTTTTATGAAAAAATTATCAACAAAAGTGATAAAATAATGCCTACCTCCAAGTGACAAAATCTTGGAAGGTCCCCACACATCTAAGTGCACATAATTTAGAATTCCCTCAGTATTATAGATAGTAGTGCCAAACTTCACTCTTTTTTGTTTTCCCAGAACACAATGCTCACAAAATTCTAATTTGCAAGTCTTCGTACCTTCCAACAATCCTTATTTGACAAGAGTTTGCAAGGATTTTTCACCATGTCCCAATCGCATATGCCACAGCTTTGTTGCCTCTACCTCCTTTTTGCTACTTGAAGTTGTTGCTGCTACCATCCCAACCACGGTACTACTTTAGTAATAATACAAATTGTCCTTCCTCATACCTTTCAACATTACCAATGCTTTTGAAGTTGCTTTAAGAATTCTATCTCATACCATTACTACCAAGCCTTTTGATTCTAAAAATCCCAAAGAGATATGAGATTCTTTTTCAGCTTTGGCACATACCACACATCCCTCAAAATTCTGGTAAATTCATCATGATTCCGCAGCTTGATTGAACCTATCCTGGTTGTTTTACATGGATTATCATTACCCATGTAAACAATCTCGCCATCGAGTTCTTCAAAATCAAAGAACCACTCCCAATACATATGGTAGGAGCAACCTGAATCCAAAATTCACTATTCTGAATGCGATGTTGAAGACGAAATTACCAAAGAGATATCTGATTCCGCGTTACTTTTACACTCTGCAACATTTGCATCGTGCAGAGCCTTCCCTTTCTTTTTTAATTTTGAACAGTGTTTCTTCCAGTGTCCTTTCTCATGACAGAAAGCACACTCATCTTTGGCAACTCGGCTTTTTGATTTGAATCTTCCTCTTCTCCCCTTTGACTGGCTTTGCTGACGACCTCTTGCTACTAATGCTTCATCTGCTATAGTTGTTTTATTTTTTATATTTTCTTTCTTTCTCAATTCATGACTATACAAAGCAGAACATACAGCATCTAAAGATACATTTTCCTTTCCATAAAGTAACATAGTCTCCAAGTGTTCAAATTCATCGGGAAAAGATGATAACAACATCAAAACCAAATCTTCATCCTCAAATTTCGCATTCAAATTCAACAGGTCTACTACTAACTGATTAAACATAGTAATGTATTCATTCATAATAATACCTGGTCGGTAATCAAATCAAAACAACCCTTTCTTCATAAGGAACTTATTCTTACCACTCTTTTTCAGAAATTTATACTCCAATACCTTTCATAATTTATGTGCAAAAATCTCTTTCTTGAAAGCATACTTCTACTCTCTGGACAGACACAATCGAATTGTTCTGCATGCCAATCGATTTATAATATTCCAATCCTTATCCTCAACATCTTCTAATTTCTATTCGTCAATGGTAATGTCCAAACCCTACTGGAAAAGGGAGTCCAAAATCTCCCCTTGCCACATGTCGAAATGACCAATATCGTCAAATATCTCCACCGCCAATTTCAAACTTGACAATGGAATCCTCGACCATGATGATGAGGAAGCCAATGTCCCTGGTGTTTCTTGATCATTATGTGCCATTATAGACTCAAAATACAGTATTCAATATAACAAAAATTATAAACAAACCAAGGACAAACCTTTGACTCTGATACCACTTGTTGGAAAAATCGAGTAATTTTTTCTCTAAATCAAACAACTAATGAAGTGAACTGATTTGGTAATACCCAGGAAAGATCACAATGACTCCTAGACAGTATTACCATTCCATGTAAAGTCTCAGGAAAGGACGAAGGGGTCATAAATGATCCCATTTAAAATTCGGCTTTCTAGACAAAAATTACGTGCACGGTGTATCTATCACAACCTAACCCACCTATACACACGAATAGTAAATACACTCAAATAAATTGAATACAACACTACAAATGTACCCAACAAATAATATTGAATACTACACTACAATTTGAAAAGAAACAAAACAATAAATGCGAAATAATAAAAGCGATAAGAAAGAACACACTCGAAAATTTGATAATGGAGTTCGGCCAAATGGGCCTAGTCTCCGAGCACCTCTCAAATAGCCCACTTTTATTTACATATAAGAAAAGAGATACAAATTTGGAATAGATATCAATGGGAGAGGAGAGCCCTTCTTTTATAGCTCTCAAACTACTCACCATTAGATGATCTATCAATATGGGATTAAAATTGGTACTAGTAACCCACCAATGTCTCATCAAAACATTAATGCCAAAAGATAACACATGGATCATTGTTGTATATTTCCAGCCGCATTGTATGACTATAAATTGATAAATAAAGATCTGAACATCCTTGCATGCCAACTAGATGAAAGATGCAGTGGAAATAGCGTAAAGTTTTAATTAGAAAAAAAGCCTTGGAAGCCCTCAAGAGAAAGATTTACCTTTAACAAGTTCATGTCCATAGATTGATGGACATATTGATTGAAGTATCTGGCGGAAGATATCTGAACCATGTTCTTCTGAAAACTTCACAATGAATTCCAAATCCCTTGATGAGAATGAATATAAATCAGACAATTTTGTGGCTCTGTTACTGGATGTAGAATCTTGCATATCTTCAGATGTTGATTGGGACTTGGAATTTTTTATGGAAATTACTTCAAGATACAAAAAATAAAATCCTTGGTTTTTGCTTTTTGATTTTCCTGCAAGTATAAAGAGTCCAGATAAATGTGCTAAGCAATGGTTTAATAGCCTCAAAATGTCTATGATGAATGTCGTACATACAACATTTCTTGGATAGTTTCATGTTACTCGTAGAAACATAAAGGGCCTAAAAAGTTCTAAACTATCAACTTCCCAACTTCCAGGACCATTCGTTCCATATGTAGTCACAGGTGGTATCAGGCATTAGAATGAAGTCCAAGGGTGAAAATTCAACAAGAATAACACATTAACATGGTAGACATTCTCGTATGGAAAACTTTTTTGGCCTATCGCGGTGGTTCTTTTCATTTAGAAAATAGAGCACTAAGTGCATAACACATGGGTTCTTGTTGATGAACCAGTTTTAGAAAGGCAGGGAAGATACATTGACCCGAAATATCCACATAAATTATGCCTAAGATAATGAAGCAATTTGTGTACAAGAGAGAATATGCTATATGTACCTCCTCCTATGTCCATGTAATTATTGATACTTCTTATGATTCCAGTAACAGTCACCACGTCACCAGGGATACACGCATCAACAAGATCTTCAGTTAGTTCACATTCCACAGTTCTAGGTACCCTCCCATCTTCATGATCTTCGGGCCTCAGTAACTCCTGTATTCTGGACAGATTACATTGACAAGGCAATATGTAAGTGCCAGAAAGATAAAAAAGAAAATCAGCAAATGCTGCCATGCACTTGCAAGAAAACCTATCCCCACATCTGGACCAAATTAAGCTTTAGAAAGATTGAAGTTTTGATTTGTACAAGACATACAGAGACAACCTTATTTTCTGAAAATCTATGGCTACTGCAGAAGATCGAATAGGCTTGAAAGTTCTGCCCTTGCACCCATTTAAATTGCAAGCAAATGGTGGTGAAAACTTTCCATCGGGAAAAATCCGAACTATGTTGGATTTACATTTTTCACAGTCAAAAGTCATCTTGACAACCAGTGGCTTGACGGTGGTGACTTTCACAACGGTTCCCCGCACAGAAACAAGCTTTTCTGTCACATTACAGGAGATCATGTGATTCATAGCAATCCCTCAACATGGAATAAACCAGAATGGAAAGATACATCCAAAATCTAAATTCATAGGCCATAAAAAGCAGGAATTTTTTAGATTAAAGAAGTGATACCAATATAGGCTGCTTTAAGATTCTTCAAAGCAATCATAGACTCAGGGTAGTTGTGAAGACGAACATTAATCTTCATCCCTTCATCCAATATGTTATCATTCCATTGCATCAAAAGCACCTGTTCCAATTCTAACTAATTCATTTTCTTTACTTAAAAAAAGGCAACAGAAACACAATTTTAACTAAACATTCCATCATTGTTGCTCTGTACCTTGTGAACTGCAGCACCCATGCAAGAAAGAGCCATTTTAGGCTTGTCTGCTAAAGCCGCATAAAATTCATCAACATCACACACTTTCCGAAACTGTTGAAAGTCCACCGGCAAAACGAATATGCTACTCTCACGCTTCACCTAATCATATAATAATAATTGTTACCTATCTCAGCTCAATTCCTCTCTAAATCATCTCATAAACAGCATAAGGCTAAATATTTCGAAACTAAACATTAAAAAAGAAACAAATCGATTGCTCATTAAGTCATGTCATGCCCTAACTAGAGAAGCAAAGAAGAAACCTGGGAAGAGAAATCTCCGCCAGGAGGGCTAGAGAAGAAGTTAATCAAATGCGACGTAAGCATAAGCTTGTACTCATCGAAGACGAAGTCGTTTTCTGGGAAGTATGTCTCCAAAATCTTCACCACATCGGTGCCGACGGTCATCGGACTGTGGTACTTCATTGTTCCCATTCTCCAGAAGTTTTAATTTTCACTTCCCTCTATTTAATCCTTCTGGTTTTGGCGGGAGAGAGGAGACAATCAAAACGCGAACGACATCGTTTGAAGAGGAAAAACACATGGAGACATAATAGATAAGAACATTACAACTGGTTTGTGGAGTGAGCCGTCGGATGCAATCCACGTGTAAATACTGATATCTGGCCGTACACGTCATTATCTGAACTGGAAACCAATTTCCATACGACACAGTACATCTCCTTCTCCGCTTAAAACTCATCAACGCTCTAATCACTCTTAATCCTATGCATTTCACTCAACTAGCTCTCTCTAGAGAAATCGTTTTCAATATAGTAATAAAAAGGTATTTTTCCGTTCTCTGATTCTGATTTATTGAAATTGAATACGGTTTATTTTGGCAGGAGTTACCCTTTTTTTGTCGGTAAATTATCAATGTTTTGATGATACATATGTATGTGTTTCTAGGGTTGATTCATGTCTATGAATTTTGACCAAATCGATCTTAATTCCGACGCCGTTCCGGCTGAACAAGGGCATGATGTTAGTGGGGTTGATACGTGCGGTTCTAAAACCCTAATCAATCCTGTTAATGTTAAAGGTCAAACTCGGGAGTCTGTTGATGGCAACGTTGGAGGGGTTAATGGAGATAAGGTTAGTTTAGACGAGAAAATTTGGGGGAATGAAGCCGAAACTGGAGCTGTTAGTGTGGCGGAAATGAGAATGGAGGATGGCGATGTTGCTGAGAGTTCAAGGTCCGTGCTTGGTGATGGAAGCCATTTAGGGGACGCGGGTTCTTCTGGTTTGGTGCCTGGCATTGTCGATGTAGAAGTGAAATTAGCTAGTGGTAGTGATTTTCATGATCAAAGAGATTGTGATCGGGTCGAGGTGGAGGTAGTTTCACATGGGAATGAGGTTCATGAAATGGAAATTGATGAAGCCAAGACCAGTAAAGTCGAAATCAATGGTGATGATGTTATTGATGAAAGGATTTATGGGAGAAGTGACAATAATGGGAGCAGAAGAGATAGTAATATTACAGCGGCTAAAATTGAAAAGGCAGCAATCTCAAAGCTGGAGGTAGGTGTTGGTGATCTGGTATGGGGCAAAGTGAGGAGCCATCCTTGGTGGCCTGGCCAAATAATTGATCCTTCTACTTGTTCAGATCAGGCGAAGAAGTATTTCAAAAGGGATGGCTATTTAATCGCATATTTTGGGGACCAAACCTTTGCTTGGAATGACGAGTCTATGATAAAGCCTTTCAGGTCCCATTTTTCTCAAATGGAAAAACAGAGTAATACTGAGGATTTTTCTTATGCTGTTGAGTGTGCTTTGGATGAGGTTGCTAGACGGGTGGAGTATGGATTAGCCTGTCCTTGCATGCCAAACTATAGCAAGATCAAAACACAGTCTATTATCAATGCTGGAGTACGGGAAGAATATAGTAGAAAGGATGGAGGGGATCGTTTCTCTACTGCAGATACTTTTGAACCTGAGACTTTTGTTGAGTATGTCAAAGCATTTGGCCAGTTGCCTTTACGTGGAGTGGAGAGACTTGAACTTTTGTCTGTAGAAGCCCAACTGCTGGCATTCAACCATTGGAGAGGTTATTCTGACCCGCCTCAATTGCAAATCCTTGGAGCCATATTGGAGAGCGATACGGAGGTCCCATCATTTGAAGAAGTAACGGATGATAGTGAAGATTCTAATGCGAGTGAAAATGAAGTTTCGGAAGTTAAAATGGTTGATTTTGTGTTGCCTGGAAAGGGTAAATCAAAGAGTCAATGTAGCCTGTCTAAGAAACGTAAGCATTTCTTTGGACTTGGTGATCATTCTGTCAAGAAAGAGAAAAGTTTGGCTGACCTGATGGCCGAGAGACGATCATCTCTTCCTGATGGTAAAAGTGGGTTGGTTGGTAAAGGTAAAAAGAAGTCAATTTGTGTGCCCTGTGGTAAGAAACGGAAGGGTGTTGATTCTTCTGATCCATCAGCTGTAGAACACAGCAAAAGTTCTTCAACATCAGGTGTTGACACAAATCATTACCAGCCCGAAAGTTGTTCAACATCTGGTGTTGACTCAAATTATTCCCAGCTGAAGAAAACCTACAGAGTCGGGGATAGCATCCTCAGGGTTGCGTCTCAAATGAATGGGCAGGCACCAATACTAAAATCGGATAAAGGAACCTCCAAAAAACTGTCAGCACAGGGCGAAAGCAAAGATAAGTCTATCTGTGTAAAATCTCAAGCCAAGAAGCTGTTCTCCATGGAGGATTCTTCAACTGAGGACATGGTCTTACGTCTTTCCCTTGCTGCCAAGGATCCCATGAAGGGATTTAGTTCCTTTGAACTGATGACGAGCTTCTTTACTGCATTCAGGAATTCTGTTTGCCCGGATCATCTCAGCGAGCAGCAGCTTGCAGAGCCTATAATGGAACATAGACTCGATGATGATTCTGAGAAAGAATCAGCGAAGTTTGAAACTGAAACAGATGTGTCTGAGCCTATAAAAGATTCCTACTTGGCAGATACGGTTATCCAAAGCAATCCTGGAGAATTATCTTCCCTTACGAATGAAAAAGAGACCGTAGAGATTCTGCCCAATAATGCCATTGAAAAAGACCCCACTGCTGAGCCAGAATCCGTTGTTCAATGTGGTACCAACTTGGATACAGAACAGCAAAGTGATGTTGAGTCTCCTGATATGGAAGCGCTGGACACGGCATATGACTTGGAAGAAGATAGCGATTTCGATTCGACTCCAACAGCTTTGATATTGAAGTTCACAAACTTGGATTCCGTCCCGTCAAAAACTAACTTGAACAGGATATTTAGCCGTTTTGGACTTCTCATGGAATCAGAAACAGAAGTGCTGAAGAAGAGCAGTCGGGCTAAAGTGGTTTTCCGGAAACAGGCTGATGCAGAAGCAGCTTTCAGCAGTGCTGGTAAATACAGAATATTTGGACCTTCACTGGTGAGTTACCGCCTGAAGTATATGCCTTCAATGCAAAGCAGAAAAGATGCAGCAAATGCAACTTAATGGTGAACTCTTCCGGATTTGAATACCGAAAGTCCTGTCAGTACTATATGTTGTCTGCCCCGTCCTGTTTTAGATTTATGTCTAGAGAGAAACAACACGAGTAGTCTGACTAGATATAGTTTGCACAAAGGATAGGAATGAATAGTTACGTTAAATTTTGATCTTATGTAATGTTAGGGTATGGACTTGGCAAGTTATAAGAATTCTATTTTGTTTGCAGGAAATGACATTTGTTACTTTCAAGTCCTAATCTTTCAGTCTTCCGTATCAGATGAAAAATTGTCACGGAGCAGCCGGACTGTAAGCTGGTTTTCTAATAATAAATTTTCGGATTTTTTGTACGTTTCTACTTTCTACTCCTACAAAATTGCTTATATGAATTACCTTTTTCTATCAAAACAGAATAAGTTTGGAATTTAATTTGATAAGACATACAATACTTTGAACTTTTCTTTCAAAAAAAAAAATCGTTTTAAAGAATGATAATTCTAATCGGATCAAGGAAATACCAACGCTTATCCGATTAAAGAATCCTAATTCTATTCTTAAATGAGCTTTCGTAAGACAACCCATCTTGATAGTTTTCACTGTTGAAATTTGGGGGTGAAGAATAACTGAATTGTTAGCGGCTATTGAAAGAGTTTTTTTTTTTACTCAATCTTACAGTCTCTCAAGAATCTATGTCTTTAAAATTATGTTAAAATTTTTGAAGAAAAGAAGAAAAGATGAAGAGATTGGATAAGAAAAGTTTAAACAATAATTAACACTCTCGTACTTTTATTATTAAACTTGATTGTCTTATATAGACAAAATTCAAACAACTAAAATAAAATTTTCAGTCATCAAATTTAGTTTATAAGATAATATTAGATATAATATGAGGCTTATTCTAAAATAATCTAAGACT
>JANTPM010000005.1:46139250-46149509 GCA_025434745.1 Erythroxylum divaricatum | reverse complement strand
TTAATTAGAAAAGCATGGAGTAAGAAAAGATCTTTACCTCACCAAGTGTTAATCAAGTTGCACTCTCTGGTACACAATCATATGAACTATCAGTTCATTTAAGCATAACTTGTCAAGGTCCTGTAAAACGTCAACATATGACAATTTGTAAGATACTCAACAATGAGGGTTAGAATTCGTATATATTGACGAGGACATGATGAGATTAATGTAGAGTAGGACTAACCTACTTGATTTTCTTTGGGGTGAAGCCATCAAGACAAATTGTGTATATTTAACAAATTCCTGAGCAAGTCAGTGCCGAAGATACCTTTGAGATCCGGAAAGGATGGAAACTTAACCTTACACATTTTCGTGTATGCGATTGCCCTATTGAGATACACTTATATAATCCTCATGAAATTAAATTGCATGCTCCTTCTACTCATTATTGATATCCCAACCACTCTAAAGGCCTCATATTCTACTATAGAGAATGTGGGTCTAGAATTGTGGAATCGTAAAAAACTAAGTTTCTAAAATATTATGTTTTGGATGAGGATGGTCCTTCACACTTAGGGTAAAATTGTTTCTTGACCCCATGCAAATTTGTGGTAGGATGCAACAAATGAAAATATGTAACCCGTGAAGCATAATAAGGCATGAGAGTCAGTTGATTTGCCTCAACATTGCAAACTCGTCAGTTGTAAATAGTTTTTTAAGACAAAAAAAACACTTAGGGTAAAGTTAAGCTATTTGAGGCTTGATTGGTTGCCAGAGGTTTCACTCAGAGAGAAAAGATTGACTTTAATATTACCTTCTCTCTCGTATTCTATAAGGATGGATTCGAAGTGATCATGGAAACAATAACTCATTATGGTATGGAGCTACATTAGATGGGTATTAAAACTGCTTTCCTGAATAGTGACCATAGTGAGGAGGTCTACATAGATCAACTTGAAGGATTTCAAGATCAAGAAAAGTCTGAAAAGGTTTGCAAATTGAGAAAATCAATATATGGTTTGAAACAAGCTTCCAGACAATAGTACTTTAAGTTTGATGAGGTTGTGACCTCTTTAAGTTTGATGAGGTTGTGACCTCTTTCTACTTTGTGGAAAATAAAGTTAAAAGATGTTTTACTACAAGGTCAGGGGGAGCAAAGTTATCTTCCTATTATTGTATATGGATGATATCTTACTTGCATCAAATGACTTGACCATATTTCATGAGGTGAAGCGACTTTTGGCTAAACATTTTGTCGAAAATTACATTTTTGTTGGACTATTGGGTAGATATCTGGCTAAACTAGGAATAGTCCATTGGAATGCAATTAAGAGAACCAAGGATTATATATTGAAATTTAGAGAGGTTAATAATTTAAACCTCGTGGAGTATACGGGTTCAGATTTTATTATGTGTCCATATGATAAAAAGTTCACTTTAGGTTACATCTTCATGTTACCAGATGGTGTAGTATCATGGAAGAGTGTCAAACACATGTTGATGACTTCCTCGACTGTGCATGCAGAGTTTGTTGCATATTATAGGGCTGTTACACAGGCAATTTGGCTCAGAAATTTAATTTTTGAGTTATTTGTAATTGATTTATTAGTTAGACCCATTCAATTGTATTGTGATAATCTTTTTGCTATGTTGTTTAGTAACAACAATAAGAACATCACGGAGTCTAAGCATTTAGAGTTCAAGTATTTGACCATCAATGAGTTGATACAAAAATGTGACATTGAAGTGGAGCATTTGAAGACTAAAGAGATGCTTGCTGATCCTTTGACTAAAGGACTTTGTCTTATGTTTTTTAGAGACATGTATACAGTATGGGTGTGTTGAAGCCCTTAGACACTATTAATTAGGGATCATTATGTTTGCTCCTTATATATTTATATGTTTTCATATATTATGACAGTATGGTTGTTTAGCAATAAAGATGATCATCATTTATCCTCAGCCATACATGTTATTATACACTGTCATAATACAGGTGAAAGTCTTAAGATCTGTGCCAATCTTAAGTATTGTAAAAGTCATTGGGCATATATACAGATTGACTTTAAGTCTACGTCATCAGGACACATAAAAATGTATATACATATCCATGGATTTTGACATAACAGAAGGGTATATAAGTGTTTAATCTCATAAAGGTTTTCTCTAATGCAGTTTAGTACTCAGTGAATGAAAACACGCTTTCTCTAATGCAATTTAGCATTTAGTGGGAGAAAATAAAGATTTCTCTATTACAGTTTAGTATTTAGTGAGAGAAAACAAATTTCTCTAGTACAATTTAACATAAAATTCAAAGAAATTAAGATCTACAAATAAAAAGATGATACATTTCATATCATAAAAATATCATCCTAATTTGCTACACTCCATTTTCTTATTCATATTAATGAGATATTAGATATGCGTGATTGTATTTAATTTGTGTCACACATGACACATGTATTTGATATTTTCAGTATTAAAAGCCTTACAAAATAGAATGATAGAATTTTATTGTCTTTGGATCAAATGGCTTTTTAAAGTTGATCGACCTATACAGTGATTAGCTTTATCGTATTTTAAACTATGTTTACATTTGCAATAACTAGTATAATGAATTATTATTAAAGGGGGAGAATGTTAGATTTTTTTGTATGGGGTAGACATTAGATACTTTCGTATGGGGTAGACAACAAATTAATTACATATTAATGATTTTAATAAATTATCGGTTAAGCTAATCGAATTTGATCTAGATAAAGATAATAAAATGATCTAATAAAGGATTTGGATTAGTGGGCTAAAGTTCATAGAAGAAAATAAACCTTAGTCAGTGTGAACTGGACCTATGTTAAGCTTGTGATGGAGAGGCACGATATAAATGTTATATATGTATAAGTTAAGGTCTCATATAATTGCTTAAACAAATTACGAACATATAAATACTCTGACTTATTCGAAGATTCACGTTTTAAGAAAACTATAAAAAGCCTTAACAACATCTCAAGGATCGACTCTTGTGAAGGCCTTAGTGGATTCACACTTATTTCAATTTCGAAAAATTCATTTGACGTCACATAATCACAATCAGGTATTTTTTACATTTTTTTGTTTCTTCCTTTTCATCTTCAATTCAAGATTCGTAACTAAGACTCTTGTACAAAAGGGCCCTCTTTCTAGGTTAAAGGCATTACAAATATGAAACAGTTATGTAAGAATCTATTTATTGTATACTTCCAAAATTCGTAACACAATATGCTCTTGTACACTGATAGCAAAATTTAAATCAAACAAATGTGTAAGGGAAAGCGATAGTTAATTGTTTTTAAAGTTATAAGTTAAAATTTTTATATATAAGATAAGCTTTGAAATTCAAAATTAATAATTAAAAAGTTTTTTTATAAGCAAAAAGTCTTTTTAACTGGCAATAATAAAATTTCAAGAAATAGAAAATCTATATTCATATGTTTAATAATTGGTATTTAATTATTTGTTGTAACTAATGGTTGAAATTGTATTCAAAGCATATGATTGAAAATTTCTAGTTAAATTATTAAATAGTTTAATTTTTTATTTTCAATTCCTATGATTAATTTTTTTAGCATAGAATTTAGAATTTTTTTAATATGTGACAAGTTAGTTTTTATTTATCATTATTTATTAATTATTATTAGTTAAAAATAATAACTTATTTGAAAAAAATTAATGTGTAGTATTTTAGTTATATTGTGATAAATTGAAATTTTTAATATTTTATTAATATTTTTATTTTAACAACAATTAAATTTAGATAAAAGTTCGAATTTAAAATATAATTTTTGGTTTGTCTCCGACCCAACAAGGCTTTCTATTGGGCCAACCCACTTTGCATATACTTATAAATAAGCATTGTTTCAGGGTAGGGCTATGCTCTTCGTCACCAATCTCTCCTAGCCGTCGAAGGGTTTTACGTTTGCAACCATGGGGTACTTTCTCTCTCTCCTCTTCTCGCTTTCTGTTGTTTAAGACTTTGTTTGGTTTTCTTTTTGTTGGTTGTTTGATATGAAAGCTATTGATGCATGAAAGTTACCGAAAGTTCGCTTGTTAGATAATACTGTCTTTCCATGGCGGTGCCGTGCTAAGTTGCTGCTATCTTTGTTTTGACTGGGATTTATCTTTCTGCATAACACTCTCGTTTATGGGTTACGTTAGCTTTTGTTTGAACAATGAAGATATTAGCATGTTAGCTTGTCAATAACACAGGAATCTTGAATATTTGCTTGGGGTAGATTAAGCTGTTTTGAGAAGTTAAAAACTTGACTATTAAATACGTTTTCATTCAACCTCCGATATGGGTTTGCATTTCTTAAAAGAAATAATCCTTTTGGGTTTGTTTTCCATTTGTTGATTGTGCTATGCTGTATATGGACTTGTACCCTCCTCATCTATGTCATTCAGCTACCAAGCTGTTATTTGTTCTCTATTAAGTTCGTTTAACTGGAGATATCAGATATGGTCATATTATCTGTGTTGAATGTATTTAACGATGCCTACGAACTTGTAGGAAGACACGTGGTATGGGAGCTGGTCGCAAGCTGAAGTCCCACCGAAGAAGGCAAAGGTGGGCTGACAAGTCATACAAGAAATCCCATCTTGGGAATGAATGGAAAAAGCCATTTCAAGGATCCTCCCATGCCAAAGGAATTGTTCTTGAGAAGATGTAAGACAGTACATGATGATTAGTACATTCTTATATTCTTTATGCTATCATCCTTACAGCGTTAAACAGAGATTTAATTGGCAATCTTCTTATGCAGAGGTATTGAGGCCAAGCAGCCAAACTCTGCTATTCGTAAATGTGCTAGGGTTCAACTAATTAAAAATGGGAAGAAGATTGCTGCCTTTGTTCCTAACGATGGTTGCTTGAACTACATTGAAGAGAACGTGAGTGTTCAGCTTGTGTAGGTTATTTGTGTTGTTATTAATTTTTGTTATGCATTGCATTAAGCGATAATGGAAATTGGTGTATGGTCACAGGACGAAGTGTTGATTGCTGGATTTGGACGTAAGGGCCATGCTGTTGGTGATATTCCTGGTGTTAGATTCAAGGTTGTGAAGGTTTCTGGTGTCTCCCTCCTGGCACTTTTCAAGGAGAAAAAGGAGAAGCCAAGATCTTAATTTTGGATGGGGAGCTAATTGCCTCTTTTATACTTCATTTGTTAATCTTCCTAAAGATTTTGGATTTACCATTTTTGTTGAGTGGATCTATGCAACAGTCTTTTTTTTTTCACTAGTTATCATATTGAAATTCTGGATTCAAATTCTCACTTGGGTTATTTTAGTTTTGATTGATAGCTTATAAGAAACCTAGATGACTTCAACTACTTGCCATGCTTGAGGCTGACCATAAGATTGCAACAGTGTATAATGCCAATTGATACAATCATGGTATTTGGGAACAATTTCGAGCATAAGTCATACTAGAAAAGAGTAAATAGTATTGATATTGCTCTTGTTTAGAATTCTTACTTGGGAAATACATGATTCGGCTTGATTTGATTTGCGGGATATTATTCTTTGTCCCAAAAGGTAAAATCAGTCACTCTAACTGCTCTCACACTCGGGCCCGATCAGGTTATGAGGGGGTAAATTACGGTTTGATCTCGGTCGATCGCCTAACAGAACGGTCCATATATTCTTGTTGCTGGGAATCGAACTTAGATCCTTGTCCCAATTTACCCTGCTAGATTGCCAACCAAGCTATCCGTGCAGGCAACGGGAGCTTATGGGATATTATTCTAATTCTATTTCATGTGGATTAATTAAAACAATTGATTTGCGAACAAGTTGAAAGTAAAAGTAATTGATATAGCCATCAAAATTTCCAATTTATCAGCACTTTGGGGATCTAAGTTGCTTCAGAAGTTGACATGAGTTGAGGACTCGATGTATGTATCGTGTACTGGTCAGAGTTTTGAATACTATACCGGATGGAACTGGTACTAAAATGAGTTGGATTGTAGTAAAACATAATCCAAATCCATGCTTTCTATACGTATAAGCCTGAATTATCTCAGTAAACAATTAAAAGAAGACAAGTCTTTTTCTAATAAATACCACACAGACAGCACTTTAAAATCGGACTAATCACACCATAGTGAACATCTTTATCAATCCTCAGTTGTTAACCTATACCGCATATTTGGCACGTGAATATTTATCAAACATCTGCTTCTACGTTGATACTATAGTGCAGTTCTCCGCTGATGTTAATGGAATGAAAGAAGGGATTCACCAACAGTTGCGCTATTCACCTCCTCAAGAATGTCCTGAAACTCAAATTGTTGGATCATACCAACTACTTCTTCAGAAGCAGTCTTTCCCGTTTCATGGAAATTAGAAGAATTCAAAGCACTTCTGACGTGTTTTTTGCCACTTCTGACGAATCTGATTTTTCAACATTGAATTGGTACTTGAGCTAAGAGCACTTTGAGGTGTGTTAAGAGGGATCAATCTTTGTTCCTTTAACAGTACTAGTATCATCACTTACTTTATCCTTCAAAACAGATGGTGTCCCTTGTTTTCCAACACGAATAAATGATTCTCCAGCAGGTTGAGACTTTCCAAGGCTTGGTAATTGTGACTCTTGTGGGCTAACACTGCCAGTTCCAGCTCTAATTTTAGGTAAGGCATTCGGTAAAGCCAGACGAGATTGTGTACTTTCATTAGGATATCGTGTAGCTGCTATTCTCACCTACACATCATCAAAGTAAGCGTTAGGGTATACTTGCCCAGTATGACCAAAATGTTATACAAGTGGAAATAAAAGAGATGCTTTTGATTAATTAGGCTGAATAGATGAATATTTTAATCTACTGGTTCCAATATCAAGTACCTACTTCGTATTACAACTTCCTTAAAGTCATTTGTTAACTAGGCACAATAGTAATATAGTACAAATTATCACTCACCCCATCAAAGAAACCAATTTTTGGTGATGGCTTCCGAAGCCCTGAACGTTTAACGGATTCTGTACCCAAAGGTGCACTTATACCTATTGTCCCTCTTTGAACTTTCTTTACAGCTTCACCCGTGGATCCAGTACGTTGAGAACAATGTCCGGTTGACCGATTTTCATGAGAATGGTTCTGAGAATCCAGAACTTGGTTGGCATCACCATCTTCCGAAGTATCAAAGCTAGGACTTGCGTTGTTAGAGCCTTTGTTAAGGGTAGAAGTGGGCGAGAGTGACTCTGCAGACCATTCGCTGACAGAGCTGGCAGGCGATATGCGAGAAGGGAGCTTGTTTGGATGTTCCAAACAAGGTGAGATATTTGAATTGGTTGACCGATGGCCATTCCTTGATAAGATTCTTACTGCTCTTTTTATGGTTGAACCAGGGGTAGCATGATCCTTCCCAGCTTTGGTATAGACTTTTCTTTTCATAGAATCTGATGACTCACCAGTAATATCGTCTGATGACAAATTTTCGGAGCTGTCAGCAGAGGAAGCAGGCGTTATTATCTGCGTCTTTGTTGCCACTGAAGAACAAGAAGAAGGTTTCGAAGGTAGCTTGGACCTAGATGCATTATTCCTTGAACTGCCCGAAGCTGAAAATTTCACACATCTACCTGCAACAATGTGATGTCAAGCATTATCATTGGATGCAAAGGTCGTAAATCTAAAGACACAATGTTTCAGTTACCAATTGGAACTTGTGCATGATCTGAATTACCAGTTGCTCTTTTCTCATTGTTTGAAGTTACAGGTGATGCAGTTGCAATGCCATTCTCCGTATTACGGTTTGCACCCAGTGAAATTCTTTTGGATGCTGACGTCGAGATTGGACCGACTCTTCCAACAACCTTTGGTGGTTTAGTTATGAATGAAGTTGACTGTCCATTTACAGCAACAGAACGTATAGAAGCAGCATTATTTTAACAGCACATCATTTGTCAAATCGTTATGTATGATGAAACACATTATATAATGCATATTCTCTACTTTTCAATTAAATGGACTCTAATTAAATAATATTCCTTTAAAAGCAGCATATAATCAACAAATTCTCTTGAATTTATTGAGACAGATAGAGACCTGCTTTAATGTTCTCCCAGATCCCTGCATAGCATTTGGCTTCTCCAGAGCAGCTTTAGTATTTAGCTGAGATTGACAAGCACGTAGTCTAAGCCACAGAAACTAGTTAATGATGACTTTGGGATACCAACCATAAAACGTACCTTGATTTGAGATGTAGCATCCTCTTTTTCTGTAGCTGAAATAGAGTTCTCAGTTAAAAAGTGATCTCAATAAGCAAATTTGCGCATCATAAATTAAGTTCGATCTCCCAACCTAGTGATTAGTAAACAGAACAGCCGACAAATCTGAACTTGGAACCAAAAAGAATATAATCTTAGAATGAACAACTAAGCTCTCAATAAAATTTCAGTTTATGTGAAAAGAAACTAAAAAAAGAGTAAAATCCTATATCACATTAACCCATTACGTAGAGGATAACAAGTAAACAATACACCATTCTTAACCTAATTGTACACTTTATAGATTATAAGATCATTTCCCTAAGAGTACGACTGGAGTACTTGTACATTATCTCCACCACATATCTGACTCAAGAATTCAAATTTCATTCTGTTGATCAAGTTTGTCCGACACTAAAATCTGACAGAGCTATAAAGACCAGCAGCATATTGGTGGCTAGAGTGGCATTGAAGTATTAGGTCAGAGTCATGGCGAGTAGAATATAATGAATAGGAACAAGGTGGGTAGAAAATGATTGATGATGAAATAAGAATGGTCCTATAAGTAGGATTGATTTCCCATGGTGGCAGAAGTTTGAAGATATGGGGGATGCAAATGGACACTATACTTTCTATGCCATGTTTACAAAAAATGCATACATACACTTGGCAGTTTGGTTATCTTTTATTCCACTTTGCACTTCATTGGTTGAATTCACCAGATTCAGCGCTCTGCCGGACTTCTGTATAGAAGCTCTAATGTCTCCAAACAAGTCAGCATCAAGAGTATCAATCGTCAAATTATCACTTGCTAATGTAGATATGGACTCGCTAGATTTCTGCACATCCTCTTCAATTCCAGGCAGCATATGTTTTCTGCCTTTCTCATTCCCTGTAATCATGGTAGACAACTCCTCTGGTTCCAGAACACCTAATTACACCAGAATATTATCTAACTAGAATACTGTAATTCGTACAAAATGGAGACAAGAGAAAGCATTAAAACTACCACGTGTAGAGACCGAATATGAATTCATTGACTCTTTTAGACGAACTGGAAGTTGAAAAGAGAAACTCAAAACTTTCACAGGCTCTCGAAGAATACCTGCACTTGTGAAGAATGCATTGTCCCAGGCTAGGCTTTTTCTCAAGTTGTATCTTCCACTTTTTGCAGTTCCTTCTGGTTCGGATGATTGGTCCGGTTTGCATACTTCTTTCCCAGCTTCAGCGGACGTATCTGACCACAACAATCACACGATTCTAATTAAAGAATTGAATTTAATTCACCAGTACTCACTTTTTTCAATGGCAGTTTTAGACAGAGGAACTATTTCAAAACTTCCAAAACTGCAATCCTATAAACTTTTACTGATCTGCGTCTCATTTCTTCCATTAGACATCATAATCTTGATCTTAAAATGCTTCTTTTAAACAAGAGAGATAAGTGAGCGTCACAAAGAAAGCTTGTTCAGAAACAAGAAAGAAAACATATTCCAAAGCTCATTTACAGCGATAAGCGTCGAACTAAGAGGGAAAGACATCAAAAGAGAACCTGAAACTTGGCGAATCTGAAGATCCGGAGAAGGAGAAGCATAAAGAAGGCAATCGTCCTCAAAGGAAACATCAATGAGACTCAGCCTTCTGCTAATATCGAAACCGAAGTTCTCAACCGATTCATTCATTCTTCCCCAGAATTATAGCAGCCAAACGAGCAGTTACAATCGAAATTCGAAGGCTACACCTTAAGATTACAGAAGTAACCTAGAGAGTGATAAGCGAGTGAATGAAAATTGTGGAATTTTGTTTTTATTCAATTAGCGAGGGAAGAAGGATGTTTGAATTATAGTGAAGCGGCGGTTCAAAAAAAAGTAAACAAAACTTTGGGAGGAGATTCCGTGTGTGACTCTGTATAAATGTAACGTCTATTTTCAATGTTTTAAAAATCGGATCGGACATTAAACCGATTGAAGGAAAGGTTTAAGGTTTAGAGGTTCAACCGGTAGTGAACCGCTATAAAATCGGTATATAATAAATAAGAAGT
>JANTPM010000005.1:46115736-46137418 GCA_025434745.1 Erythroxylum divaricatum | reverse complement strand
GAAATGTCATTTAATTTGGACCTAGAATAAACATATGGTTTATTCATTAAGTTGACGGGCAAGTAATGAGAAATTTTGTATATGTAATACATGGAAGATACTACTCACTATAAGAGGACCTATCGCCATGATTCATATATTTGATTTCTTGTTATATGTGGTGGTTTTTGGTTGAATGGACCAAGTGGGAGAATGTAAGGATTTCGGTCAAACCTTACCTACCTGTATATGGTCCCTTCTCCCTGTACATGGTCCCTTTCATCATGACCCGTAACTCCTGCATGTGTTTTTGTCGCCCATTTCTTCAACCTTCACTCTTTGTGATGGAGAGTAGGGTATGAAGTGTTGTTTTAAAAACTCAACGTTGGTTTTGATTTTCAGGTCCTATCTTCGCCGAACAAAAGAGAGCACATCATCGAGCTTCCTTTTAGAAGAGGATAGAAACTCATACCACTCAAAGATCACGAGACTTATCGTCGACAATGGCTGGAGGTATATATATAATTCTTGGTTTAAATCTTCCGTTGTCGTATATATATATATATATATATATATATATATATATTTCATGCATGTATCATTTAAGTAATTGTTTGTATGAGATGCTTGCATGCTGTAGTTATTGTTTACAAGAAATCATAAACATTTATTCATGTCAAACTTAATTAAGTTTAACTAAATTGTATTATTTTGTGATTAAAATTCTTAAATTAAACTTTGTCATGTTGGTACGATAGGATAATGAATTAATGATATTCTATCATGCTAATACAAGATAACAACAACATAGTTTCTAACAACTTGAATAAAATCTCAATTTGTCACCTAGACCCTATTTGTTTCTACGTGAGAGAAAATTGATTTAGGATTTTCAATTATAGCAATTCAGGCAATAAGCTTTATTTAAAGATTTCAATTTCAAAATAATGTAGGTTAATTAAACTTAATTAAGTTTGATGTGTATAATTATTTAGAATTTCTATCTTATATGACAACTTACGTCAATGACGTTAACAGAAATACTAACGTCGAGTTAGAATTGAAAAAAATAAATATTTAAATATTTAATTGACACTTTTTAAAGTTCACTCTATAATTACATAATTAAGTAAATTTTGATATTTTTTATAATTAATCCGAACGGAAAAACATAGTATAAGTAAATTTTATTACATGTTATATTTAGTAAGCATGTGATCAATCTCATCTACACTACACAGTCAGTCGTATTGTTTGAAGCATAATACTTCGACTGTGGTATTATCACGTGTCTCATGATCCTTATTTTTAGGTTGCGATTGACAAGAACCTCCGAGTTCCTTCACGACCCGTTGATTATCACCAGCAGATTCTGGTAATTCTTCTTGATTTGACATCTATTCCGGTTCATCTATGTTAAAGTTCCCCCGGTTTCTATACATTTTACAGAGCACCCAATCGTTCAACAGCTAGCCACACAAGGCAAAAGAAGGAAGTATCGTGATCATCACAGATTCTAACGATCAACTTGGGATAAGTATAACTATATGTACCTTCATCTTATCTGTAGCTGTTGTGCTAGAGGATGGAGCAATCAGAGTATACTCGTGCATCTTCCTCATAGTTTTGGCTCTACTAGAGTGCTTTCTTTTGTAATAGTCCAGCGATTTCCTATAGCCTTTAGGATTTGGACCGCTACCTGAAATTGACTTATCAGTCCCAGTTGGCTTCTGGTATCAATCGCCAGCTGCTAGGTTCGTCTCCCATTAGGGTACTTTCGATGTCTGGATGTGAAAAAGTTCGAGGAAAATGAGGAAGAGAAGAATAATAAATAACAATTTACTGACACAAATTGCAAACTTTTACTGCTTTTATCTTTTATTCTGAAACTAATAAGGCATTTACATTAGATAACAATTTTATTTTAATACATACAATTTTATTAAATAATAAAGTTTATCTTTACCATTTTATCATCTTTATCTTTACTATTTTATTTTATTATTCTCATTCCTAATAGATAACAAAATTTATCTTTAAACAAAGACCAATTCAAAATAAATTTTAAATTAATATTCAACACTCTACTTTAATTTAAAATTACATACATAGAGCACTTCTTTCAATATGAACTTTGAAGCACTACTCTTCAAAAGTGAAACACTTCTTATCACCATCATCAACTTTTAATTATTGGAGTACTTCTCTCACTGATGCACATTTCACCAACGACTCTAAAATAAAGTTTCTTCTTTTATCTCTTGCGCTATATTTACCTACGTTGCATCTTCAAATTGTGCCAACAATTTTTCTCTTCTTGACCAAGTTTTTTGCAATTGTTACATTAAACAACTTTGCTTTTTCCTTTTGAAGATAAGGTCTTCGCTAAATAAGCTTTATTTATTTTATTTTTAGTTTCTCCTCTCTCATCATTCTTCTTTAGTCCATCACTTAAAGAGCATTTAGTAACTTTACAAAGTTTTTTTATAGATCTTTAGAATCTTCAAGTGATGAGATTTTGGTTTCATAAACGATCTTAAGAAGCTTGTCTACCACTCTTTGACTTGAAATTCTTCACCAAGCAATTTAATTTGATTGATAATAGACATGAGCTTACTTGCATATTCCTTGGCATTTTCAGATTTCGTCATCCTTAACATCTCAAATTCTCTTTTGAGATACATAATTTGCATCATTTTTGTTTGCTCATTGCCTTCAAACTCTTTCTTGAGTTTTTCTCATGCTTCTTTAAGCAATTCCCAAGCTATTATATTTGTAAAAATTCCCTCCAACGCAGCCAAATGTATACAAAAAAAAACGCTTTTGGTTTCCTTGTTATTTCTTCATCATGTTTTTTTTTTAGTTAGAGTCAGATTTTCTAAAAGTGGGGTAGGATTGAAATCACTCTCAACAATCTTCCACAAACTCAAGACTTTCAAATAATATTTCATTTTAATAACTCATAATTGACAGTGTTCTCCGTTAAAAATGGGAAATGGAAGAGAACAATTGTTTAATGTCATGGCTTCCTCTCACTCTCCCCTCTCTCTCTCTCTCCCTCTCTCTCTCTCTCTCTCTTGCACACTACTTTTTCCTTATAAGGTAGAAAATCAAAATCTCATAACTTGAAAATATTAAAGATCTACCATAAATAGCCTTTGTAGAGTTCATAAACTAAAGAAGAATGATGAGAAAGGAGGAAACTAAAGATAAAGTTAACATAACTTATTTAGCCAAGACTTTATCTTCATAAGGAAAAGACAAAGTTATTCAATGTAGTAATTACAAAAAGTTTAGTCACCAAGAGAAAGATTGTTAGTACAAGGGCAAGCCACAAGGTTTCAAGTACAACAAATTTGGGTACATACAAAGGAATTGCAAAATTGAAGATGAAATGCAGATAAATATGACGCAAAAGATGGAAGAAGAATTTTAGAGTAGTTGGTGAGACGTGTACCATGGAGAAAAGTGTTCCAATAATAGAGGGTTGATGTTGCTTACCAAGATTTTCAACCATTATGGAGTCCCTTTTGCAAATCTAAATTGGTATGCTCCGGCTAAGTTTAACTCCCTATCAATTTAGTTAAAAATTGCAAAACAAAGTCTAGGTAAACAAAAGATCTGAAATAGTAGTAGAAAACTTAGATCCTACTCAAAACTAACAAAATCTTGTCCCTCCTCAGGATGAAAATAATGCAAAACTCCATTAACAACTGTAGAACATTCAAGCCAATGAAGAACAAATGCGAGAACAAATATACAACATACCAAATCAACTTCTTGACATATGAATCTAGCTGAGAAAAATATTTGAATCCCTTCATTAACTATGTTGCTATCCTTCTCTACTTGGCTTATTCGAATTTGTTTTATTTCACTTCCTCCCTGTACTCTTTTATTATTTTTTATAATAACAAAGAGGGAGAGTTTATGTTGATATATTTTTGCATATATGATGATATATTTCTCAATGTTGCTCAATGCGTATTTCTCAATACTACCTCGATTATATATGTGACTTGTGAAAATCTGTGATATATATACGATATGTTCTTTTCTTAAGAAACAGGCTTCTTCTAATTATGTCTAAACGTGTAAAAGTCACATGTATCTTCCGAAATCATCTTCATCTATTTGCATTTTGAAAATATGCCTATTATTCCTTGTCATCATCCAATAGAGAGAGACTATTAGCTCAAGGTTTATATTTAATGATTTTGATGATAACTATATAATATTTCAAAATTCAAATTGGATTTATTTCCTTGTATAGATAACGGTAATTTTTTAAAAAGGAAATAAAATTATAGAAAAATTACTTCATTTCTTGTAGGAACCTTCTTAGTAAACTTTTCTTATTAACATCCAGGATGATCTTACCTTTTTGAAAATTAGCTTCGAAAATTTTTGTTTCAGCAGAGATGCTATTAAAAATCCAAAGTCAACTTAGAATTAAAATAAAGCAATGATTAGTTGAAGAAATCGACTATTTAAAGAAGAGCAACAACACTTATGAAAAAAGTGCATACACAAACCTTTGAAACATTTGAGCAACATCTATCTTTTTGAGGGTCATATCATTTTTATTGTGCCTTCGAAAGTAAAATCATTCTATCAAGAGATAAATTGTTATTTAAGAACCTATTTTCAATTTTACATTTTTTTTCTTATGTGAGGTTTTAGAAACTTGTTATATAATTTAAGTATGGAAGGTTAGAGAACCTTAAAATATATGTATTCATGACCTTGAAGAGACTTGTCAAATTACTACTTGATTCTTATAATGAAACATTCAAGTTGGATATTTAGGACTGGGCGTAAGCTTACGTTGTAAACTGAACTAGTATAAATCGACTGCGTCATTCTCGTTCTTCTCTTAACTTTTAAAATTTCACATTATATTGTGTGCATGCTCTTTTTGACAAGATGCTCCTTCCATTTTTAACTTGTAAGAAGTTTCTTTCAATTTTAATAGGCACCTTCTATTTTAAATTTTTTTAATAGGAGTTATCATTCAATAGGCTCATTTCGTTTAAGCAGGGTCTTATCCTACAAAAGACTCCTATCGTTTAAAAGATTTTATCATTTGGCAGGCTCCTACTATTTTTATTCGTTAACTAGGATCTGTTTATTATACTAATTGAATTAACTTGTGAAAATTTTTTAAACACAACTCAACTCCCCTTACATGTGCTGACTCTATCATAATTGTCATCAAATCCCACTTATAATTGGTTAAATAGTCACTTGTAATGAATTCTTTAATTAACTAACCTTATCCTTATCAAATTTATAAAATAATTTAAAAGAATAAAATGACAACCAATAACAAATGTTAAAAATTCATAATTATAACATGTCATAATTATGTTATTTCTAATAAATTCTTGATAATTTTACCTTTCCATAATCCTCATTATTGTTTCATTTTAAATTTGAATCCTAAAGTAACTTAAATTTGTCCTCAAAGGTAACTTAAACACACTTGAATTCTTATAATTCTTTTTTTGAATTAAACTAAAAAAATTATATTGTTGCCCATTAACTTTATTTTTTAAAAACTCGTAAAATTGAATTTAATTAATTATAAAATAAAATAAATTTTAATTTGATAAAATTAAATTTAAGGAACTAAATTTCACCCAGTGGTAATAAAGTTTAGGAATCTTGTCATTACTTCTCCAATTAAAATAAGAAACAAAATATATCTACACAGTTTTACTTAGAAAACTCAATTAAAAAAAGTTTTATTTTATACTTTTATTTTTAAAAAATTAATTTTAAAAAATTGATAAAATTGACATATGGGTCAGGTCATCCTTAAAGAGAGTACAATCTGAAGATTGACTGTTGGCTAGACCTATACATGGAAAGCGCCTCAAAAGGCTAAATCAAGATGCGCATGGATCCATATCCCAATTATTAAACGGCGCCGCTCCGTATCATCTGTAACCTTTTAGCCATTTGGACGAAATTACCCGCCAGTTTACCTATTATTTAGGGAACCACCCCTATAACGAACCAGATGTCCAGAATCTACAGCGCAAACGAACCAGGGACCACTAACCAACAAAAAGGTCGAAAACTGCACAGACTTAAATTTTACGCTCCATCATTACTGCCACTTTCCATCTTTTTACTGTTACACTCACTTTAAACGTATATCCACGTCATATTTTACCTCTTCACCATTTTTTTTAGTCCAATGGATATTTTAGGAGTGATGAGAAGACATCTTTAAGGTAGGTATTTTTTTTTGACTAATTTTTGCTTGTATCGGGTCAACTTATAAGGAATAAAGTGTTGGCCAAACAAATTTTTCTATTTTTAGAATTCACATTCGAGATCTCTGGTTAAAGGATGAAAATGGTGAACCACTCACACCAACCTATTTGGTTGCCTCTCACCAATTTTAAACCGTTGGATGACAATCAGAATTCCCATTCAATAACGATGTGCGGACTTGATTTGGCCAAATTGTTGTGACTTTGACGGAAAGAAAAAACATTCTTTTGCGCACATGCATCCACCGCATCTTCCTCACTGACACGTCGGCGCCGTACGCATCAACTGGGAATTAATTTTATCTATATATTTATATGGCCTATATACAGTATCTGTTTCCGAATAACAGGTCCCGGCCGTCAGACACGCACCGACGTGGCCGGTCACCTTCCATCCTCGTTTGGCAGTTAATCAGACGGCTCACACTCTTCCCCAGGTCCCGATCATAAACGGCTAAGACACATTGTTTAGTTAAGCAGTCAGTTTCAGGATTAGGAAAAAAAGTGGAGAATTGAATCAGATTATCGTCAGATACCAACGGTTTCGTTGTCAGAAAGCGAAAAGATAGTTACAGCAGAGCCGATGGTGCTTTTTTCGGTCTATTGTTGTTCTTTAATAATTGATATCGAAACCTTTTTCGAGGATATTGTTTAGTGGTCGGTTAGGTTTTTAAACAAAAAAATGGAGACGTGAATTCCACGCTTTTGAAAGCATCAGTTCTGCTTTTTCGCTTTTTGCGGGAGTTCTTAAAGTTCAGTGTGTGAGTGTGTGTGTGTGTATGAGAGAGAGAGAGAGAGAGCTGCCGTTAAGTTGGTGGAGTGATAAAATGGAGGATGTGAGGGTGAGGGACACTTGGCGCGACGAGCTCGCGAGTCTGATGGACGACACCGGAATTCGGTACTACGCCGCCGAGCAGATGGGACTGGCGAAGAAGACGGAGGTTGATGACATGGAAGCGGAGAGTTTCAAAGAGCAAGTAACGGGATTTTTGAAATCGTGGGGCGAGATGCTTATGGATTTAGGGAAAGGAGTTAAAGACATTGTTGAACAGAGTTTGGCTACTGAGGATTCGTTTGTAGCTCAAAAGCTTGCAAAACCCGTCGCTAAGGTCTCGAGTAAATTGAAGTTTTTGAATGATTTCTTGCCCGAAGATCGTGACCCTGTTCACGCTTGGCCCATTATCTTCGTTGTTTCCATACTGGCGCTTGCAGGTATGTGATAACTTCTTTTTTTAGTAATTTGACTTTTGGTTTTATTTGTTAGTTTTCCTTCTTTGCAAGTCTTTTGTTTTGATTAATTGATTATTGGATATGGTTGTGAATTGATAGATCTGTTTATGTATGGAAGTATCATCAACTCCAATTTTTCTTAGGAAAGTTGGAGAATTGCATTGCTGGAATCTTATGTTTATGGTAGTAATTATGAAATCCACATTGTGTGTTTGTGAGAGTGATGTGAAATTTGTTCAAGTGCGGAATTCTTCCAAACTTGATCTGTATATGGGGAGTGTTTGATTTCGATTATGTCATTGATTTATTGATGTTATGAATTTATGTGCAGCACTAAGTGTAAATACCACAAAAAGTAGTTCACTTCCATCAGTAAAAAGAGTGCGTTTACATCCTCCTGTTGCTCGTCGCGTGCTACTTCCAGATGGTAGACATGTAGCTTATCACGAGCAAGGCGTTGCAGCTGAGAGTGCACGATATTCAATGATTGGTCCACATGCTTTCCTTTCATCTCGTCTTGCAGGTAACAACTTGGAGGAAATTTTCATTCTCTGAGGGATGCTGAACGGTGAAACTTTCTTTTGAGTCTGACTTCCTTAGCCTTTGTACATTTAAGGTATACCTGGAGTCAAAGCATCACTGCTTGAGGAGTTCGGTGTTCGCTTGATTACATATGACCTTCCTGGTTTTGGAGAAAGTGATCCTCACTACAAGAGAGACCTCAATTCATCGGCACTGGACATGCTT
The DNA here is from genome assembly GCA_025434745.1 of Erythroxylum divaricatum. Taxonomy (NCBI): domain Eukaryota; kingdom Viridiplantae; phylum Streptophyta; class Magnoliopsida; order Malpighiales; family Erythroxylaceae; genus Erythroxylum; species Erythroxylum divaricatum. The sequence continues at coordinate 46,129,178 of JANTPM010000005.1, read as the reverse complement.
TACCTAGCTAATGCCCTTGGTGTTAACGGCCAATTTTGGGTGCTTGGTTACTCAAGTGGAAGCATGCATTCTTGGGCTGCTCTCAAATACATTCCTGAGAAAATAGCCGGTATCGTAATCATGCTTTGTTTTGAAGTTTATTGCTAGGTTCTTACCTACATCTTCCATGCATCGAAGTATCAAGCCCCATCTTGTTCATAATGCCTACTCGTTGTCATCCACATCGTATAAAATTTTCCGTGTTTACACCTATGATTATCTGTATGATCCAAGCATGACTAGTGAAGATGTGAGTAAAGGATCATACACAACAATGTTTTAGCAAAATTGGAATTTTAATTGGAATGGATTCTTTCTTCACTCTATGTAACTTGTTGAGATGCCCATGAATCAGAGGTGCTGCCATGTTTGCTCCAATGGTCAACCCATATGATGCAAGCATGACTAAAGAAGAGATGCGTAGAACATGGGCCCAGTGGTTGGCCAGAAGGAAACTGATGTACTTCTTAGCTCGGAGATTTCCTAAATTTCTCTCTTCTTTTTACCACCGCAGCTTCCTATCAGGGAACCATGGTCAGATTGATAAGTTGATGGCTCTATCACTTGGAAGGAAGGTTAGTTTTTATGTCATGTTTGTTGTCATTACCATTTAAAGCCTTTCCAAATTGGCCTTGTAACTTCAGACTTATAAACTAAAGCTTATATGTTTTACTGAGTTACTAGTGAAATTTTTAACTTATGCTTGACATTTTCAGGACAAAATTTTGACCGATAAGGCAATATTTGAAGAGTTTTGGCACAGGGATGTGGAGGAGTCTGTCCGTCAGGGGAGTGTTAAACCTTTTATCGAGGAAGCCGTGCTGCAAGTGTCTAACTGGGGTTTCAGCCTAGCAGATCTTCGGTTGCAGAAAAAATGTCAAAGCAAAGGCATCCTTTTATGGCTCAAGTCCATGTACAGTCAGGCTGAATGCGAGTTGACTGGCTTTCCTGGTCCAATACACATATGGCAGGTATCCACAATTCTTTCTTCTTGATTTCTGCTGCTGTGTAAAGCATTATGTCAGCAATCTCCAGACCACATCACGAGGTGTTTGTAGCCTTCGCTATCTGTTTTTTGTGCTATGATTTACTCTATAAACAACAACACTTTTATAGCTGATCCGAATAATTCTACCATCTAATTCATTAGAATTTGCATTTCATTTTCCAGGGGATGGATGATCAAGTAACGCCGCCTTCGATAACTGACTACATTAGCCGAGTTCTACCTGATTCCATATTGCATAATCTGCCAGATGAAGGCCACTTTTCGTATTTTTTTCTCTGTGATGAATGCCACAGACAGGTATTCTCTACACTATTTGGAGATGCTTTAGGGCCTCTTGAAGAGACGGAACAAATGGTCGGCGGACCATCTGACGGAGAAACGAAAGAGGTTTCATCTGTTAATCCTCATCAGTATAATGCCTCACTGGTTCTGCGTTGACATAATCTATCACGACAGACAGATAATACACTTCGTTTCTTTTGGTTCAACTTCTGATGATGTAAATAGCACAGAATGCTTCCAAGCAGATGGAGCATGAAAGACGAATTATATGCGGTTCCCACTTTTTTGTATGGTGAAGCACTTACGAAGAGCAAATTACTACAGAGAGCCGGCAAGTTTAGATGATGGATTTCCTCTTTCCTGTCTGATACCGCAGGTTTGCATTGGCCTTACGATTTACGTTTTTCTTCTGGGGCAGGTGAAATGCTACCTGAACCAAAGACAAGCAGCATCTGTTTAGCGCTGATTGTATCATGTAATCTCTTGTCACTCCCTTTCAGAAACCAATCCTGCTCAATTTGACTCTTAATAAGAAGCTAATTCTAGCACCAAAGACAATCCTGCTCCGCCTAATGTATTACCATACTAGATATTTATTTAAGAGGGTAGAGTAGAATGCACTTCCAAAAGATTTCTGACTTTAAAAATATTAAATAGATATCTTTTCACTGTTCATGTTTTTAGTGCCTTTCAAAAAATAATAATTGCATCAATTTAAATAAAAAGATAATAAGTCTATCTCACACTTTTGAGAACTGAATATAGTAATTTAGTTCACATAAATAATTATGATTTTTTTAATTATTGATCCTATTTTAATTATTTATTACAACAAAAGATAATGAATGTTCTTCAAATAATAATAATAAAGAAAATTAATAATATTAAAAACTCTAATTTAATTAATTTTTAAATAAACTTTTTATCATTTAAAATTTATCATAATTGTATATTTCTATATTTATTCACTTGATTTAATTTTTATTATGAATTTCATAAGAAATCATATTCTTGTATAATAGATTTATGTTTATTTTTATTTGATTAATGATTAAACATTTTTAATTAAATTTAAGATTTTTGTATTAGAACTTCAAGTTTCAAAATTAGTAGGAGGTTGCTACGAAATTTCAAAACCCTAGTCTAATTGGTAGACCTCTTATACCAACGAAATAAGAAATGCAGCTCGTATGGATAGTTCAATTAATTATTAAAAAAGAAGTTGAATGCAAAGTCTCAAGTTCAAGTTTTAGTAGTGACAATGTGAGAGTCCATCTAATGTGATGACTCCTTGTACGTATCAAACACTAGGCTGCCTTTCTGATAAGCTAAGGAAGATTAAACCGTAATTTAACCCTCTCATAGTTTTATTGGGCCAAGGTGTGGAGACACCTAAGATGGGCGATTCTATCCTTAAATGCATTTTCGTACAATGAGAAGTCACTGTGATGCAACACATCAACGAAAACGTTGATATTAGCCCAGGAAGGTTGCTGAAGATTCAGACAACAGCGTAGAGAACAATGAGTTTATTTGGAAAAGTTTTGCTGAGAGTCTCTTTGGGACTTGCATATTTAGTGATATAACCATATTTAGTGTCATTCTGATTCTCAGTTCTCACTCTAGTGATATCTGGAAGCAGAAAACAAGTCCGCGGGACCAAAATAAAACGATTGGAAGATGAAAATTCCAGTTTCGTTATTGCCTCTCACGTACAACAGTGTAGGAGCATTTCGAAGAGACAGATTAAACACCCTATCCTGTGTACTAAATGCAGACCAATCATATCAGAGTTTTACAAATTTTGTACACCAATTGGGACTTGAAAAAGCGACAGGACATCTATTTTCCTTTCAAAACTAATTTCAAGAATCATCTTTTGTGGCACTAAGCACTTTCAGATTCTTGATTGGTTGAATGGTTTAGGATAGTCAAGTCAATGGCACTAAAATGCAGAACCGCCACCCTTTTTTCCAAGCAAGATATCTTTTGCTTCATTTATTTTGGACGCTAGATAATGACTTCCTCCTGCATCCGGATGGTTTGCAACCATCACTCTTCTATGTGCTTCCTTAACCTTATCTATTGCAGTACTTTCCCTGCAAAAAAAAAAAGATTCCCAATAAACAAACTAAAATAGCAGTGATTTATGAGATGAGGTAAAGCACCTTGAAAGGTGCACAACTTCAAACACTTACGGCAATGGACGACTTAGAAAAGCAAAAGTTCCACTGAAGGTCATGAATGCACAATGCAATGCAAGAATATAGATCAGGTAGCAATGAATAAAAGCGTCTACTTAATGCTCTCATGACAACTCACTCTGTTTTTGACTATGCAAACGATCATGGAACTATGAATTTGGATTAAACATGAATCTGAAGGCCTCACAACTAGTCAAGAAGGAACACCCAAGAACTAGGAACTAAAATAAGCGACTATGTCTTCTAAACTTATGGGAGTATTGGCATGTTGTTCATTTCAAGAGATGGTTTCAGAGAGGCTCAAAGAGTTCTCTAGTAGTAGAAGCATTCATTCGAGAAATCACTATCTGGAAGGGTTCAAAACAACTTTATATGACCTTCTATCTTTGTTTAGATGGGTGAGTAATTGAATGCTTAGCAAACACAAACTACTTGATGCCTAATCAAGCTATCTCACTACAATCATTACCAAGGTCAGGACTTACGTCTGTTAACACTCATTACATTAGGTCAACCCTTAAGAAATTTCAAGGTGTCAATTGTTCTCATATCATTCTCTCTGCTTATGTATTACATAAGAGGGTGACCAATGATCCATGTAGTTCCTAAGAACTGTTAGCAGACATCAGTATGACACAATTTCTATGCTGAAGAAATTTACCATATCAACAAGTATTCTATCACATTGCACACTTTACCCAAAATGCATCTGAAGAACCTGACTCATGCTATAATAGAACTTTGAATTATTGCAGAAAAGATGACAACAAACCTGACTCCAAGTACCAAAGCAGCTTCTCTCCTTGTCATGATGGGTTGAAACCCACCTTCATAAAATCTGCGCAATCTAGCAGTTGGAGGTCTTGCTTTGAATGCCTGCCATGCCTGGATGGCATATCTAGCAGCATAAGCACTAGCAGCTATTCCAGCGCCTGCTATAAACGGTGTAGCCTGAACAACATTTACCCAATGCACATTAAGCATTTTGAAATTGAATAATCAACTGAAATAATCTTGGTGGTATAACAAACAACATTTTTCTAATAACAAAAAAGTGCAGTTAATCAACTTGTATATAGCAACTGCAAGCCGAACTACGAAGGTCTATAGCTACGATAATCAACAGATGCTAGCAATTATTAACCTTTTATCAACACATATTACTGAATCGAACAAAACAAACAGGAATCGAAGTTATCAACCCTAAGAATCCCAATAACAACGTTAGTTTCAAGAGACCCACAAATGCTTTACTGGTTACAACAAAAGGATTAGGGTTCTCGACCCACATGCGTGACGACAATTTATTACTGAAAACCCTGTAACCTAAAACGAAAAAATTCGAAGTTTGTATTGTTTTTTTCCCCCTGAAACCAAATCGATAAGGCGTTTGTAGCGCGGGCGAGCAATGATTATTAGATCCTAATCCAGACATTAAAAAGAAGAAGGAGAAAACCCTAATTGGAGAAACACTAACATAAGCAAAACCCTAACAGTCGAGAAATCAGCATGCAATCTGCAATTCGTCTACATGAACCCAAAAGATCAACGAAAAAATGAATGAAACTCACCATTGATTCAATGTTCTACCGTTGAATGACACAGGAACAGGATACGGACATTAATGTAATAGTATTGTGTGTGTATATATTTATTTATTTATCGTAACTCGCAAGTAAAGTAATTAGTGTGTTAGGGTTTGGCGGCGCTTTATTTTTAAAATTAATAAATAATCTTAAAATAGAGCAGATGGTTAATTTGCATATCTATTGAATTAATAAATGATCTATGTAATACTTTGATTAATTTTCTAATAACTAATTACATATTTATGTACAAGTCCAGTACTATAATATGAAATCTAAGAAGAGTTAATCTTGTTTAATTGGATGCTAATTAATGAAATGGAATGTAATAGAATTGAACAATTTATAGTAGAATGGAATATAATACAATGAAAAGTTGTTCAGAAAGGATAGAAAGATTTATAATGTAATGTAGTAAAATATTATTTAGAAGATGAATAGAATGTAAAGTAATATATAATAAATGACTGTTATATCTTTATATTAAAATGGTTGTTACAGTAGATTTAACACTATGATTTTAAAAGAAAAATCATGCCTAATTAAAAAGTCATGATTCAAGTCACAACTGTGACAAATAAATTTTTTTTACATTTAAAATAATAAAATTTTAATAAAAGATTTATTATTTTATTATTAATTATTTACAAATTATTATTAATTATATAAAAAATTATTATTAATTATTTAATAAATTTTATTATATTATAATAAATTTTATTTTATTATATGTTATTTATATTTAAAAATAATTTATTTATATTTGTATTTAAATAGAAATATATACAAACAATTAAAGAATAATTTTAAATATATTTTCTATTTTTCATTAATAAAAATTTATTAAATTTTTTTTATTATTAATTATATACAATTTATTATTAATAATATAAAAATATTATTATTAGAGCAAGGAGACATAATATAAAAATATTATTAACTATATATAATTTTTGTGCGCCGTAATAAATAAGTCTATAAAAAAAGAGTTAGAGTTAGAAGAAATAATTGGTATTAAGAAAAATTATTAAGGATATTTGAAGTAATATTTATTTATTAGTTTATGTTTTATTTTAAACTTCCCGAATAAGAAGTTTCTTATTTTCACTGTCTAGGATGCAATAGAACGTAAAATGAAACCTTCCATTCTATCTCATTTCATTCTATCCCGTTATAAAACTCTCAACTAATCCTCCACTAAATAATGAAAGTGTGTTATATTGCGTATATTAAATTTAGTTATATTGCGTATATTAAAAGTAGATATTTAAGAGGGCCAGCTTTAGAGTAAGTGAAAGCCACGTACAATTAATAACTCTTCTTTACTATCGCAAAATGGAGAAACTTGTACATCGTTAAAGAGCTATTTAATATAAGTTTTTAAATCTTTATTTTTAATAATTCCGGTACACCATACTCAAACGAGGAATGGAGACAAAAGTGTTTTGAAAAAACAATAATAACAATCACAAGTAATATCAAGAAACAGATTTCACCCCCCAATGAACAAACGATCATTTTCACAAGGGAAAGAAAAGTGATCGAGAATCCGACTGATCCTTTTATTTCCCTTACCTTTCATGGATTGTTGAAGATCCCAGTAATTGCCTCCTCCAGTTCATGCTTTAAGTGTTTAAACGCCTTCTCCAATGATCATTGTGTTTTGTGCTGTGAAGTTGCTTTCGATCTTTGGTGGACCGGGATGCCGCCTTAGTCTGGCTGGTGAGGGTGGATAAGAAAGCCGTTTCTTTACAGGCCCGGCCGACACCTTTTCCCTTTCTGTTGTCCCATTCTTCTCTAACCCCAGTGGACTCTGCAACCTGGACTTTGCTCTTGCGGACTCAGTTGGTACCATGTAGCTTGGAACAGTTGAAGAACTCGCCAGACTTTCGTTATCTTGCACTACTGACCCTGCAATGCTGTGCCTTCTAGATTGCATGCTGACCATGCTTCTGGAATCATCATCTTGACCCCCGGTGCTGCTCCGTGGGCTTGCTGACTTCAATTTTCTGGCAACAGTTGAAGCTGGCTTTAGAGGAGTTGAAGGGGAATGCAGGTTCACAGTTTGGCTAGGCTTTTCGCTTTCGCTTGGTGATAGATAATCAGAATTCAGCTGGTAGCGAGCGTAGGACTTCATAATTTCCCCTCCCACACTAAGGCTTGCACTCTTTACAGATGAGTGGTCATTAAATTCCTTATCTGCCATGCTCCGGCCATCCCATGGATGAGCTGCCATCCATCTTTCGAACCAACTCCAGCCCCAGGTAGGATTGCCTGGATTCATGAACATTGTATTTGCAGATCTTGGAGGATTCTTCCCAGTTTTCTACAGAGGAAAATTTCATGCAGTGTCAGACTCAGGAAAAGAGAGAGCACACTAGCTAATATTCAAGGAACTAATGTTAAAGGCTGAGTATTTCTCTTCCAGGATTTAAAAATAGTCCATGTCTCCACTCTGGATATGAAGATAATACCTGTATTGCAATATATGAAACTACTTAATCAGCACATGTAAATTTGACCAAGCAAATGACTCATTGAATGTAGTCAGATGTTTGAACTCGCTGGTTTATCCAAACATCCCACTTTTTGGAAATTAAAATAGTTTGTTACAAATTAAAATTTTGAATTATTCCACATAGTATAGAATACAGTACTTTTAAAAGATTGGTTACCTGATGAGAGAATGCATAAGCCAGTGCTCTTTCCCTTCTCATTGCAGCCTCGTACTTGCTAAGAAGGTTTGCTTCAATCTGTTCCTTCGAATGTAAGCTGTCATCCCATTCCTCTTTCATCTGTCACAACAACCAAATAGTCCTACTCAGCTACAGGAACTGGTCCTAGAAGCCACTGGTAATAGAATGTTAATGAAGTTGCTAGTCCTGTATTTTGTTCATCTAGATTAAAAATCATGTCTACATAATTGTAAGATCATTTAGAAGCACAGAGTTGACAACTACATTTCACCAATTATTTGGCATTCTTCTGATGCCATTTCAGGAAAGTCTTCGTGACATTTATTCTGATGCCACCAAAGTTCTGAGACGCAAGCATTGTATTACAATTCTGATAATGTGCATCAAGACATATACTATCATAAAGGGTTAACAAGGCGAACCCACCCGCAAATTTTCAAGCTCTTTTGCATGCTTCTGCAAGAGCTGTCTCTGGAGGGCCTGATTCTCTTCTGACATTCTGATTCTCCTATTATGAATTTGAGACTGCACTCGGGCTAAAGCCTGCATGCACCGAAGGGTATTTACTGCTTGTCGTTTGACAGTTGGTCCTTCCATTAGGGACTTAAGCCTGAACAACCCTCTCAAAGCACGCAATGCCCTTCTTGCCTGAAAAGAGAAATCAGAATTGATGCAAAATAGTTTTATAAAATTATCCATCATGGCAAATACAACGATAACAGCTTGAATTTTCAGAGTCTGAACAGAAGAAATAAATTATCAGACTTAGCAATCAGCATATTGACGTTAGCAAGAAAACTCAAACAGACTCGGAATATCATCATAAACTATCTTGCATACAAAACAACATTGTCCATATCTTACAACTACAATACTGTTCTGTTTCTTACAAATTAGAACAAGTAATGACAACGAATTTTTCAATAAGATTGGATTTTTTCCTATGTTCCATAAGTTAGAAGTGCCAAGAGAAAGATACACGATACAAGTCCAACAGCTTACTGTAATATGACATTTGTATAATGAAATGGTTCAAAACAAACCAAAGGGGATCCCAAAATTGAATCTTCATTGATTCTCGCCGATAAATAATATAGCACAACATACCAAGTATCCTCTGAATGTTGTTTGAATCATTATTGCTGCCTCTTCTTCATTTAGTTTGCCAGAAAACTTATGAACCTTAGCAATTCGCAGCACCTCCACGGTTGGCTGGGCCAGATTAAAAACAGACTCAGATGTTGCAGGCATAGCTCCTGGAGCAGCATAAGGATGTTTTTCTTCTTCACTTGTGCTTTCAATTAATTTAACCTCCTCTGATTGAGCAGGGGGAGAAGGCGCCGCCACATTTCCCAAAGAAGTGGAATTGGAATCCAGTTGCTGTTGCTCAGGAGGGTAATTTTTCCTCAATTTATTTGATTTCTGTATAAATATTTTGGTTATTACAACGGAATTGAAAAGTATGAACTTTATATAATTGAAATGAATGGTTTTAAATACCTCATCTTTTTTCTCTTTGGTCTCTGAGCTAAAAGCCTTCTTGATGTTAGATAACCATTTTCCTTTCTTTCCCATTTCTACTGACTATTTCAACCTGTTCCTGTAACAAATCGAGGGATCAGTTTTGAACTTTGATTGTATAATTATAAATTACAAGAAAATTGTCGATAAGAAAAATTACCACATCATGGATAGAGAAAGGAAATTATGGTCGGGCAAAACTGTGGAATAAACAGAACTAAACAACCTTAAAGGCAGTATTACTTGAGAAAATCAATTAAAAAAGGAACAAAACAAACAGAGAAAAGAAGAAGAATGATCGTGATAGGCACAAACGACCCTCAACAATGGAGATGGAAACATGGAGACAAAAGAAATTTGAGAAGGAAAAGGTCAAATCGTTGACTTAGCCTAGTTTGGGTTAAAGTACCAATCTGGTAGCCGACGAGCATGATAGAGTTAGGAGAGCATTTCACCATTAAAAAGATTAAATCAAATGGTAAATGCAAGTGTTGAATTTCCATCTTTTGTGCATTTTCCAATACATTTTCAGCAAACAAACAAACGATAAGAAAAATGATAGGTTCACTAAAGCCACCGACAGATAATTCAAAGCAATATGCACCAGAAAAGAACTCATTTTGAACGCAGATGCAACACAATCCAAAGGAAGCAAAGAGAGAAATGTACCACGACCAAATGAAGTGAATGAAAGTTGTAATCTTTCAAAGGGGTCTCATGCATTCAGTGGGAAGTTCTCAAAAGGCTATTTTTACACGAATTCCGCAGATGGTTTCTTTCTTTCCTTCCGTATGAATCTACAGACACAGAACAATGGGAATGAAGAAGAAGAAGAAGAAGAAGTGAAAGGAGGGTTCTTTTGGGCAAGGGAGATATAAGCAGATCTTTTGCTTTCACTGATGAGGCGAGAGAGAATATGAGCAGGAACCAGCTCGTTTAGCCAAGTGTGACCCCACGTCTTCCTGATTAAGGACAGCACTGGTCCCCACTTTTCGTTAATCTAAGCCTTGTTCTTTCGGTGCTTCAGGAACTCCATTGACATTTAATTGACTGAGACTTTCCAATTTCCCAGGATCAGGACACTGGAAGAATCTAAACTCACACTTCGGATCTCACATCCCAGGATTGAAAAGAGCCATCATATATAACAGTTGCTCGTCTTAGCAAGTCATTCTTTCAGCATTTATTCATGGAATAACTATTTTTAAATATATATATGATTGGTTAAATAAGACATTTAGTATACGAACTTAAAAGGTTTCTTGTCATTTAGTGTCTCTGTTAACAAAAACAGAGAAGGCGAACTTAAAGGTTCAAACTTTGCTTGTCATTTAGTGTCTCTGTTAACAAGAACAAAGAAGGAAAGAATGTCTTTTTATTTTATGTTTGTCTTTATTCATTTAGTTAATAAGAAAATAGGGAATCTCAGAAGGAGGCTGGTAAGTTAGTAAGGGACTTTTCTAGTTTAAGTGAGATTGCGGATTTGAACTTTTCTTGTGTATGTAGTTGTTTAAAATTTAGGGTCAGAGATTTACCTTCCGTAAGGGACTTATTCGACTCAAACGGAGATTAGTTTAAATGTGGATAACTTAAAGATGTCTTCTCATAATTAAGATCCGCCTAATACATCTCGTAAGTAAAAGAAAAAAAGAAAATTAGCAGGAAGAATGACCTAGTTTGGAGCTACCCACTTCCATTTATGACGTCTGTCAGCTTCACATTGGCATTTTGTGACCTGAACTTTACAAATGATCCAAAGTCTTTGCTATGCCAACAAACACTGTCCCACCTCCATAAAAGACAAATCAATGCAAAGTTTGTCTTCAATTCCTGCAATGCCAAATACTACTAAAGACTTTATCATTCGACATGTACTATAACACTACCTAATTCTATTCTTTATTTGTGCTAGACTTGTCTCCTCCTTATTCTATTTTCGTTCAACTAAGCATAATTTCCAAGGCATAATCAATCTCAAATGAACGAGTAGCCTTCTGTCTTGGTTCAACAACTTATCTCATCATTGCATTGTAGTGGTTGGTTGCAGGAGTTGAACTGAGGCCACCTGTGTTGATGCCTTTGTAGGGCCGGAATTTGTTACCAATCACGTTATGAAAATAACTCAAATGGGTTATGTACAGCCAAGTGAAAAGAAATATGATCTCTTCTATGATTCCTACAGATCAGTTTCTATCAACTTTCAGGAAGAAAAACTTGCTTTTCCCGTGATTGGAACTCCGATAGGGTACAAAACAAACAATACTTTTTGTCCTTTTCAGAGCTTTCTTGTGGCTTTATCTCAATAATTTGAGGTGTGATAGATAAACATTTATAGTTTGCACTTAAAGGTGAAATCGCCCATTTTAAGCGCCCTCATATCTCAACTCGACAGAATTGTGAAGGGGGTAAATCACGGTTTAATTTTACTTAAGTTATTAACAAGGTGGTCTTTTTTTCTTGGTACGTACAAGGAGCCACTATATTGGATGAACTCCCATACTGTCGTTGTCGAGACTCGAACTTAAAATCTTTGCACTCAACTTCCTTACTAATAACCAATTGAGCTACCCATACAGGCAACATTTATCCTACTATTACTAGCACAACAACAATCCATCCGGTTAAAGATTGGAACAGAAGCCAATGCTTGACAGAGTGAATAATTCTGAAGGGATGTTTTCCTCTGTAAAGGGAAATCCGCTTTATAAGCAACATAGCTGCGATGCGAAAGAAGTCAACACCAGAAATATTAGCTTATGTAACCATTTTGTACTCCGAAAGCTTAGGAGCCTTGCTTCTAAGCCCAAACATAGCATTGCTTACAATTTCAACGTTGACTAAGTGATAGGGACGCAATCTGCACCAAATCTTGCACCTCAGTTCCTTCCTTATACTTCATCTGACATGGCTTCTGATAGCATTTTATCTTGGAGGTTTCATTTATTTTTATGTATAGTTCTATTTGTAGGAAATGGTTTCTGTTAAAATGTTATGGGTCGTTTTAACTTGGTGGTTTCATTTCTTTCTTTTCCTTCTTAAACGAAAAAGAAAACTATCTTACTTGAAAAGACAACAAGAGTAATTTCTTGGCAATGGGGTTGGCGCAAGTCCTAATCTTTTATAGGTTGAAATTCAATCGAAATTTGGGTCAAAATTAGAGTATGAGACCGGTCGAATCAAATTCAAGATCGACTACGCTTTTTTAATTTAAAGCTTGACTCGAAATATTAAAAAATACAATAGTAATTCAATAAAAGTTCCAATCAATATAGGGTTTGAGAAAATCCAAAAATATGTAATCTTGTTCGGTAGAAAATGTTAGAATATTTAATAACCCATGTAATTTATAATTTGAGTCTTATGCAAAAGATTCAAGATGATAGTTATTGAGTATTAAATAACGGGATCTCATTGGGTCAAATATCCTTTCCCTCTCTCTTTTAAAAAGAACCAATATGTTGGTTGGTGAAAGGATACACAAGTTTTAGGTCCTGTTTAGTTGAAAGGTTAGAGATGGAAGGGAATAGAACGTAATATACTTTCATCGTTTGGTTAAGGATTTCATAATGGAATAGAATGAAATGAGATAGAAACGAAAGGTTTCATATTATGTTCCATTCCATTCTAAACAGTAAAAATAAGAAATCTCCAATTATGAGGGTTTAAGATAGAACGTAAACTAATAAATACATACTATCCAATATATCTTCAATATTTCTTCTTAATACCAATTATGACTAAGTTATAATATTAATATATTAAATAGAATTTAATATATTAATATAATAAATTTTATTAAATAATTAATAATAATATTTTATATTATTAATAACAAATTCTATATATTTAATAATAAAATAAAATATATTTCTAAATAATTTTAATTTTTATTTATATAGAAATATATACAAACAATTAAAGAACAGTTTTTAATATTTTTATTAAATAAATAAAAATAAATAAATGATTTTTAAATATAAATCACATAGAATAAAATAAAATAAAATATATTAAATAATAATTATTAATAATTTTATATAATTAATACAAATAAAAATAAATAAAATTTTTATTAGTGAAAAATAGAAAAAATATAAAAATTATT
>JANTPM010000005.1:46086940-46104576 GCA_025434745.1 Erythroxylum divaricatum | reverse complement strand
ATTCAATTATAATAATACTAGATTTGTTCTAAACAGTGTAATTGAATTTAATTTTAATATTACTAGATTTGTTCCAAACAGTGTAAATTGAATTCAATCTCAACTTCATTAATGTAATTGAATTCAATTCATTCACGAATTCAATTCGGAAGTTTCTAAACGGGCTGTTAATATGATTAATGCTAGGATTAAGTTAGGAGAACCAAATGAAACACTTGTTAAAACAACTTTTACTACCATCATCTACTCCATTTGGAGGGATAGAAACAAGAGATCATATAACGATAGTCAATTAGGCTTTAGGCTCGTTCATACCTCACAACAAGTATAGTGCACTTAGTAATGAGTTGAAAAATAGCTGGAAGTTGTTTTTTTTTTATAAATCATTTTAGCTTTTTATAGACACCTTACTATAACTTATTACAGTTTAACAATGTGACTCGTTGTAATAATGTGATAATTTTTGCTATGATTAATATAATTTCTTTTATTTTTTAAAAAAATTGGGTTGTAAACCTTACAAGTTACTATTATATAACTGTGAAATGAAATTGGGAATCATTGATATAATGATACAATTGGAAGCGATCTTCAAAGTATACATTGACAACGAGGACTAGATGGCTACTGTTGCAGTGGCCGCGAATTCTTTTCCTTATTGGTTTGAATGCTTTCTTTCCTTTCGTCGTAATATACGCTTTAACATAGAAAATTGACTAGAGTCTCTGTCGTAATATACACTTTAACATAGAAATTGACTAGAGTCTCTGTCGTAATATACACTTTAACATAGAAATTGATTAGAGAGTCTATCTTAAATCTCTAAGCCATAATTAGTGACTAATTCTGTTGAAATATAAAGTGAGAATTTGTCCCATATTAGAGAAAGAGAGTAAAGAAGACTAACATATAAGTCTAGTGGGCTACTCCATCTATTACCAATTAGTTTTAGAATGAAACCCCACTTAGACTTATTCAGTTATTTGTAGTCTAACTTTCTTTCTCGTGTGGGCCCGTAGGTTCATTGTAAATTCTAACATGGTATCAGAGCAGGTTGCTCTTATGTTAGTTGTTAACCTCTCAAAATGATAGATTATGTCACGTGTTAGACCCAAACGTGAATGGGGTGTGTTGAAATATAAAATGAGAGATTGTCCCACATTGGAGAAAGAAAGGAAAGAAGATTAGCATATAAGTCTAGTGGGCTACTCCACCTATCACCAATTAGTTTTAGGATGGAACCTTACTTAAAAGATTTATATATAGTATAACTTTCCTTCATCCTAAACCAATAAGGAAGAGAAATTGATTAGAGTCTATCTTTAATCTCTAAGCCATAATCAGAGACCAATTAAATTATATTTCTATCCCTACGTGCTGTGTTTACTTCACTGTGCTAGTAATCTAATTACGATATATGTTAATAAAAACTACATGTACTTTAATGAAAAATAATGATACGACTCTATTGAAATTTATTGAAGATATTATCTTTAATAAAACATTTTGACATACTTTATATCGACAAAAATTCTCACATAAAGAGATTTTATTCGTTCTCGTCGTAGGTCTATTAAATATTTTCTTCTTATATTTAGCCTAAATTTTTAAGTAAGTACTACTTCTCTTTTAAATTTTAATGATTTAGCCTATGTTTTTTTTACTTAACCTAAATATTTTCTTGTAATAACTTGTTGAATTTGTTTACTTGCTCATCTTCTTTTTTGTTTATATATTTATTTACTTATTTTATCTTTTATTCTGGTTTTATTTTTATCCTAGTATTTATTTTACTACTATTTTTGCATTTTTATTTATTACATATTTATTTATTTTATTATCATTATCTTTTGTCTATTTTATATTTATTTATTTTTAATTATATTAATTTGTATATATTCTTTATGCTTGTCTATCGAAAACAACATTTCTACAGGTTAGGGATAAGGTTACATATCATTAGAATTAAGTCTAAACTTCTCTTGATAATTTTTGTAAAATGCAATATAGAGAATTATATCTTATTTGATGATTTGAGAATGACTGATTTAAAAAAATTATTAGTTAGATCTAACTTATGATTTATTTTTAAATCGATAATTCCTCACATAATCCGAATAGCATTTAAGAATTTATATAACATGCACGTAAGAAAAATTATATGTATGTTCCTAAATCAGTGAGCACTTGGTTGTAATGCTTTTGACCTTTCGTTTCTCTCTAAAGCTGGTAATCGGTGAATTCATAAATTGTCCTACTAATTTTTTTAAAATAAAAAATATAAAATAATATTTTTTAATTAAATTTGGATTTGAGTTGCTCAAATCTGAACTTAATTGAAACAGAATAATTAAACATCGGCTCGATCTAAACTTAAGCTTGAGTTTGACTCATGATTTCCATGTATTGAAAACACCTTAAACTACAACCATGTGCCAGCCTACGGCTGTGCCTATTTCTTTCATCTTTTGCGTTTTCATCGCTGTCTCTTCTCTTCGCCCATTAATGTAGCACAAACACTTGGCGAAAAAAAGAAATGGCGAAGATCATCTCTGACTCTGTTTACATGCTTTGGAGTTCTCAGACCTGGAAATTCAAGAAGGCCCGTCAAAGTTTCACCAATCTCTATGAGCAGTCTCCTTGAGTTCTGACCATCTGTTAGAGAGAAAAGATCGAATAGATCTTGCAAGATTTTCAATAAGTTTTTCAATTTCTTTTTGAAGCAGATGATTATTCATCTCTTTCTTACTTACCATGAATAGCCGGAACATTGAAGAATATCCAGAAAAGCAGCCACAAGATAACATCAAATACCATGTTTCTTGTGAGAAAAAAAGGGAGAGAATCATAATTAGGTTCCAAATTCGTTTAGTCTTTCAATTCTTCAAAACAATGCTCCAGTTTACCAAGCCTCTATGGTTGGAAGATTTCTTCGTAATATCCAGGAAATATTCTTCAGGAATAATCCATATTAGCTTTCTATCCTAGCATTAGCTTTCTATCCTAGCCTACTGGCAAAGGTTGATTGTTAAAAGTTATTTTAGTCTTAACCGAACCTTTTTCTTCAAGGGCATTATGCATCGTCAATCATCATCATCATCTTCCACTATGAAATGCTATGTCGGGCCTCTCTTGACACACTGTAAAATGATTACATTCCAAGTCCAAGGGTAGCGATTCTGGAACCACTACCTTAGGAAAAATAAATCAAAAATAGAACCCTCCAATTTGGATTTTCCACTGGATTTCATTTCTGCAATGGTCTAATGCATCTGCTGTCAATTAAGAAGCAATGTAAGAAAAAAGATTGAAATTTCCTTTTTGTAGTTGAGCACCAGGGATATGATCTAGTGATAAAACAGAGAAGAAGTTCCTCCTGTTATCAACACTTAAATTTCTAGTAGGTATATAAGTGAAGAAATTTCTAGTAGACGGTATGATATCAGGATCAAACCGGTTGATCTCCAACAGAAAATAACAGATGTAAAACTACTTTCTTAAATTGGGCATTCAACCAAAAAAAAATGATTTGCATATCAGTTATGAATGATGCAAAATAAGCATTTTATCACCATTCTCACTGAAGACAATAAGTAATCGCTGAACTGCAAACGAGGAAATGGATTGATAAAAAGGTCGATGCATCTCCAAACTCTTAAGTGCAACTTGGTTTAAGATCCACGCTTACTCTACAAGTGTATCTGTTTATGAACTTTGCTCTTAATCCCTTTTAAGGATCAAACCGCCTTTTTAAATTACACTTCATGATACTTCTCTGTACAGGTCATAGATAAATTATAAACGAACAAAAACTGAAGGTAGGAAAAAGAAGGAGAATGTAACATGCAAACATAAACATTTCCAAAAAAATTTACGCATAGTTGATGAACTCTTGATTGCTGATACCCTTCACTCAATGATTATAAGAGGCTTGCTCCAATTATCATGAGTAAGGGGAGATGCCAGACTGCTCCACAGTTGAAGGCTGTAAGGCACGGATCTTTATATCATATTTTCTTCGAGTAGAATGATCAATGCCATGGGACAAATCTCCATCTGATACAGACGGGTAGTCAGAAGTTTCAGCATTGTAAGCAGTTCCAATATTATTACCACACTTACGGCAGAGAAGTTTCGTTCTCCGGCGGAACAAACTCCAGGAGTTTTTTGAAAAGTGAGGAACACATTGGAATTCATCAACCTGAGTAAATCTGCTATCATCAATGTAGAGGAATGAGATGATCCCTCGCTTTATGGACTTCCCATATTTAGAGCCAATGGTAGAAGTATTCCGGTTGGAAGAGCTCAAATTTAACTCATACCCACAGGTACCGCAACTGTAACAAAGATTACTTTTTCTCTTTAAGTCCATTAAGCAAAACGAACCATAGGAATCCAACAGAGCTTTCACAATCAGCAAAATTTAAGTTGCACAAATAGAAGAATGCCAAAACTGGGACAAATATTATTGCTTAAGTTACATAAATTGTGGGGTTTGTTTTTCCATTTCATCTCCCATGTCTATTCCAATCAATCATTTGGCGTCAAAACAGTGCTTGAACTAAAGGATAGAGACTAATTCCATATTCTCGAGGTGCCATTTTTCTGTTGTTAATTTTAGTCGCTTCAATTTCTGGAACTAAAAACATTTCAATGCACCAGATCTTAGTGACAGAAAGGCTAGCATTTGAATGATAGTCCCACAAGATACTTTCTGCTATTATTTCACTCACATACAACTTCGTTATGAAAATGCTAGTGTTCCAATGATAGTACCACAAGATACTTTCTGCTAGTATTTCATAAGTTGGTAGTTATTCTACGCATTAGCCTCCGTCACAAATAAGTACAAATGCTAAAATTACTGAGATGTTACCATTATGTTGTCTTGGGAACACTCGAAAGTTTCTGAATGGGTTACCAACCAAGTTTCATTCATAAACATCAGAATACTCTTCCTCTTAACTTGACCTTCAAGGTATATATTACTTCCGCCACATAACATAGTTGTTGATGTGGGCCTAGTCCGAGAAACATGTTGCGTTATCAAACAAGACTACTCACTAAACTCTACATCCTCTGATAAGTCCACGAATGATACGTGGCTTTATGAAACTTCCCATGTCACTTTTGCGAAAGTAAAATGATGAAGTTTCTAGTTCGACATCACCATTAACATTGATGCCACAAAAGGATTATTTGTTCCTATTTCTGGAGTATCGAAAGTGACTACGCATATTAACTTAATCCCTTCAGTTAACAAGTACACAAATCAATAATAACAGCAAATTTCACAGCTTTCAAGCTGTATAAGGAATCCATTTTGGCAAAACAGAAGAAAATCATTAACTCAAACGCCTAATAAGATTACCCAAGCAAAGCAAATACAGCAATTCTCCAGCAGCGAGTAGACAACAGAAAACAAACGTAAAAAAATACCCAAATGATTTAATCATTTCTCTTGACGCGCATCTGATAAACCAAGTGAATCGAAATAAAAGAAAAGACATAAATTCAGCAAAAAAAAAAAAAAGAAGGTCCAAACATTGGGAGAGAGAACCTGTAGCTAACATGTCTGTGAGAACCAGAAGCAGAAGAGAAGGACTGATGATGATTCCCATAAAGAAAATTCTCCCTAACAGCAGAAAAATTTTCCATTCAAAAGCAAGCTTTAAGGATCCCAGAAATCGATGATGGGGTTACAATTAAGAATGGTTTCAATTCAACAGGTTGGACGTGCTCCACCTCAATCGGGTGACCACCCCAATCTCAGGAATTCAGAGCAGAGCGAGAGAGAAGCTACCAAAACACAGAGACCGAATCGGATGAAGAAGACGAGAAATCTCAGTTCAAAGACGAAAAGTTGTAAAGGTCCTTTTCTTTATTAATGTTTTGTTAGATTATTGATGATGGGTTTATAATCAATTAATTATTTATCATAATAAAATACCTTAATTACGTGCCAAGTCAATATTGTTAATGCTAATTTACGTGATTAACAGTTGTAAGCGTCCATTTGTACACGTGTCCCTTGTCGTGTGGTATAGTAGTTGAGATGCTCGTTGAGGTCAGATTTGACAGGATATGTTCCTTGTTCGCGTCTAGCTTAGCATCTGCCTATTAGTGGTTAATTATTATTTAAATTATGTAATTAAAGTGTTGATGTCAGATTTGACAGTATATTCCTTGTTTGCGTCTAGCGTGTCATCTGCCTCTTGGTGGTTAATTATTATTTAAAATATGTGATTAAAGAATGATTTCGTGTTTAAAAATAATTATATAACAATTATTTAATTAATTAAGAATAATCGTTATAAGTTTTATGTTAAGTAAAATTCAATAATTCAATTAATGTTATTAAGTTATTTCTTAAAATATTTTTTAATTTAATTTAATTAATTTCACATCCAATCTCTTCTTTATTATTATAGATATATCATAATTATTTACTATAATTACTGATTTATTAATGCAACAATAATAACAATTTAGTAAAATTTTCACTAAAACCGAGTTTTATATACATTTATTAGTAATTGCAATATTGAGTTTTTAATTATGAATTGGAATTTTTTAAGACACAATTACTTAGTTAGGTTGCATGATTTACAAAACCAAATTTATTTGGCATCCATCAAATTGAAAATAAATAATGAAGAAGAGTTAAATATGTAAAACCTATATATAATATGTGGTTCATTAATGATTATGATTTTAAATAATATTAAGTGTTAAATTCTAATTGGTCAATTTGATTAAGTAATATAAGGTTTTATATTTAAACTTATTGTTTGAAGGAAACGGTTAAGGTATATTTATTTTATAGAAACTAATTTTCTCTCTTACCCACATGCCTCTCTTTATGTTTTCACCATCAAAAGGTAAGATTATCGAGGAAAAGAGGAAAAAAGTCAAGTTTACCTATATCCAATTATCCGGAGAGTTTTTTTCATTTACGATTAAACTAAACTCATAAGTTTAGGTATGTAATTTCTATTTTATAATTTGACGAAAAGTATAGAATTTTGAGATTTGCATTAAAAGACTGTTGCAATTATGTCTATGTAGTAATTATGCTTACAGTGATATCAGAGTCTAGTTCTAAATTTTATGATTTTCCATTAAAAATATATTTAGCTTATATTATTTTTGCATAATTACTTGTTGAATTTACTGGGCTATTAAACATTTCTTTGTATCTCATGTTTTGTTCAATTGCATGGATCAAGTTTTGATAACATTAATTGGTCTCCCATGAAAGAAGACGACTTTGACTATCGTGCAATACTGGGTTATCAAAAATATCTTAGTATCGCATGTTTTGCTCTACCGCATGGATCTAGTTTTGATAGCATTAATTGGTCTCCCATGAAAGAATCCGGATTTGACTGTCAGGCAATATATATATTGTTTATTTAATTGATTTCCCATGAAAGAAGATGACTTTATAAAATTAAAAAAAAATTATCGATTTATGTTAATGCATTGAACAATAAATGGGTCAAATCGTTATCCTCTGTGGATTGGAATTATTTGCAAAGTAGTTTGTTACCAAAGCTACATGTAAACACTAATATTTTGTTTTATTTTACGATTTATATGCATAGACATATTAAGTTTATTTGTTTATAGATTTGTATTATGGGTACTGCATAAAGCATAGATGAAGCTAATTATTATATGAAAATTGTCGAACCCATATGTATGAGAGTTATTATTGTTATTTTATTAGTACTATTATTTTAAGATGACATAAGTGGGCACGTGCATTATTGATTAAAGTATAATCTATTTATGCATATGTATAAATATGATTTACGTGGAAGATAGAAGAGTGGAGAAGTTTCTTCTCTTTTGCCTAGTCATTAATTGCAATTAATGGCTAAAAGACAAAAGGAAAGACATGAAAATGAATGGAAGAAGAGTCATCATCGTGGGTTTTGGAAGAATGAGGAAATAAGAGAGGATTTTGAGAAAATCCTAAGCCATTCTCTTCTTCTTCAACGATCTTCACTCTCATCTTCTCCAAGTTTTCATCTTCTTCAAGCTTTCTCCATAGCTCTCCAAGAACAAAGGTAAGATCTAGCAGTCTTTAATTTGTTCTAGCTATTCCCGGATCAAAGGGTTTGTCCCGGTTAGGTTCTCCGATCTCTGCGTGGATACCGTTGGAGACGGTCTCCTTTGACCGTTATGGTTTGAGTTTGTTGTATAGAAACATGAATCCTGACTTTCGGGAAGGTCCCGAAACAAAAAAATTTGTTTTCCGCACCGTGGGCATGTGATGCTCACACCGGGATTTTCCTACAATAAAATCGTAGATTGACAACAATAGTAGGCTCCATAGTCTGCACTAGCTAGCTTTTTACTCTAGCATCTTGAGCTTCCCATTTAGCTGCCTTAATTGGATCTGTAGGCTTAGTGTTGGTGCCGTCAATATGCCCCCATAATTCTTTTCCTTGAACATAAATATGGAATTATTGAAATTCCCAAGTAAAGTAATTTATACCCGAAAACTTGACACAAGCTACTTTAGTCTTATCCATGAATGAGATTTAAAAAAATACCAAGAAAAATATCCCACTAGTTTTGAATCAAGAAACAATAACCCCTTTCCAAGATCTAACCCAAAAAATTAAGACTCATAAAAGAATTAATTCACAATGAACCAAGAGGGGCTCTGATACCATAACAATACTATAAAACACAAGACAGAATTTTGTGTATTTAACTTGGATGCCCAAATTGTGGGCTTTGCCTTCAATATATAGAATAAGTTCAAATGATCAAATCTCGTAATTCTAGGTACAAAAAATAATGTTTCCTAATTATCGTAAAATATTCTAATCTAAAGATGGTAAGTAATTACAAAGAATATTACAGTAATGATATTGAATATAAACAAATATCATTGACACTTTAAGCCAAGTTTAGGTGCTACCTCCACCCATATCTCTATGCCTTCACCTCCTTGATCTTTTTCTTCTGTAGATAACGTCGTCGTCATCTCTATTCCCATCATATTGTAGTAGTGGATGAGAAGTTTTTCCAACTTTAACCTAAAGAAGATTGATGTCTAAATTAGTCTATGGAATGGCCTTTCCTAGGGACAAGCAAAATGTAGAGTACAAGCTTGTCAACCACATTTGCATATTTATTCAAAGGCATATTGCCATCCATTTTTAACAAGTCTAACTTGTGTTGTATTTTCTAGCTAGGTTATCTCCTTCATGGTTGTGAGCTTCGCAAGATTAAGCCAATAACTTGATAAGGTTGTAAAGGCGAAGGACACTGGGAAAGCATCCATAAAGGCATGTGGAGACCTCAAGATGTTCAAGGAGAAGAAGAAGGCTATTGAGGAGGAACTGTTCAAGTGTCTTAACAAGTTTGAAAAAGAAGTGGCAGTGTTGAAGGGTGAGGTTTTAGACCCAAGTGCGTGAGAGGAATAAACTTTAGGCGCAGGTGACCATGATAAAAAGGAGACCACTTGAAGTTCTACCTCATCCATCACTATCGTATTTTGAGAATTGAGCCTGAGACGATCTCATTAGTACCACTATGTCAATATTTAATGTATTCAAGAAAGTTAAACTAATAAAGAAGTCATTCATAGACTTAAATATTATTGATGTGGGACATCATAAACATCAAAGTTTCTTCATCTCTGCAAAGCCACGTCTTGCACACCAACTCATGCACGTACCTTTTAAGATAACGTACCATTGTTGTAGAAACTTGAGATTTTTAACTCATAAATCTTTGAATTTTTAATAAACTTTTTTTTTCCATTTCAAGTCTCTTATATAATTTAAATAATAAATTATATTTTCAAATTTTATATTATTTATTTATCTATTTATATTTATATTTTAAATTATAATTGTTAAAAATGAATTACTATTTTTATCTTTAAAAATACAAAATTTATTTAATCTCACTAATAAATTATATTTGTCAAATTTTGGATTCTTTATTTATCTCCTTATTTTCAATTTTAAATTATTATTTTTAAAAACAAATTAGTATGTTTATCATAAATTTATTTAATAAAATAAATTATTAATTGGTATATATTAATAATTTTGCTTAAGATAATTTAAGAATGGTTTAAAAAATAATGTTTAAACTATATATATATATATATATATATATATATATATATTAAAAAGTTATAATAAAGTTAGAGTATCTTATATTTACTTTCTTTAATACAATTTTTATTTTAAAATTTATGTTAGAATCAATTGTAGCTTAAATTATTAGATTTATTATTAGTTTATTATATATTAATGGACATAATTAGTGTATTTTTATTTCAATAAAATACTTTATTTTATATTATATTTTTACTTCTTATTTTATTATATACTAATTTTATAGTGATTCGACACTGATTGAACATCTTTAAAAATTTTGCTACTTAATTAAAAAAATATCATAATTTTAGTTTTATTATACCTTTCATAAAGTACAAAAGGCTCTCGCAGAATTTTTAAATTAGACAAAAATTTAATAAAATTGATAGAAGAACATGATGTACCTTTATCAGTTAGAAAATGAAATCATTTTCAAATTAAAAATTCAAACTATATTTGAAAAATACAATAAATTAACCATTTTATATACAAATTTAACATTTTGATTTCTTAATTGGAAGTAATAAATGATCATTTTCAATAACAATGGAAGACTTTGGTTTCCATTCTGATACGAGTTCAACCTTCAAGGTAGATAAAATAAAAGGGATGAGAAGCACCACATCGATTTCCGTCTTTTCCTTGTTGCAATCGCAATATAATGCTGGACTGCTTATAAATTGGCAACCGTTACTGTTAATGAGATTTACTCGTCAATAAACGAGAATAAAGACATGAATTCCACTCAAGATGCATACAAGACATTAGAAGAACTTCAAAACAGAAGTTCACATATAAGAGATTCAAATATGACATAGCTCAAACGAGTGGAGCATAAAAGAGCTACACCTGGGAATAAGGGGCAACATTTAATCTAATATTAAACCAGTGTTCTAAGAAATGAAAAATAACTGGGTCATAAAGCTGATTTCACTTGTGATTGAATCACCACTTCCATATGTAAAACGACAGAAAATTCATGAACACAAAACTCTTTGATAAACTGAATGTAAATGTAAGATTCTAAACTCCATAAAAGTCCCACAAAATTAAATTCAGACAAGTATTCCGCAAAACTAGAAAAATAGCAGTATAAGGAAATGTATAACTACGAGTCACACATTTTACTTTCCCTTCTTTGCTGCTGATTTGGTGACCTTGGCACCAGTTGGATCCTTCTTCTCAACACTCTTGATGACACCAACAGCAACTGTCTGTCGCATGTCCCTCACAGCAAAACGACCGAGAGGTGGGTACTCAGAGAAGGTTTCAACAACCATAGGCTTGGTAGGAATCATCTTCACGAATCCAGCATCACCATTCTTCAAGAACTTGGGCTCCTTCTCAAGCTCCTTGCCTGATCGTCTATCAATCTTGGTCAAGATTTCAGCGAACTTAACAGCAATGTGTGAGGTGTGGCAATCCAGAACTGGGGCATATCCATTTCCAATCTGACCAGGGTGGTTCATGATGATAACCTGAGAAGTGAAGTTGGCAGCCTCCTTAGCAGGGTCATCCTTGGAGTTGGATGCAACAAAACCTCGCTTGAGATCCTTGACAGCAACATTCTTCACGTTGAATCCAACATTATCACCTGGAAGAGCCTCTTGGAGGGCCTCATGATGCATCTCAACAGACTTAACTTCAGTAGTCAGTCCAGAGGGGCCAAATGTAACAACCATACCAGGCTTCAATATACCCGTCTCCACACGACCTACAGGGACAGTTCCAATCCCGCCAATTTTGTACACATCCTGAAGAGGAAGCCTGAGGGGCTTGTCAGAAGGCCTCTTGGGCTCATTGATCAAGTCAAGAGCCTCAAGGAGTGTTGGTCCCTTGTACCAATCAAGGTTGGTGGACCTTTCAATCATATTATCACCCTCAAATCCCGAGATGGGGACAAATGGAATCTTGTCGGGGTTGTAGCCAACCTTCTTCAAGTAGGAAGAAACTTCCTTAACAATTTCATCGTACCTAGCTTTGGAGTATTTAGGAGTGGTGGCATCCATCTATATGAAAAAACCATAAAACATTAGGCCAATCCACAAGACAATAAATCCAAACTGCCCATGCCTTAGTTGCAGAAAATTAATGCAAGCTCACATTAAGCCAGCCACATCAATTAGAAGTATATAAGCTCACCTTGTTACAGCAACAGATCATCTGCTTAACACCAAGGGTGAAAGCAAGAAGGGCATGCTCACGAGTCTGACCATCCTTGGAGATACCAGCTTCAAAACCACCAGTGGTAGAGTCAATAATCAGAACAGCACAGTCAGCTTGTGAGGTACCAGTAATCATGTTCTTAATAAAGTCACGATGTCCAGGAGCATCAATGACAGTGCAGTAGTATTTGGTGGTCTCAAACTTCCAGAGAGCAATGTCAATGGTGATACCACGCTCACGCTCAGCCTTAAGCTTATCCAAGACCCAGGCATACTTGAATGACCTCTTGTTCATCTCAGCCGCCTCCTTCTCAAACCTCTCAATCACACGCTTGTCAATACCTCCAAGCTTGTAGATCAAGTGACCGGTGGTAGTCGACTTGC
This sequence comes from Erythroxylum divaricatum, assembly GCA_025434745.1. Lineage (NCBI taxonomy): Eukaryota > Viridiplantae > Streptophyta > Magnoliopsida > Malpighiales > Erythroxylaceae > Erythroxylum > Erythroxylum divaricatum. The sequence continues at coordinate 46,091,894 of JANTPM010000005.1, read as the reverse complement.
CAGAGTCAACATGGCCGATGACCACAATGTTGATGTGAACCTTCTCTTTACCCATATTAAAGTTTGAAAAGGAAGCTGAGATTCATGAAAAATGGATGAAAGTCAAGAAGCAAGATTCACAGACCAAAAACCAACTTGCCAGCTAAAAAAAAGGTCAATCTTATAAGCAAAAACAGCTAATAGCATAGTATAGCATTTGACAGTCCAAATTAGCAATAAACAAAAACAAACGTTAATTTGATCAGAAAACAAGGAATCATGGAAATAATCCAATTGGTAAAGATATCTAGAAACAATATAACACAGCCTCGAAACTTGATATCAAATCAGGTCAATCTTAAAACAAGCTCTAGTTATTGGCTTAGTATAACGTCAACAAACCAAACTTACACAACAAAAAGGCCAACACAAAATTTAGTCAAAGAAGAAGGCAAAAGCATGGAATCAAACGAAACAATCAAGTATAAGCGTACCTCAAGAAACAACATAACGAAGTATCTAGACTTTATGTCAAATCAGCAAAACCGACTACTTACCATACAATTCATATAATAATTCATGTTTCCAAACTCATCATTAACAATAAGTGGCTGCTGGGTTTCGAGCCCAGGTCTCCACAAGAGAAGTGTGGGATTTACAACTAATCTACAGCCACAATCGAAAACAAGTAGTGAACTTTCCGGATGAAGGAGAAGAACCCGAAAAAAGGGTTCACTCCTTCCTTTGCTCGGATTGTTTGTAGACTTAAGAGACTCGAATCCAAAGACTTTAGCAGCAAATAGCACCATCAAAACATCATAAAACTTGTGTAACAAACCATCTTCAACATTCAATTTACAACCACAAGACGGTTTAAAGTAATCTAGATTCGTTCACAAATAGATGAGAAGAGCAAGCAAACATTAAACAGAGTAATATTATAAAAAATGACGAGACCTTGATTAAGCGACTAAGAGCTCCAATCGAATTGAAACAGCGTAGAGAACAATATAAGAAGAGGCAGTGGCAGTGGCAGTAGGCGCATGCTCCTCTTAAATACAAAATACTACAACGGGGCCTAGTAGGGTTTCACTACTCACCGTTGGATCTCAATCTGACGGTGTGAGTTAAAAAATTATTTTCAACCGTTGGAATTTTCAGAGAGACGCTCCAGATCATGCCACGCCATTTTTTTTTTGATAAAAGGGGAAACTAGTACAAACTACAGAACAAATCGGGGAAGATAAATTCCCGCTTGATCCTCAAGTACGATCCGGTGGCACCCAATAGGTATAGTAGCTAGAAAAGTCACTCCATCTGCCAAATGCTCAGCGTAATGTACAAGCCAGTCAGCACAGCGGTTGCTCTCTCGATAAACAAGTCGATGAACAATAGTTCAGTTCCGAGAAAGCAGCAGATGAATGCTCCGAACAATGGGGTGAAGGGACCTAGAGCGGCGATCAAAGGAAGAGAGGGTATCGTACACAGCCTTTGAATCAATCTCCAGTTTGATGCGATGAAAGTCCTAGGATCATGCGAGTGAGAGACCGGTAAAGACCCCCATAAAAAATTCCACGCCATTTTTTATTGTACTTTGAATGACCAAAACCTCTCAACAAATGCAAGCGGTCAGAAACTCGTCTGAATCGTACGGAAGTCACCGTTTTTTCTCTTCAAGCCTAAGAAATAAGAAATTATGGATATCATCGAAGTGTGAGTGAGTTGAACACTCTCATCTTTTAATTAGAGGTTTTAAATTTGAGTTGAAAAAATCTATTTGATCAGTACTTTATCTCTTACAAGTTAACCCGGTACAAGCAGAGATTAATATGAGAGTGCCGAATAAGTGATTTAAAGACCCCTTCTCACAGTTGATATCATAAAGCTAACCAAAAAAAAAAAGATATTATCATTTTCTTAGCTTTAAATTCCTAATTTATAAAAGCTTATTAATTTTCAAAAAGCTTACAAATTAATTAATAAGACCATCCAATTAAGCCTTTTTAATTATTGAATATGATTATGATACATTATATCAACTTCCAGAGATCACGTACGAACTCATCCAATTTATGAGACGAGGCAGTTTAAGCAGTGAAACATTTGTTTTTGAGAAAAATACTCCGATGTCATAGGAAAGCACATGAAAAAAAATACACCACACACTCGCTTGATGTGCCCAAGATCACAACAAAATTGACTCATTTGTAAAGTTGAACTCTTGACAAAATTCCAAAATTACAGAACCAGAATACCGTCCTCAAAACTAGGGACGGCAGCCCTAGGGTATCACTCAAAGCACTTCACTTTCCCTTCTTTGCTGCGGATTTGGTGACCTTGGCACCAGTCGGATCCTTCTTCTCAACACTCTTGATGACGCCAACAGCCACTGTCTGGCGCATGTCCCTCACAGCAAAACGACCAAGAGGTGGGTACTCGGAGAAGGTTTCAACAACCATGGGCTTGGTGGGAATCATTTTAACGAAACCAGCATCACCGTTCTTCAAGAACTTGGGCTCCTTTTCAAGCTCCTTGCCTGATCGTCTATCAATCTTGGTCAAGATTTCAGCAAACTTAACAGCAATGTGTGAAGTGTGGCAGTCAAGAACTGGAGCATATCCATTTCCAATCTGGCCGGGGTGGTTCATGATAATGACCTGAGAAGTGAAGTTGGCAGCCTCCTTGGCAGGATCATCCTTCGAGTTGGATGCAACATATCCACGCTTGAGATCCTTCACAGCAACATTCTTCACGTTGAACCCAACATTGTCACCTGGAAGAGCCTCTTGAAGGGCTTCGTGGTGCATCTCAACAGATTTAACTTCAGTTGTCAGTCCAGAGGGTCCAAATGTAACAACCATACCAGGCTTCAGAATACCAGTTTCAACACGACCAACAGGAACAGTTCCAATGCCACCAATCTTGTAAACATCCTGAAGTGGGAGACGAAGAGGCTTGTCTGAAGGTCTCTTAGGCTCATTGATCAAGTCAAGAGCCTCAAGGAGAGTAGGGCCCTTGTACCAGTCAAGGTTGGTAGACCTCTCAATCATGTTATCACCCTCAAAACCTGAGATGGGGACAAATGGGATCTTGTCGGGGTTGTAGCCAACTTTCTTCAAGTACGATGAAACTTCCTTAACAATTTCATCGTACCTAGCCTTCGAGTACTTGGGGGTGGTAGCATCCATCTGTACACATTATGCAAAACACTAAGCAAACAACATAGGAGACAAAAAGATATCAAACAAATAGAACAAGCGTTCACCTTGTTACAGCAACAGATCATCTGTTTAACACCAAGGGTGAAAGCAAGAAGAGCATGCTCACGCGTCTGACCATCCTTAGAGATACCAGCTTCAAAACCACCAGTGGTAGAGTCAATAATCAGAACAGCACAATCAGCTTGTGAGGTACCAGTAATCATGTTTTTAATAAAGTCACGGTGTCCGGGTGCATCAATGACAGTGCAGTAGTACTTGGTGGTCTCGAATTTCCAGAGAGCAATGTCAATGGTGATACCACGCTCACGCTCAGCCTTAAGCTTATCCAAGACCCAGGCATACTTGAATGACCTCTTATTCATCTCAGCAGCCTCCTTCTCAAACCTCTCAATCACGCGCTTGTCGATACCTCCAAGCTTGTAGATCAAATGACCGGTGGTGGTAGACTTGCCAGAGTCGACATGGCCAATGACCACAATGTTGATGTGAACCTTCTCCTTACCCATGTTAAAATTTGTCAGAGAACCTGAAGTGATAAAGGAAAGAAATTAAGTATGTTTCAGTAAGATTAAACTCATATAATAGTCAAAATTCCACTACAGCATCCTGAAACTAGCAATACAACAATTCATTCTTTTGTTTTGACATTTCATAAGCAAAAGAAAAACAATGATAAAAACATCTTCCACAAACAACCTTAAATTACAGCTCATACGGTAAATTTCCACCAGTAAAGATGTTAAGGACTATGTATGTGACTGCTGGGTTTCGAGCCCAGTTCTCCACAACTAAAGTGTGGGATTTACCATTAAACTACAGCCACTGAGATGTAGAATAAGAAAGGAAACACCAGAATTTTATTGATACAATAAGAAAACAAAAACAAACCATCATTCAAAGATAATTTTCGTTCCCTTCAATTTTGAAACAATTATAAATTTAAAAAATTTGTAGCTGATTTGAAGAGAATGATATAAAAATTGAAAGAGATGCTTATTAATCAGAAACAAAACAATCCTAGCAAGAGATGAATGACAGTATATCTGCTAAAAAATATTTGGCTAGGAAATCAGATCGGACATCATATTCTAAAACCGCAGCTTAAAGAACAATATCCCTACCCCAAGACGCCAAATTGTATCCAAATAAGGAGATAGAAAGAATCCACTTCTTGAACTTTGAGTATCAAAACCAAATCCATGCAGAGACATAAAACCAAGCAATTACTTCAGGTCGAAAGCTTAGAAAGCATCAAAAAACACACAGCCGATATAAAGCTACCGAGATATTAATAGAAATCAAACCACAACGCAAACGCAAGCAACGTTTAACCCTTGAAGCAAACAGGTAAAAAAGATTGAGTAAAGGCAAAATGATCGAACCTTTTAGGAGCTCTCTTGCACTGAGTAGACAGACAAGAAGCAAACGAGGGCGATACCTGAAACTTACGCCGCTTTAAGTAGTGTCACCAACCCTAGGGTTTTCTGTCCGCTGTCGGATCATCAAACGAACGGTTCTGATAAAGAACTCCTATCAGCCGTTGGATTATGCAGATTATGATGTTGCGCTTTAAACTAAGGGTCCGTTTGGTAGAGCTTTTATTAGTAGAGCTTTTATCAATAGAATTTTTCTGAAAAGAGCTTATTTTAAAAGCTAGTTGACTATTTGGCTGTCAATTAAAAAAACAGCTTTTTTAAAAGAGCTTCATACAGTAGACTGTTTGACAACATAAAAATAAAAAGCACTTTTATTAA
>JANTPM010000005.1:46066644-46082501 GCA_025434745.1 Erythroxylum divaricatum | reverse complement strand
TCCTTATCTCTTTTATTTATTTCGCATTTATAGTATTCAATATTATTTGTCGGGTATATTTGTAGTGTTGTGTTCAACTTATTTTGGTGTATTTATTGTTCGTGTGTGTACACGAGTTTAGGTTGTGATAAATACACCGTGCACGTAATTTCTGTCTAGGGAGCCGGGTTTTAAGTAAGACCGTTTGTGACCCCTCCGCCCTTTCCTGAGATCTTACGTGGAATGATAATATTGTCTTAGGAGTCTGTTTGGCGGTCTTTCCTGGGTATTACCGAATCGGTTCACTTCATTAGTTATTTACCTTAGAGGAAAAAATACCTGATTTTTCCAACGAGAATATGTTAAAAATGTGATCAAGATGCATGTGCTTGGATACAAAATGTATATGAACTCATTTACGTTATAGGGTATGAAAGTCGATTGCTTTATCATTTTATAATAAGATATTTGTTTGCTGCATAGCTGTTTATGCTTTTGAAGAAACTTAAAGGGAAGTTGAAATGAAGGATGATTACCAGATAATAGAGATGCTTCTTTCTGTGTAGGTATGACAGAAAAACCTCTGAAAGCGTGATTGACATGATGGACTACAGTTATTCTTTCACCTTCATGGCTGTCCAAAAAAAAGGAACTGCATATTATTATAAGAATGATAAAAGAAACATTGGAGATGACAATTAATAATTACCTGGGTATGATGGACGACAATAACTACAAATGAACTAATTTTGAAACTTCAGTGGCTTCTCCTCTATCCTTCAATGAACTTCCCATGTAAATAATATAGTTCTGAAGCTATTGGGATCATCAAAGCTAATGCTTAATTGATTCGCAGACATTTAAGGAAATGACCATTTCTTTATTGAAAACTGAGAATAGACTACGAAAATGACCTGTTGCTTTTCGTGACAGAGATGTCCACCAAAGCCTGAGGCAAGTGAGATTTCTGTGCCCTTAGTACATCGATACTTCTTGCAGATCCCACATACTTTCGTGCCCTTAGTCCAGCTGCACCATCCTGTAGATCATAGTTAAATTGTACGGTGATACTATAAAACAAATTGTTACATTGATCGTAATTTGTTATTAAACACCATGACACTTACCGAAGAAACTAGCAGTCCATTTTGTTATGCTTATTATGTTTTTGTCTATGTCATTCTTATTATGCTTTTAATATTGAGTTCACAAAACATTAATGCTTATTATGCTTTTATCTATGCCATTCTTATACTTGCTAAATTAATTGTTATATGTTTTCTGGATCATTTTTTTGTTGATAGAAAATGCCAAATCCAAGTCAAGATATTCAAGATAGGGATAAATTGAAAAAAAATGGTTAAAGTGGAGTGGAATGATAAAACTCTTAAAATTTTAATCAAAATTATTTGACGTCAAATTCCCAGTTTTTCTTTTCCAAAGCAAGTTAAAATTGCAATTACTTCAATGGCTATTCTTAAATTTATGAGGTTAAATGCTCAAAAGGATGAAGAGTTTTCTCCCTATGATGAAGATGATGAATTATTTCGTAGAAATCAAGAAATCAATGAAAATAAAGACGTTGAAAAAAATCATTTAGACGAGCCACAAAATAACGAGATGAATGATACGATGGAACATATTGCAAATTTTATTGTATTACGATAAAATGCATAGTTTATTATATATTTAACTATTTACTCATCTTGAATATTATTTTGGGATTATAATATTATTTAACTTTTTTACATGTTTTAACATTTATTTTTCATATTAATTTTTTCCCTATGAGAAAATGAGACATTTCTTTAAATAATTTCTTATAAGATGGTTATCTATAATTTCCTATAAGATGGTTATCCAAAAAATAGGTAATCGTAAATACAATATATTGTACTTAATTTGCATATTGTTTAGTATACTTTAAATATTATTTATATACATAAATAATTTTATTATAAAATAAAATATAGTTAAAATTAATAAAAGTGCTTTTTATTTTTATGTTGTCAAACAGTCTACTGTATGCAGGGACGGAGCCATGTATTTGGGAGGGGGGGCTATGGCCCCCCTTTTCAAATATTTTTTTTTTAAATTACCTATATAATTAAAATTTTTAAAATTATAAATATAAGTGGCCCCCTTAAAAATATAAGTACCCTCTTAGATGTTGGCCCCCGGCTTCCCCTTAGAGTTGAGTCTAGTTCCGTCCCTGACTGTATGAAGCTCTTTTTTTAAAAATTGTTTTTTAATTGACAACCAAACAGTCAACTGGCTTTTTAGAAAAGCTATTCTCAGAAAAACTCTACTGACAAAAACTCTAATGACAAAAGCTCTACTGATATAAACTTATCCAAACAGACACAGTCATATAAAATGCCACGTCACCAATCACCAGTAGCTACCGTTGCTGCCTGCCTGTCAGCCTCGCTTGGTTGTTTGGTCTGTCACGATGTCACCAACTTGCGCTTGCCAGCTTCCAGCTCTGTTGTACGTTGCAGCATCGTCACTCTCGCTCGCTAGCTCCCAACTCAACGCCTCCACCTGTCGACGGCAACAAGATGGCCTGCCTAAGTTCAGTCAAAATTTTAATAACTTTTTAATTAAAAGTATAAAATAATATATTTTTTTAATTAGATTCGGATTGAATTACTCAAGCATGTATCAACTCAATATTTAACTAATAATTAAACCTCAAGCAGATATGAACATGAGTCTGGCTCCTAAATCAACTCATTAAAAACACTTAAATTTAGTAAGACAGTGTGTGTGATAGACTTTTTTTAGTCGTTTTTTGTGAAGTGGATACAAGATAGTAATAGAAACTGCAATATGATTATATAATGTTTATTACTTTGTTAAGATTTAATGATGTAATCATATGTAATATTTATTTTATAATTATATTAACTATTTGTTAGGATTTTTGTGAATTGAATTATAAATTAATAAGGGAAATTATATATATTTTTATTTTTATAATTATATAAATTATTTGTCAAAGTTTTTATGAAATTGAATTATAAATGACTTAAGACCTTATTAATTGCATAATGAATAAATTTTCATTACATAAAATATTTTATAATTTAAAAATTTTGAAAAATATAATTTTAAAAATTTTGTCAAAATTATTTCAATATATTACCAAAAGATATAGGTTCGGAACAATGCAGTGAGAGATAGGCTACAAGTGGCAAGTGTGACGGATAAGTTTTAAGAGACTAGACTTAAGTGATTCAGACATGTACACAGGCGGCCTTCTGATGCCTCGATGCATAGTTATGAGGATAACTCATAGTGAACACAAGAGGAGAAGATGAAGGCCTTAAAAGACCTGAAGAGAAGTGATCAAGAAAGATTTGTCTAAGTTAAATCTTAATAAGGTACTGATTAAAAATAGAAGAGTATGACCTGAGTGGATAAGGGTAAAGGATTAACCTTTGCAATTCGCCAATACAGTAAAGTAGTTATTTGGAGATGGATCCCGTGGCACACAGATTATGGAGATAGTAGGATTGACATACCTGTAGAGTATATGAGCAATGACTCCTAGAGTAACTAGAAACGAGATGAGTCGGTTTTTGTAGCTTATCAATTACGTGCGGATCTGGACTCTATTAGATATACCCTGTTTTTACTTAATAATATATTTAGTGTAATTTTTATCTATTTAATAACCCACCGTGTTATTTCTGCTTTTTTTTTTCCTGTAAACTGCATTATTTTTATCTTGTCTGATTTATATATGGGTTTATAAAAAATAACATCTTTATTATACAATAGTAAGACTGTATCAAACCTTTCCGAATCCTACGTTATTCCGGAACTTCAATCCGAGTCATGATGCGTTGATAATTTCGATGTACTTTTCATAACATTGGACCCAACACTATCATCGGTGCGTTACCTGTACCAGTTGTCTTCATCCATATCAGGAAGAGAAAGAGTTCAGTTTTACTACCTCATCTCCCTATAAATCTTTGTTTTCCATCCAACACTTCCCAGTTCCCACAATGAGATGAATTAACAACCGCGTGATATCATGTCAGACTTGAACATACGTAGTGATATAGTTTATCGTGTAATAATCCACTATCTTAAGTGAAGATTCTTGAATGAGTCAATAATCCACTTATCTTAAGTCAATTGGTAATCATATAGCTTTGAACTATTACTAAATTTTAATCATTAAAAATTCAGTAATTTTTTTTAAACTTTTCAATATTTTAATTTGATTTTTAACTTTAAGATTTCAAAATAATTAAAAAATTCAACTTTTATTTTTTAGTTAAGTTTTTAACTTTTTAGTTAAATAACTAATGTCTTTAAAAATTGATAATTTTATTAATTAATTAGTCAATTTTTATAATTTAATAAATTATTATAAATAAAAACAAATAAATAAAATTTTATTTATAAGGTCAAGAGTAGATCCTATTTTGTTTCATTTTATTTTTTATAAAGGTAAAAATAGACTATATTTTATCATTTATAAATATGGGCCCTAGGCAGGTACCCACCCTACCCTTATCCAGGGTTTGATCCTGAGTTTAAATTTCGATCTAGTTTTTAAAACTTGTAATTTACTTTAATAATTTTTGTTGTCAAAAACATAAATGATTAGTTTTTATAAACTAATAAGTTTTTATAATTACAATCTTTTTTAAGCATATTTTAAATTTTTAAATTTTTTTATTATTTAATGGGTAAAATTCTTTATTTTGTATTTACTAAAAACTATTGTGGGAATATACGGTCTAATTTAATTTATTGAAATAAAAATAAATTAAATATTATAAAATACTATTATTCTAAGATTATATATATGTATATATCTATTGCTGAGAGTTAAGCACTCGTCAGTTTTCTTAAGTATCTCCGAAAGCGCAAGAGAGAGAGATGGCCGTGCCGCTTCTTCAGTTACTTGTCTTCGTTCTGATGTGCTCTGTACCAAAGATTACTTCTCTTGCAGGTATGGTTATATCATGTACGAAGTTGACTTTCTCCAATGAAACATAACTCCTGAGTTGAGATTCACTATTCATCAACGTCTTAGGAAACGAGAAGACTACAGAAGTAGCCGTCAACGACTATCCACCGACGGGACCAAATCCCGGACACGATCCTGGTCATCCTCCTCCGGCTAACTCCAGCAGACACTTACACCGTAGGCTCTTGTCGGCATTTCTCCGGGCTAATCTTCCTCGTACTGACGGCGGCGCAGACATGATTCATCATGTCGTTTGAAGAGCGCATCCTACTCGTTCTCGCTGTCCATCACTCCGTAGATAATAGCATCAATGGGCAAATTGATCGGTTTGTACGTGTGACCCAGAGTTTTGTCTTCTTTTCGACTGTAATAATGGAGGCGGTTATAAGGGGTACGATTGTAATTTTCTAATAAAAGAATAATATTTTGTTTTCTATAAATAGTATTCTGTTTTTTTATAAATATTTTGTTATTAAATAAACATATATAATTTAATATTTAAGCAGTAAGGTCAAGTTTTCAAATTGATTCTATGTCAACGTAATAAAGATAAAAAGGACAAAAATTATCTTAAAATTTTGTTTTTCATAATAAATTAAAATTTAAGATGTTAGAGAGATTTAAAAATAAAACTAAAAAATTAAAGCGTTTAAAATTTTTGTGATTAAATTAAAACCACCAAAATAGTTGATTTTTTTAATCATTAAAATTTATAACATTTTAATATTATTGTGATTTTAATTATCACATAATATAATGAAATTTACTTATTTAAAATTAATTACTAAAATTATTAAATAGGCGTGAGTCTCTCAAATAGGTGAGTCATCAAAATGGGCATGAGTGCTAGAGACGTCTTCGTGGTGGCTTCGGCAACTTCTTTTCATCACCAATACCATGAAAGTATCAATCTCGCTAATATTGATCAGATCAACGACCTAAATGCCGCCGCCCTCGCACTTGGTGTTAGTATAGGTGTCATCTTACAACTCACGACGGCTCCTTGTCTCACGCTGCAGAACATGAATGATCAAGGCTTATTAAAACATTAGACACAACAAAATTGGTGGAATCCAGTTTTGGGAGATTCAAGCACCACCATTGTCATTATAAAAACAAGAATAACACCTCTGCTTCAATTTTTGATCATCATAATAATTTGTCGGCCAATTTGCTATAAGGTCTTAGTATTAGTGTTGCCGGTTGCAAGCAATTCAGGTTCTTCAGGAATTGGGCCCAACAATGTGTCAACTGTCAAGATTGTGGAAAGGGGAAACCAAGATACGATAGGAAAGATTGTGGTGATAGGAAAGATTGTGGTCATATACTTTGTAAAACTTGATGTAAAAGTTGGGCTTCTGATTGCTTTACTCACGTGGAAAGCACGACATTGAGAGCGTCGGCTCATGATAACTATCGGTGTGCGTGGTGGTGCAGGGTCTTTCGGTTCAACTCCCAGTGTGAAGAAACCTAGACTGATAAACTCGCTGACCACCACGTAAATCGAGAGAGAGATCATTAACTTTGGCTACAGTGCGGATGGCAATGGAGGTAGAAGAAGTAGAGTAGTTTGTAAAAGCTCCATATCTTATCTTATAAATTTCAGTCATTTATTTATGTAGGTCTTATATAAATAGATGAATGAGATTTATGTGACAAAATAAGGACACGACAAATGGACAGAGAATTCTGGTAGTAGAATTAGAGCACGTAACTTCTTGGTTACGTGTTCAATGTCTTCTTGATGTGTATAATATGGTTTGTACATATATTTATTTATAAGAATAATAAAATAGTTATTTTTGTACACATATATATGTATACAAATCTAAAGTCCATATATCTCATTATTTGAGATGTCTTTTGGCTTGGTTGCGCATCTTAGTTCTTGAAAGAATTTCTCTGATCTTTCGCAATTCGACTACCACAGTACCCATGCCCATTTGTTTTCTCAGAAGTTCTTCAGAATAGGCCACTCCAATCTTGACAACTAATATCAAAACCTCTAGAAATTCGTGGGTTATAGAATGAGCCATCCCAGAATGGGCATCAATGCAGCTTGTTTCCTCGTTTTCAACTAGGAGTGAAGGGTCCAAAATTTCTAACGCATGGCTCGTCAGGGCTGTTTCAGAAAAGTTGTGAAGGTTCAGTCCATCTCTAAACATGTTATCATCAGTTGGTTTCTTTCTCCAACAGTAGGATTCCATAACTGTATATATCACCGTAAGTTGTCACCTCACTCCCTATTGCATACTTTGTAGCTCATTACATGGACTTTGTAAGAATGTTATCAATTACAGCAAAAGCTAAGAAAAAAAGTGGGATTCACGGAACATTACCTAAAGGTGCATAACCACTGGTTCCTTTTATGCCAAGGGAGCTGCTCTGTTCAGAAGATAATTGATTGGAAGTACTTAGAAGGAATATTGCTAATCCAAAATCTCCCGCACCAATAGTCAAGTCACCATCTAAAAGAACATTGCTTGGTTTTAGATCACAGTGAACAATAGGCGGTTCACAATCGTGGTGCAGATAGCTAAGCGCACTAGCCACGTCTATTGCAATACTTAACCTCTGCAGAATAATCAAAGTTCTTGGTTCGTGTACCTTGTCTGGTTCATCAATGGGGTGCAACCACCTTGCTAGACCACCGTTAACGATGAATTCACACACCAAGGCTTTAAAATCGTTACTGAAAAATCAAAGGTATTAATTGTTTCGCAAACTTTCTGTAAACTCTTTTACCACAAACAAAACAAAAACAATCAAAAATGAAATAATAAAAACACCAAAAATTTGGTAACATAGATCGACACATCTTACCTAAGTCTGTGGGACCCTCACCTAGATTAATAATTTCAAAAAAGTGTAATAGATTTACACAAGGCCACACTGAAGCAACACTGCTCAATTCTTGTAATTATCTCTCGGCCTCACTTCCTGTGAAAGATTTTCACACCCAATAACACGACCGACTTTCTTAACCTCGTCAGAAGATTTTTCTAACTATTATCACTCAAGCAACAATTTATAAAAAATAACTCAAGTACTTAATCAACTAAGAACTGAACAACAATATACTTGAGATAAGAGAAAGACTTCCCTATGGTTTCAGCTTCTCGAAATAATCCTTCAATTGAAACGTTCCATCCCAACTTTAATAGCTTCAATTAAACCATATGGAAAATTCTATACACCATGCATATTTATCACGCACAAACCCATAATATCAAGTGTAGAAAATAGATGAAGATCTATGGTGTTTTTCTCACAAAAACATCTCATAGCCCCAGACGAAGACGTCTGGAAAAATTAACACGCTAACCCATCGCATCGTAGCCAACACACTCTTTACCGTAGCATAACTCACTCAACACACGTTATTCAACTCTCTCACAAGACTTGCACCACTACTACAGTGTTAATTCAATAATCAAATTGACACCCACGCAACACACCGTTGTTCCTTACTAAACTAGGATTGACTTCTGTTATTGATACAGACGTGCACAATCCATACAACCAAATAGAGTCCCACAACAACCATGTAACCATGCAACCACCACGTTGAATTCAAAACACGCAACAACCTCATCCCTTGATTTTCTTTAATCCACAAAGTCCACAAAATCTAATAGTAACGACTTTAATTTACTAACATGTCCAGTAGTGAAACAATTCAAGTTGTAGTATAATTCTTTTATCACTACAAGTGCCACACCCATATCTTTTTGAATCCCACTGCAATTAAGAGTTTATATGTCCAAATTAAAATGCCATATATATATATATAAATATAAAATACTAACAATCTCCCCATTTTTGACATATTTGTCACAATTCTTAAACTCCCTCTAAATAATATAGGTGGACCCTTAGTGTAATATTCAATTACACAAGGATAAGTCAACTTTAGTCAACAAAACATATAGAGAAAAAATTATAGTAAACAAGTCTTATCTTAATTGTTCTTCCCCTTGGAGACAATACATGCCAAAAAGATGAACTCAAGAAGCACTGGGGAAGCAAAGAACTCGTTGCTTTAAATTGCGAAGAGCATCAATAGCTACTTGAACGATCCCTTCAATCCATTCAATTTCAACGAAGAGAGCTGCATGCAGATTAACAAAAGTTGTCCCCGTAGCATTTGAGGAACCCGAAGTGGTATATGGCAAATCTATTACCCGTGCCTGCCTAAAACTTTCTAGATAGATATTCATCAACACCACCAACTCAAGCATGCTCGACTCAATCTTGGGAACTTCATTGGCATATAAAAACTATGAGATCAAACATGGAAAATATAACAGAGAATGTGGCTTACTCTCAATAGCCAACATCGCTTCAATGATGAGACAACCAAGATTGAATCTCACTCTAGTACCAATTGCATAAATCAATTTAGCCTGTACCAAGTAGATAGAAACAACATGTGTGCTTGGCATCCAATTTGCCATAATCAATTTAAAGAGCACGAAATATTTTTTGAGTTAGAATAGAAGAGCGAAGAACAAACTAGATGGGCATGCAGTCAATTTACCATCAGTTAATACAGTAGCAATCAAATCATTTGACACAGTCCAATCATCATCATAAAGAAGATCATCAATCAAATTATCAAATCCCATAAATGGATTTAAACAAATAGCATCAAAATTAACTACCCGACCCTGCACATTTACTACGCCATAAGTCATAGCATCCTCATTCAAAACATCACAAGATAAGTTGCAATAGAATCCCTTTACCAGGTCGGAGTCTTAATGCTTTGGAAGCAGTGAAGCTTGTAATAAAGAGCGTTTTGACAGTAAAGAGTGCAAACCATGTTGAAATTCATCTAAGTTGATTGGACGATTGAAAATGAACCCAACATCATTTAGATTCGTCCATTTTTGTTCAGCCACGGGAGAAAAAAACTTGAAGGAAATGGTATCATCCACTGGTAGACGGATAGAAGAATGACATTGAGGTGGGTGAACTATTTTTTGACATCTCATTTTTGTACGCTTTGGAGGAGCTATAGGAGGCGCTGTTGGTATAGCAGATGCTGCAAGAGTTGCATCGAAATCCGAAGCAGAATCTTCAATCATAGACAATATAACTTGTGTAGCATTATAATTTGGATCTGTTGTATCCCGAATGAAGGTAGTGTTGAGAATGTCAATAGGAGCTGCTGAAGAGGGTCCAGACCCGGTGAAACTCCTACCGGGTGTCGAATTCAACATTAATTGAC
Source organism: Erythroxylum divaricatum (assembly GCA_025434745.1). Taxonomy (NCBI): domain Eukaryota; kingdom Viridiplantae; phylum Streptophyta; class Magnoliopsida; order Malpighiales; family Erythroxylaceae; genus Erythroxylum; species Erythroxylum divaricatum. The sequence goes on along the minus strand of JANTPM010000005.1, from coordinate 46,072,296 downwards.
TTGAATATCGTGTTGGAGTAGCTATCTTTTTGTTGAAAACTGAAGATAATACCTTCTCTTTGTTCTTTCCCATATTTATTGACCACAATCAATCGAATTCCAACCACAATCAATCGAATTCCAACCACAATCAATCAATTAAATTCCAACCACAATCAATCAAGTTGAAGTAATCTAGAGGGGGAAGAAGACAATATCGAATGGATCTTAGTTCACGGTGGAGAAAAATGGGAACCAATTTCGGGTCTAGATCTTGAAGAACAACCCTGATAAGGAGAGGAAAAGACACTATAGGAATAATGTTTCTTGAAATCCACCACAAACTGACGTCCATGAAGATGAAGATGGCAATGCAGCTATAAAATGTATGTCTACAATTGAAGCTTTAGAACATGTCGTGGTAGATAAAAACAAAGATGAAGAGGGTTGGAGTGTCGCCGGACTTTTGGAGAATTGCCAACGTGGCGTGGTAGTGTGTCATAAATCAGCGGTAGTGATGGACTGATGAGCTAAAAGAATAGAGGCAGGTGCAACAACATCTTGGGGATTGGAGCAGCTGCAGAGACTCTGGATGGAATGAGCATAGGTAGGGGCAATATGTATAGAGACAAGGGTCGTATATGGAGAGAGGCGTAAAAAATTAGGGATTTTGAATCCCTAATATGAAAGACATTTTTTTAAAAATAAATATTTTTTCTTTTTCTTTGTTAAATAAAAATACATCAATAGTGTAGGGCACAAAGTCCCAAAGCCCCTTTGGGAAGTTTAAACCTTATTGCATTAAGAGGTTTTGTAAAGATATCTGCCAACTACTTTTCTGTAGATAGATGTTACAAGATGACTGTTTTGCTTTCCATAAACTCTCGAATGAAATGATACCTGAGATCAATATGTTTTGTTCTTGAATGTTGAACTGGATTTTTAGAGAAGTCTATGGCACTCTTATTATAGTATAAGATAGTTAATGCATTCTGATCAATCCCATAGTCTTCTAACATCTGTTTCATCCAAAGAAGTTGTGAACAACAACTACCTGTAGCTATGTATTTTGCCTCAGCGGTCGATAGTGAAATTGAATACTGCTTTTTGCTATATCAAGAGATCAAATTGTTTCCTAAGAAGAAACAACCTCATGAAGTGCTTTTGCGATCATCTAAGTTTCTAGCCCAATCAAAATCACTATATCTAGCTAGATGAGATGTCAAATCTGATGTATACCATATCCCAAAATCAGATGTTTCATTTACATACCTGATAATCCTTTTGACCGCTGTCAGATGTGTTTCTTTCAGGTTGGCTTGATAGCAATCACATACACCAACATTGTAACAAATATCTTGCCTACTTGCAGTTAAGTATAATAAGCTGTCAATCATGGTTGTTCTTACATGTCTGCCATTGTCAAGACCAAACTTCTTTATTATGATATTGGCATATTTGGTTTGCGATATAAAAATTTCATCCTTCACTTGTTTAACTTGCAAACCCAAAAAGAAATTTAGCTCACCTACCATATTCATTTCAAATTCGGATGTCATTAACTTGACAAAGTCATCTACCATCTGTGGATGTGTAGCACCAAATATAATATCATCAACATAGATATGAGCCATCACAAAATAAGATTTAAAGTTTTTAATAAACAAAGTTTTGTCAACACTACCTTGTTTATATCCTTGCTTGATAAGATACTATGTGAGCCTTTCATACCATGCCCTTGGTGCTTGTCTGAGACCTTAAAGAGCTTTCTTTAGCTTATAGATGTGATTTGCAAGGGCTGAGTCAATGAATCCTTTTAGCTACTCGACACATACTTCTTCCTGTATAAAACCATTCAAAAAGGCACTTTTTACATCCATATGATATAGTTTAAACCCCTTTACACATGCTATGCCCAATAATAGTATGATAGATTCAAGTCATGCCACTAACGCAAAATTTTCGTTAAAGTCTTCCTTCCACCTGAAAGTATCCCTGAGCTACTAACCTTGCTTTATTTTTGGTGACATTACCCTGTTCATCTGTTTTATTCCGAAACACCCATTTTGTTCCAATTACATTAGTATTCGATGGTCTGGGCACTAATTCCTATACATCATTTTATGCAATTTGAATCAATTCATTTTGCATAGCTGCTATCCAGAACTCATCTTATAGAGCTTCTTTAACGTTCTTTGGCTCGAATGAAGATGTGTAACATAAGTCGCCTGCAAGTTCTCAATAATCAACCCTTTTTAGTTCTCTGTTTTTTCTTCTTTCGTTAACATCTCCAATGACATTCTCTACTGGATGATTTCTTTGGATTCGAGATGGAGAATCTTAGTTTAACTCAGTTGCACTCAAGTTTTGTAACTAAAGATTCTTCAGTTTGCACAGCTACTTCCTCAGCAGCAACTAACTGCAAATATTGACAATTCTTCAATCTTGTCTCGTTGCTTGTTTGAGCTGGTTTAGAGGGTCGGTTATGTTGATTTTCTTCTATCACATGACCATTCATCAAAGATAGATCATCTATCACAATTTGCACTTTCTTGGTTCTTTGATTTTACGCTCAATAAGCTCTACTATGAGTTGAATAGCCTATGAAAATTCCTTAATCACTTTTGCTTTCGAATTTTCCAAGTTGTTCCGGATCTCTAAGAGTATAAGACTTACATCCAAAAGTATGAAAGTAACTTACATCTGGTTTCTTTTTCTTTCAAATTTCATTGGATGTCTTATTCAAGATGTTTTTGAGATACAGTCTATTTCATATGTAGCATACTGTATTAATTGCTTCGGCCCAAAATCGCATAGACAATTTACTTCCATTCAACATAGATCTGGCCATTTTTTGAAGTGTTATATTTTTCCTTTTGAAAACTCCATTTTGTTGTGGAGTTTTAGGTGTTGAAAATTCTTGTAAGATGCCATACTCACCACAAAAGTCATTAAAGCTTGTATTATCAAATTCTCTTCTGTGATTTGATTGAATTCTCAATACATTCAAAATTTTAAGATTCATAACCTGCATACATAGGCTTCTAAAAGCCTTGAAAGCATCTGATTTTCTTTCAAAAATGATACCTAATTATATCTCGAATAATCATCAACACAAGTTAGAAAATATCTTATTTCACCAATGCTATCATGTTGTGATGGACCAACCAAATTCATGTGAATTAATTCAAGTATGCAAGATGAGGTAACATGTCTAACCTTTTTATGTGACACTCTTAACTGTTTTCCCATTTGACAATCACTACAAATTGATTTTTCCTTCTTTGTTCATTTTGGTTAGACCCTTCACAGCTTCCAATTTTGTCAATTTGCTGATGAGATCAAAAGTTACATGCCTAAGCCTTTGATGCCATAAATCAATGTCATTATCGTGAGTAGCTGGCTTACAAGTAGTCATGACCTGCAAAATGTAGCAATTGTAGGTTGATCGCTTGTCGCTCACTATACATTCTCCTTATTCGGTTAATACCCTGCATTCATCACTTGGAAATTTAACTAACAAACCACCATCACAAAGTTGGCTTACACTTACCAAATTTGCTTTTAATCCATCGACATGGAGCACATCCTTGAGAGGAGGCAAACCATCCATGCATAATGTTCCTCTACCTATCATCAAAGCTTTCTTTCCATCTCCAAAGGTCATATGACCATCCACACAATTATGATAATTAGTTAAGTAAGTCTTTTGCCTTGTCATATGGCGTGAGCATCTACTATTGAAGTGCCAACCATGTCACAAAGTTGCCTTCATTGATGTATGAATTATGAGAGCTTACAATTCATTTCTTTTTACCCAAGTAGATTTCGGCAATGAAAGTTATTGTCGAAATTTTTATAAAGGATGTATACTTTTTTGGCTTTGTCTTCTCTGAAACAGCATCTGTAGTAACTGATAACATCTTGGCCTTATATGCCCAATGACTCCACAAAAATGACGTATGGATACAAACCTTCGATTCTTTTTCGATGCTTCTACCTTTTGGACTGATCTGAACATATCATTTTTCTCCTAATTCACTTTAGAGCATTCACCCTTATAGTTGATGCCTTCAAGATCCCCTTTAACCTTACCAATTTCTATCAACTTATCTAGTTTTTCTGTGCCTCCATTCAACATTCTCAATCCCTTTTTAATACTTACTAATTTCATTCTAGCTTCACCAAGCTCATCTGATGTCAACATCAATTTCTTTTCCAACTCTTATACGTTGCTCTTCATGGAGAGATTCTCCTTTTTAAATCTTTCATTCTTTCTACATGTTTTTACCCATTTTTCATACATATTTTTGTAATCCTCATAAATATTTCCCTTTCTGTCATATAGGCCACTTCCATTGCTGTCATAATCTGATATTAGTTCTTGAGCTGAGTTGTTTTCGAACTTTTTCGATTATCCCTCTTTTTCGACTTTAGTTACTTCCTTCTCAATTACTATTAAGCAAGTAACTGGACTTTTAACGCAGCACCATTAACTATTTCTTCTTCGCTAGCATATTCACTCTCGGAAACATTCTCACTCCAGGTGCTCGTGATGGATTTTTCTTTTCTCTTCTTCAAAGTATCAGTACATTCTGATTGAATGTGTTCGAAACCTTAACATTCATGACATTGGATTCTCCTTACCTTCCTTTCACCCTTTTGTATTTTGACTTGATGTTTTACATTGTTACTCGAGGAACTTCCGCCATATTGTCTAAAGTCGAATTTGTCCTTTTTTATTCTTTTCATCCAATTACCAAAATTTTGTGTGAGTAGTACCAAATCTTCATTTTCATCTGATTCATATTTCACATCATTCACATTTTTTTCCAGTTTCCACCTATAGTGTCAATCCTTTGCTTCTTTCTTGCTTACCTCTTAAAAGATTCATTTCGAATTTTGTAAGAATTCCAATAACTTTTTCCAATGATAGATTATCAAAGTCGTGGGCCTCCTCTATTGCTGCAATTTTTGGAATAAATCTTGAAGGTAATGATCTTAGTGTTTTCTTGACTAGTTTCAAGTTGGAATATTTATTCCCCAATTGATGTGCCTAATGTTGGATCGCGTATGACCCGAGTATTCATAATACGCTGCGGAAAAGACCATAACACAACACGATGTATAACCAAAAACATATAGGATGCACAAAAATACCTTTTTCACGGATTGGTGGTTGCTTTTTTGGATTCGTAGACACCGTTACACGCGAATGTCCTTTACCGGTATCCATACGAGTATGCACGATCTGGGCTGCGACTATCGTGTGCTAGCACGTCCTGAAACTCTTTCCGAATGCCACATAATTTTTCTCTCAGATGGTGGCTAGGGTTTCGTATCACAATGATGTGGCTTAACCCTTATGAGACCTAAGTTTCTCTATTTATAGAGAAAACCTAATCCCATTAAAGCCCAATAAGTTTTGGCCCATTATATCTCATATAATAAAAGCTCGACAAATTAATTCAATCTAGCCCAATAAATATATCCATATATATTTATTCAATGCTTAATAAATTAGGCCCAAGAGAATAAGCCCAAATCACATCACTCTTTGTGTGTGACTCTGTAGGCTCATTTGATGTTGGCAATAGGCTTGATCACACTTCAAGGCCCATAAGTCATAAGTGGCCTCTAGCAAGACATTATGACTACCCAAATCAAATGAGG
>JANTPM010000005.1:46030772-46054386 GCA_025434745.1 Erythroxylum divaricatum | reverse complement strand
AATAATATAAAATATTAAAAAAAAAAAAAAAAAATCAAAATAAAAAAAAATAAAAATAAAAATAAAAAATAAAAAATAAAAAATTGTCGAACAGGTCCAACTAGACCGGTCTAACCGGTCAAAAATTGATCAATTGACCGATTTTGACCAGTTCACACCAGGTCAATTAAAGACCAATTTTAGAATATAAATTGGACCGAATTATCAACCGATCATCGATCAGATCGGCCAATCTTATCCGAGTTTCAAAACCATAGTCTACATTGACATCGATTTGAGGGCAGACGTTGGCACTTAAAAAATGGAACAGCCGCCTCGTGCCCCTGTACAGTCTACATTGTCATGGATTTTCCTCTTCGTGTGATATCTCAAGAGATCAGTTGAAAATGAAAACTGTGAAAGTCTTGCAACATTCAGTCTGACCATTCAAAATTAAATTTTCATGATTATTTTTGACAATGTCAAAAGATGACCCATCGGCTTCTTTTCAGCCGCTGTCCTTGGTGTAACAGATCTTCTATACCCTACTTTATTCCTTATTTTATTTTATTAAATTTTAATTATTTATTTATATGAATCTTATTAAAACTCAATTATTTATTTATATAAGATTATTTATTTATATAAATCTTATATAAATAAATAATTGAGAACAGAGTAAGAAATAAGGTAACAGAAAGAAGATCCCGAGTCGTCCTTAGTGGTCCTATATATTTCTATACCACGTTGTTCTAACATGTGAGCAAGAGTCTCTGTTTGTATCATTATTGTATATAGATTTTTTTTATTTGTTTTATTTTGCTAAATAATATTGATAGTCAAAGAAGAAGATACTATGTGCCTTTATGGCAAACATATTACATATCGGTAATTTACGAGCATATAAGTTATGTACCAAAAACATGTTTTTCAAAAATAATGAATCAATTATGAGATAAAAGAAATGTGATGAAAATACAACTGAATATTTTTCTAATTTTTTTTAATTTAGTTATATTAGTAATAATTTCAAATTATTGAATAATATGTATTTGGTAAATAGTAAATCAAATTATAACAAAAAAATAACAATAAAAATTTATAACGTTCATATGAAAATTTTAAAAGAACAATTTAACAAAATGTTTATTTAAGAAGGAAATAAGGAAAAAAAAAAAAGGGAAATACCATTTTCCTTATCTATGGATGACAATAGTAGCCTCAGTTGGATCTACTCAAGTCTAAGCTTGTCCCAAAAATTTTTGTTTAAATTAGGGATCGATCTAAAACCCGATCAAACTGAACTTGGGTAGCTGATATCAAAACTCGACTTGAAATTAAAAAAAATTGAATCAACCCAAAATTTGATTAAATAATTTCAGGCCGAGCTAAATCAAGGTAGGCCTGATCTAAAATATTACCATCCCTAGCATTATCATTGTAAAGATTTTAAAATTGTAATACTTTAAATTCTCGCATATTCTCATCTGAATGATGTATTTAAAAATGTTTAATCCTTTAAGATTTTTTTCAATTTAGTAATTAACTTTTTAAATTTTGTATAAATCATGTTAAAATATTATTTTGAATGATATGACATATCTACTAATTACCAATGCTTTAAGAATCAGATCGAACATCGAACCAATCAGAGATAAGGTTTGAGGTTTAAAATTTCAACTTCAACCAGTATTAAATTGTTATTAAAACGACATATAATAAATAAACGGTACAAATTATAAGAGTAAGTAAAAATACAATATTTTATTTAAATAAAAATACACCAACGTCTATTATTATATAATGAATTTATAACAAATCAAATCTAATAATTCAAATTAAATTTGAGTCTAATATAAAACTTAAAAAATAATAAAAATCAAAATTATATTTATAAAAGAAGTTGTATCTCATCATCATCAAAAGTTTTAAATTCTCCAATGATATCTAAAGACTCAAAGACTACTCTTTAATCCAAAGTATTTGAATTAACTTCTTCCATAATACTCAAATAAATTTTATTTTTAAAGCAATCCCTTTTCTTAGATTTAAGTTGAAAAATAATGTTAAAATACATGTGACATAAATATTATATATAAACTAATCAAATGTTACTTATATGATGATATAACTCAAATTATAAATTTATCTCAAATTAGTTAAATTTAATAGAAATTAATAAGTGATTATAACTATTTTAAATTATTATTTAATTTAATTTAATTTAATTAATATTTAAGAATTATCAACTCAATTATATTTTATTAGTCTATTGATGTTTATATGGTGTGTAATTGAAATTTTGTAATTATTTTGTAATTAAAATTTAAGAGGAAGAATCTCTTAATTAAAAATAAAAATTTGACTCGAGAAAACATAAGTAATTGTAAAAAGGAAAAGAAAAAAAATAAGAAAAGGGATTCAAACAGGAAAACTATTACTCCCGAATGTGAGGTGAAGTGATCTTTCTTTATTTCCCTCTTCATATGTCCCACTAATTTTTTCTTAGATAAGATTTCAAAGTTTCAATTTTTATCGAAAACATTTGCAAACTAATTTCACCACATCTACAGCCGCTCAAGCCTCCTTTCTTTTTTTTTCTCCCGTAGCCAATCAACAGTCTCTACTTCAACCATGAACTCGTTTATTGACGGAGTCAAAAATTTAAAATCGAAAGGTCTAAATATTTAATTTTTTAAAATCTTAGAGAACCCAGTATATCAATAGGCTCCAAATAACTGTATCCTTATATATTTATATATATATATATATATATTTAAAAATATTTAATTTTTTTAAATATTGAGGGGCCCAATGCATCATTGACTCCCACATAACTACATCCCTGAACTCATTATTCTCGTCCAAAAATCTCCTCAATTTCACCAACTTTACCTTTCATTTAATTTCATTAAAGATAACGTGAATTTTGGATTCTTCTTTCTTTTGTTCTAAAATTTAGTTAACATAATCATCTTTTTTTAAAGATGAAGTGTTGTTGAAGATGGTGGTGAAAGCCAAGTTGCTATGGTTTGTTGTTCTTACTCAATTCTCCCTTTTCCATGATCTATTAGAATGAAGATTACATTTTATGCTCCAAGAAATCTCTCTACCTGTTATTTAAACTACCCATTTGCTCAATTGTGGCTCTAGGTTGGTTTTCATTATAATCTGTTAGATTTTTCAAGTGTAAGTCATACAAAACTCTCATTTTTCTATATTATTATGGTGTTTGGGCGTATGACAAATTTGATTAATGATTGAGAGAAAACTAGCTGGTTTATTATCTAACTTATTGTTTTTCATTTCCAACCATTAAAAGTAAAAATCAAATCAAAAATTAGTTCGATTCATGCTTAACTTAGTCGAATTAATTGGTCTGATCTGATTTTTATATCATTGTTAAATACTATGTGGATGTTCATTTATTAATTACATCAACAAAAATAAAAGTTTTAAATAAGGATGACAATACAGTTTCTACCTAATCTGGGCTTAACCAAAACTCAATTGAACCTAAGGCATCTGAGCTTGAATCTAAGTTTATTCAAACCTTGATAACTTGAAACTTGACCTAGTCCTAAATTTGGATATTTTTTAAAAATAAAAATTGTAATGCCCTAAAAATTTTAGTTTCATAAGTAATATTGTTTGGACACGAATATTGCATCTCAAGGTAAACAGTGACACTCGAGACCTAAATTGCACTTTATTTAATTACCATTGAATAATATTATTTAAGGACAATTCAACGATCAAATTTAAGATCAAAACGAATTTATTTTGAAAATTTGACCTTCAAGATGAATAATGTTTCTGCTAGCTATGGAGTTTATGTTATGTAACGATACAAAATAGAAAGAAAAGAAGACTAGTCACCTTCTCTTAACGGGAGATTGTTAGCCATGCTTAAAAGCACGTCAAATCTTCTGATCCAACTATCCTAATTTACGTAAATATGTGAATAAAATTTAATTAAATCTTCATAATTATTGTAACATCTGTCAGTAATATATAAATAAAAATACTTTTAAATTGCATTCTAAGTGTACGTATAATTATTCTCTTGGGACTATAATATCATATGTTTATTACCAAAATAATTTTTTTAATAAAAATACAAAGCCCGACTGCACTCACTCTACATTGTACACTGACATGGATTTTTCAGGTAGTATGATAACTTAAGATATCAAGTGAAAGTCTTACAACGGATTTGGCGTGAGTGATATTATATTCAGTTTGTCTCACATTCAATCACACCTTTCAAACTTAAATCTTCAGAATTATTATAAAATATGTCAATAATATCTCAATAAAAATACCTCAAAATTGTCTTAGAGAATATGATAAAATTGCCCACAAAATATAAGTCATGGAAACAATCTCTTTGTAAAAATACAAAGTAAAAGTTGAAGAGAGCCTTATATACTAGATATGTTAACTTTTTTAGATTATTTATGATAAATTCATAAAAAATTTAAAAACAAATTTAAGAAAATTATAGATAAATATATAAAAATAAAATCAAAATAAAAAAAGTAAAAAAAACAAAAAATAAAATGTATAATAACTATAAGTAAACAAAACAAATAAAAAATAAAAACAAAATAAATAAATGAAATGATTAAAAAAGTATTATAAATAAAAATCTAAGAGCAATACAAATTTTAAATAAGATAACTTGAATCTTATAATAAAATTGTGACTTATTTTTTAAACTAACCTAACTAATTATTCACTTCAAACTAATATTATTCTATTTACTTTATTTAGATGTTGATAGTACCAATTTATTGCTTAAAGATGTACCAATAATATCTTCTTCCAATTTTTTTTCTCTTTCTTTATTTTTTAATTGTTTTAAAAAGTTTTAATAAGGTAAAAAATTAAAATTTTACGCTGAAACTGAATCAAAATCATTACTAAATTGTTTATTTTAAATATCATAATGGTCTAAAAAAGTCAACTAAATAATTAGTGTAATACAAATTCTTGTATATTTCTCTTTTTTATTTTGCCACTAATATTGCCAGTAAAAGATGAAGATATTATGTACCTTTATAACAAACATATTGCTTATTGGTCATTTATTAGCATATAATTTATGTACCAAAAACATGTTTTCCCAAAATAATGAATCAATGATGTGATAAAAAGAAATGCATTGAAACTACATCTGAATATTTTTCCAATTTTGTTAAACTTAATTATTGTATTAGTAATAAATTTTAATAATTATTAAATAACACGTATTTGATAAATATATTTTAAAAAATTTATTTGATAAATAGTAAAGCCAATTGTAACAAAAGTGAAAAAAACTTTATATGAAAATTTAAAGGAACAATTTAACAATTTTTAAATGAAATAAGAAAAAAGGAAAAAAAAATACTACTTGCCTTATTTAAGGGTGGTAATGGCAAACTCAAGTTGGATTAAGGATGGCAATGGCCCCTGGCCCGGGCAAGGGTAGATTGTAAGCCGGCTAAATCGGGAGCTGCCTAGCTCAATTTATTAAAAATTTTAAAAATTTTAAAAATAATGTTATTTCGTAACTCTCAATCTGATTGTTCAGGTTAAGAAATCTCGGCTTGTAGCCTGGTCAACTCGAGCCTAGCCCATTGACTTAGCGCCTGGTCGAGTCAGACCCGAGTGGGATTGCCATTTCTTGATTGGATCCGGCCAAGTCTAAACTTGTCCCAAACATTTTTATTGGGGACCGATTTGAAACTGAATTGGATGGACTTTGGAAGCCTAGTATCAAAACTCGACATAAAATTTGAGAATTTTTAAAATAAAAATTCAAACCCAATTTAAACTTTTTATTAAATAATTTCAGGCTGAGCTAAATCATATTTAGCTGGGTCTAGACTTTATTACATACATAAGCTTATAGAAACAAAGATTTTAAAATCTTAACACTTAAGATTCTTTCGTAGCCTTCTTGGAATAACATATTTTAAGGTACCTAATATTTTAATATTTCTTCAATATAGTATCAAACTTTTTAAAAATTTCAATTTAGTAATTAATATTTTAAAAATTGTAAAAATCATGTTAATATTTTATTTTTGATGATGTGATATATCTACTAAATATTAAGTGAATGTCTATCTATTAATCACATTAATAAAAACTAACATTTTGAATAAAGGTGAGTATGAGCCGAGTCGACAATTTCTACTGAAGCCTGGGCTTGACCCGAGGCCTACTTGGGCCCTGAAAATCTAAAGCTTGACTCAGCTAGATTGGACAAAAAATTTAAAAATAAAAAATAAAATGACATTATTTACTTAAAACCACGCCGTTTTGCTTTATATGTCAAGCTTCATGTTAGATTGACATTGAGCAGTCTGAATTCGAACTTGGAACTTAATCAACTTAGGCCTGACTTGTTAATTTTGGGTCAACGAATCAAGTCTGAATCAAACTGCTAATTCTAGTTTTGAGCTAAATAATTAAGATTTTAAAATGTTAGCCAGTTTATTAAAAAATTTAATAGACTGAGCATTAAGTTAAAAAATCTTAAAAATTAGTTATTTAATTGAAAAATTAAAATTTTTAATAGACTGAGCTTTAAGTTAAAAAATCTTAAAAGTTAGTTGAAAAAATAAAAAATTTAAAGACTGAATTAAATTCTAAAAATTTCGATACTGTGATGTTGGTTTTCCTATTCTCACGCGTATGTTGCTGCTTCACGTGAGGCAGTGATCTTTCACTTGCACTCGATCAACCTCTCATATAGCTTTCTAACAAACAACAAATCCGTGTGTCGCTGGTCTCCTGTTATTTTACCCTTGACTTTTCTTCCACTTTTCTCGTTATAACTTTCCCGAGAAGCAAACGCCAAAAATTGCCCGTTTCGTTTAATCTCTACCTCCATGGCTCATCCGCCACTCAAAGCCGTGACCCTGACTCACGTCCGTTACCGGAAAGGAGACCAATTGGGCCACTTCTTAGCTTGGGTCTCCCTAGTCCCAGTCTTCATAAGCTTCGGCGGATTCGTCTCACATTTCATTTTCCGGCGAGAACTCCAAGGCCTTTTCTTCGCCGTCGGCCTCCTCATTTCACAGTTCATCAGCGAGGTCATCAAAACATCGGTCCAACAAGCGCGACCGGCCACATGCGCGCTCCTCGAGATGTGCGATTCTCACGGTTGGCCCTCGAGCCACTCCCAGTACATGTTCTTCTTCGCGACGTACGTCACTCTTTTGACGATTAAAGGTTTGGGGTTTAGAGAGTTTACGAAGAAATGGGTCGCGAATTTGGTGACGTGGTCGCTGGCGGTTTTGACGATGTACTCGAGGGTGTATTTGGGGTACCATTCCGTGGCTCAGGTCTACGCTGGAGCAACTTTGGGGATCGTGCTTGGGTCGTCATGGTTTTGGGTGGTGAACTCGGTGATCTTTTATTATTTTCCTGCGATTGAGGAGAGTAAGTTTGGGAGGATGTTTTACTTGAAGGATACTTCCCATATAAATAACGTGTTCAAGTTCGAGTACGATAATGCGAGAGCTGCTCGAGGCAATATGGCGTCAAAATCCGACTGATTTGTTATTTCTTGGGTAAGTTGAACATGATCTTTCTTTGTATTCATGCGTGAACTATAGCCTTGTTCGTCTAGTTCTAGTAGCTGAACTGTTGATCTGATTAAAGGGTTAATTTTCAATTCTTTAGTACCTAAATCTGAATAGCATAATAATTTTCGAAATTCAGGAACATATAGACCATACCTGTCATGTTTCAAGTGGCATTCTGAGATTTTGTTTCAGTAGACTATCATCAGAACTATCGTGTGTTCTGTCTTGTAAGGGACTCCGCCTGTATGTCGTAATGGATGATGGTAAGATCAGAACGTATTTTTAAGATTGTTGAGTCAATCCAACGCAGGCCAACGGTTGCATAGGTTGGTAAGTGGACAAGATCCATTTAAAAAGAGAAAGTAAGGAGGGTAAGGGAAAAAAATGATTGATGTTGGCAATCTCCAAATAGTTTATCTTTGAAGTACAGTGAGTTCATTTCCATGCTTTTGCTGGTTGACTCAACTGATTTAATATTGATCTCTTTCTAGAGTCCTGTCCTTTTGAATCTATATCTGACTTAGGATGACATGGTTTCGTATATTTTGAGAAGCCTTAGAGAGTTAGTAGCTGCATGTTGTGATCATAGTTAAAGAACATTGGATATGGATAGCTAAGGAATATAAACGACATTGTTGGTTTATTAATTATTCATAAATACGTTGTGTTAAGTCTTGACGTCTTGTAAGTATTCCTAATTATGTGATGTATGATCTTATCTGTAAATACATATTGCAATTGGAACCCTGTTAATGATGAATGTGTCCTTGGATAGGAAGTTGAAGAAAGTTAAGAAGTTGAAGAAGCAAATTAAGGTTATGAATCCAGAACTGTATCTCATCATGTTAGGTTCAAAGAGTTGCAAATAGGAAAGCTAAGAAACAACCAGGGTAAATGCTTCTTGAGTTGAATGACAATGAGAACTCTTTTGATCCCAAGGGAGTGTTGCTCGATAACTTATGGAACTTCAGTTTTTTCTCCTAGAGTATTTTGATGATTATACCCTTATGTATAGTAGAATTTTAGATTGTTTGTAGGTAACCGGAACAAGATTGATTGGTTGACTACCGCTTTTAGTTAACATTTAATTAGATGTGGGAAAAGACAAAAACTCAAAAGTGTTACACCTCAAATATTGTTGGCAACCATGTGAAACCTATTTAAATTGATGGATAGGTGTTGACTACCATGTTCAGGATTAATATTACTTAGAACTGGGATTTGATAAAACATTGGACTGACAATTAGGTGAGATTAGAATTTACTAATATGTCACAAGGTTAGTAATCTTAACTGCATATTTCCAAACGCTCCCGTTTTTGTTAACTTGACTGCATATTTCCAAAAGCTCCCGTTTTTGTTAACTTGACATCTTCTTAGATTTAGGAAGCAACCTCTTAAGGCTGCATATTACAGGACCTCCCAAACTTTTCGTTTTCATGAGACTTCTATTGGGTAGTTGTTATTGTCTTAGATTTCTTACAAATGATTCACTCTTATGAATCTTATCATAAAAGTGTTCTGTTTTGCTCCCTGTATTAACAATGCAGGACTTTGTAGCTTCAAAGTTCAGTTCTGGTATCGTGCTTCTTCTGGTAATGGCAGAGCTCAGCAAGTAGAATTATTTTGATACCATTTTGTTGCAATAGATTAAGCTCAAGTGACTATTAGTAAGTATTGCTAGTCAGCATGAATTAATTATATCATATTTACCACGCTTGCAACAACACTACAATCCTGAAAGTATTTTTGCAGAATACAGATGCGTAAGCATTGATAATTTGTACAAACTTGATGTTTCGATTTATGGCAGATTCACACATTTATTTATAGTCTTCCATTACCATTTACCAACAGCTTGGTTACATTAATGTATTTGCGGCATTGTATCAGCAGAGGGATTTTCTTAGGGGATTGATCAGATTATCAAATAGAGAATTTTACAGAACACATTCAAACTGATGGTACTTTCAGAAACAAGTGAAACTACAGCTGCCCTTAGTGTAATTAACTATTTTTCATTGTTCATGGGTTATAATAAGAGAGCTGATAAATGTAATAACAAAATATTTTGAGTAATTGAAAATTATTGTAAAACTTAAAAGACATGGGCTGGTATGTGGTTTAATTATTTTTGTTTTAATAATTTTCAAAATTTTCAAAGTCTTTTAATTTAAACCTTTTATATAAATAAAAATATGAAATAATTAAAAATTATTGATATAAACAACGTAAAAAGCTCACTAATACGTGGAGTTCAAGGCTGTTTCTTAATGAAATAAATAAATAAATCAATAAAATATTAAAATAAAATAAATAAATATTTAATAAATAAAATATGAAATAAGTCAACAACAGCAACAACATCTAGTAAAAATTTTGCTAAGATATGGGGTCTGAAGAAGTCTAGTAGTATATAATAACTACTTTAAGAAATGAAAAAAGTAATAAGTAAAATATGAAATAAGAATTAAATATTATTGATAGGATAAGTAAATATAACTTTCAAAATTAATTGAACCAATTAATTCATTTCAAATATTAAATTAAGAGTTGAATTAAAATTTTACGTTAGTAATATTTTATTTAGCTACATGTATTGTTTATGTTACTTATATTTTACAGTTATTTTTAAAGAAATTTTTATGGATTCTTGATAATTTTTAAAAATTAAAGAAAAATTTAAAATTAGTTAAAATTGAATTTTAGTACTAAAAATTGAAAATTTGAAAAATTGTAAAAAAATCCTTTCATTTAGGCTTTTTATATAAATAAAATACATGAAATATTATCGATATAATAAAATATAATTTTTATAATTAATTGAATTAATTAGTTTGATTCAAACCTCAAATTAATTTTGTCATTTATGTTTTATAGTTATTTTTTAAAAGTTTAAGTCTTAATAATTTTAAAAAATTAGTTAAATTTGACTTTTAGTGCTAAAAATTGAAATAGTAAAAATAATAAAATATGGTGTGCCGTTGGATTGGCAATTCCAGATCCAAGATGGAGACTAAGAAACCTTAACGGGGCCCACAAACCGATTCCACTTTGACAAGTATCAAAAATTTCGAAACAAAGCGGGAATCACATGAGCAGGAGAGACAGCTTTGGCGTTTGAGTCTCGTCTCAGCGACTGAAGTTGGCAGCTCACCTCTCCGCCACCTAACTCTTTAATGCGCTCTCCGCCCCACCTACTTTCCACCATCTCCGATCATGTGGCAACTTCTCGTCGCTGCGGCCGTGGCCGGATCCACTACTCTCGTAGCCAAGCACCTGCTTCTCTCCGATAAGTTCGAGGAGGAGCAACGGACTGAGAACCATGAACTTGTCTCCTCCGAATTTCAGTCGCCTGTAGTGACCAATAAGTGTGGGTACGAGAGTAATGAGGAGATCTTTAGGTTTTCGAGCTCAGGATCGAGCGGGAAGAGAACTAAGGGTTCGAGGAAGAAATCGGGTATCTCCGGCCGTCGATTGAAGTACGGCGTTGCTAATCAGAGATCTGAAGGCGACGGTGCGGAGAGGAGTGGGAGAAGGTTTGGGGTTTGCTTGAAGAAAAGAAAAACTGCTAAGCGTGTGCTTGGATCCTCTTCTTCTAAAGGTTAACTTCTTTTATATAATACAATCTCGAGTTTTTAAAAAGTACGAAAATTGAAGGGAAAAAAGAAACCTATAGTGTTGATCGAGCGCAGTTAATGCGAGTTATGGAAGTATACTTTTGCTTGGATACAAAAATTAATAAATAATTAGTTTGTTCCTTTAATGATTACTTTGAAACTTCAATTGTTGCTGATTTCTTGAGCTCCGAATATTTGTGAGATGAAATTCTTTGATTCCTTGGAGATTCGGTAAGTTAATTTGCAATACTGTCTCGTTTCAATGAATTTGAACGAACTTTTAATTATTCAGGACTTTCCTAGCGGGCTAAAACCTTATTATCTTAAGCATGTAACAATGTTGATCATTGAAGTGATGCTGTGGATTTAAGTACTTTGATTACTTGTGATGTCTCTGTCATGTGATGCTGTTGATACCTCAATGTAATGTTCCACAGATGGCTCTTTATTTGATTGGGGATTGGGTGTGGGAATCATGTACATGATTTCAACTGAGAAAGCTGAGATCAATAAGCTGAGCATGGCCATGGATGAGACTTCAAAGGTTGTTCAGGAATTAAGAGCTGACCTTTTCAGAAGGAAATCAAAAAAGTTTCTTGCAAACTCAGATAATGAGCATCTTCATCTAGAGCTTAATGGACCAAGGATTGGGGCGAAAGATGCAAATAAAATCAAATTGTCTGAGCTCTCCATGACTGATGATGCTGAATGCCCAAGTAGCGTTCTCACGGAAGAGTTGGTTCCAGACGTGAAGGAAATGGATGAACTAGAGGCAGAGCTTGAATCTGAACTGCAAAAACTTCCTTGGTCTCCCTCTGAAGCTCTTGACGATAACGTGATGAAACAAAATTTAGACAAGGTGAAGTCTTTCAAGTATAACTCTGATCTTAATGTAGATTAAGTTAATATTTAAAATTCTGCTTGTTTTGTGGGTGCTTTTTTTTGTCTCTTTAACTGCTGTTATAGATAGGTTGGTTGCACAAATGCAGTTTAACTTTCTAAGTGCCATTGTTTAACACTTAGTAGTTATAAGATGAACATTCAGATATAGTGTTCAAAACGTGTGCTTACTAAACCAGCAATGCATTTTATGATAATGAAATTTCGGACTCATTGTATCATTAACTGGGGATCCACATGTGATTCATTGAGGAACTATAGCATATTGTGTGCAAAGTCCATTCTTTATTTGACCGGGTTTTATGATATTAATTTGGTTCAAATTGTACACTGGTGTGTATACACCATAAAGAGTTCGAACTCTAATGGCTATTTTCATATTTCTTGGGGCAAAAAGATCTCCACCTGACTCTTATCTAATCATAAGGCAGCAACATTACTGTTTCAAAAGTTTTTATGTCTAATTTGGAGATTCACATACTTATGATAGTATTATGGTTAAAAAAGTGCTCCCTGCTGTAATGAGTCTATCAGCTATGAACTACAGATTTCTTTTACCATAAACAGGCTGAGATATCATCCGGTGAAGCAGACGAAGAAACTGATATTTCTTACCAATGTCATGGGGTATCGCCATCAGAGCTCGATCAGAAATTATGTCACGTGCTCATTGAACGGCAAGGAAACCAGATTGCGGGGTTGGAATCTGAATTACATTTGGCCCAGTCCAAACTCTGCGAGAAGGAAGCTGAACTCCAAGCACTGAAGGACTGCGTAAGACGCCTGACAGAGTTTTCCTTATCTTCTATATCCGGTAATTTTATTGATTTAGTGCCTTTTCTTTTCGTTTTTTATATCAATTCGTCCGAAGCATACTTGACAAAGTTAACAAAACGAACAACGAATTGTAGGCTAACAATGATTCATCCTGAGTACCAGTTAATCTGAAATTTAGTATTGATTCTCAGATGATGAAACAGAGGTACAAGTACGGCAACAATGGACCAGTGAAGGACATAACAGCAGCATCATCGGATCCGAGTTTAAAAATTCAGTGGTCGGAATGAAAAGACCTATAACCTCTGCATAAACCTCTTAGAATATAACAGTATAGCATATATATAGGGTAAGGAAGTAATTTAAGAGGCAATCATAGGATATAGCGGACTTTCTGGCCTCTTTTGTGTCACACCATATAAGCAAGGCCCTCATGTATATCAACTTGAATTGGCCCAATTCTCTAGTATCTGTAGAACAAGTGGCACTTTAATCCGAAGTGTTCGCATTTACTTCATGTTTTGTGGTATTCTATTCCTAATGTGTACAGATCAACAACACACCTTTTGCCCATTGATTGTTGATTGACTCGCTAGGCTTGCCTCCTACGTCAAGCCCTTTTTGCAGAGTGTCGGAAAGTGACCTGAACATCAGTTGACCTTTTTGTACCTGTTCTTGGAAATGACATTGGCTGTTGATGAGCTTCATTGTGGAATTACAAACTTACACCGAGCTCCCCAAGTCTTGTGCTAATCGAGGAAAGGATAGTGTTGGAAACTTGACGAACTAGAGATTTTTATAGTGCGTTGGTGGTTGCTTGGGCATAGACAAATTGTGACTGGTGGAGCCACTCACTGGGTGTGGAGATACCCCACCACACTTTATAGTCTGTTACTTGCTTTTCACTGTGTAGGTATCCTCTTTATTGCAGGGGTGGGTGGAACTTGTTGGAAGTCCGTCGGTGAAGTGGAGTGCCAACGCCATAAATTCCAAGTACCAAAATTTCAAGGCAGGCATGTAGTTGATGAATGATTAGTATCAATACCATTCTTTGACAAGAAACCAACACACCTTTTTACCCCATTACTTAGCCTATCAGAACTGCCCAAAATTCCACCTATAAGCAGCCACAAGTTGGTGGCTCTTAAAACACCATCAAGACTCCTCTCTGTGCAGGGTATAGGCCAATTCGAAGGCCGAGCAAGTTAGAAATGAATGTTATGATTAAGCAACATAAACAACCAATTGTTACGTATGATGTGATACCCAGATGATGTTTGGTGATTGATACTTCTCAGTGACAACTCCGTTTTTGGTCGGTAACATCTCCAACCCTACACTCCTACCAAATATATGTCAATACAGTATTTCGATTAAATTAATTTGAAAAGAGATTCAATAAAATTACAAAATTGCTAAAACTTCACTCCACGTAGTTTGTAAATAGGATGGTCTACTCCGAGAAAGACAAAAACAAAGTGATCAGAGAATGTACAAGATGGAGAGGAGAGGGACAGAAATCATCCAGGAAGAATCCTAAAGCCTCGGTCAAGTCGGAATCCAAAAAAATCTTTTGCTTTCCTTACCGTCAGATTTCATCCAACCGTGTACGCACCCAAAATCACCAACCACTGACCTAAACGTATAACAACAGCATAAAGCCTTCAGAAAAACTCCAACGACCAGTGAAACCCCTAGCTCCGACACATAAAGTGATAAAACCACACCCAACACACTGATTGAGGTTTCTATTTCTGCATAGGTGTGAAGACATGAAGCTCCCGGCAAAACGCATTTCGAGTCCGGGTCGGGCGGAGAAGTACCCCCCACCGTTGATGAGGTTTTTGAGAACCAGTGTTGGGAACAGAAGCAGAAGTCGGTCACGTTCAAGCCCAATGTTTGTTAGGAAGAAGAATGCAGGTATGGAAACTACTCAGGAGCCTTCCTCTCCAAAAGTGACTTGCATGGGTCAGGTCCGAGTGAGACGGTCAAAGCAAGATAAGACCCGACGCACTAAACAGAAAAGCCGGTGCAGATGGATCCCAAGCATCTTCTTTTGCCACCGTGAAAAGGCGAAGCTCAAGCTTAAGTGTTTTAGACCCGCTTGGTTTAAGTGGGTACTATTTTTTCGTCCTGGTTTAAGGAGAAATCCTGAAATTAGTGAAGGCTCTTCAAGGATTGAACCAGAGTTCGGCCCCAGAAGCAGTGGAGGTGTTTTCCAAAGAAGTAGTGAAGAAGATGACGGAGAAGAAGAAGAAGAATTGCACCGTGTTTATATTCCTAGTGCTGTTACACCGCCAAAGAATGCTTTCTTATTGACTAGATGCAGATCTGCCCCGTATCGATCTTCATCTTTAGCTTGTAGATTTTGGGGTTCACCTTTAAGCAGTGAAGAAACAGAGTCAAAGCAAAGAACGGATCTTTATGAGAGCCCAACATCGAAAAGAGAGTTTGTTTACGCAGAGTCTGATCAAGAATCGCAATTGGATCCAGAAAGCCCTGAAAAAATCAAGTATTTTAGAGAATTTGAGGGTTCAGTTACTTCAATTAGAGAAAGAATGATGAGAAGTGCAAAAATTGAAGATCTGAGACCAGAGGGTACTGGGAATTTGCACCCTTTGATGCTCACAAGGTGTAAATCAGAACCAGCTAGAATTGCGAAGAAGCTTGATCCAGAGACGACATTCTGGAAGAAGGGAAGATTGGGTTTCATATGATTAATTTAATTGCATAGTTTTAACTTTTTTCTTTTGATTTTTAGTATCTTACTACTTCGTTCTTCATATAATACATTTTTTTTTGTTGGTAAACTCAATTAAATATATTTTCTCAAACATGGAAATCATAATCAAATTAGTAGAAAGTCTTCCCTTTAGTATTTGTTATATAATATGCAGAGGAGAATCTCAATGGGTCGCCTCTCTGATAATAAGAAAATAAATGGCTGAATTATGGTACAATAAGAAACATGGTATACATTGTTGTTGTTGTGTTTTGATGTTCATCTTTTTCACTGCCACTGCTAATGGGAAGTTGTATTTTATAACGTCTTTGGTAATTTCATGCAACTCTCTATCAGTCTTTCTTTTACTTTTCTGTTTTGCTGTATGGATTTGGTTCTTCTGGCTGGTGCAGTCTTTTAGTATTTGTTTTAAGCAGCCTCGGATTCTCTGACCAGCTTTCATTTTTGGTAGAAAGTTTATAATATCTGCATTGACCCACCTTTTACCTTCCTCTTTGAAGTAGTTCAGTTTAACTATACTACTCTGTTTATTAGTCTTACAGCTCGACTGAGTTGGGTTCTTTCTCATCTGAGAAGACTTGAGGTCAAAAACACTGAAGTTTATGGCTGAGCTTTTCAATGATAAGAAGAATAGTCAAAACAGATCGGTTGTGTATGGTTGGTTGGACGTCTGGACCATGAAGATTAAAGAACTTAGCCCCATCATTGATTTGTCGTGTCTGAGAGGAAAAGACTTGGGTTGGTTGACCTCTGTATCAGGACAGCGTTTATAACGTGAACTTTCACAAGCCAGAGGCTTTTACAGTTGGAATCTGGGTATAAAGCTGTAAAGATGTTGGAGAAATATAGATGGAAAACGCCGCCACCACTTTCTGGGCAATTTGTCTTTGATCAGATCCATCTTTGGGCTTACAGACAAGCAGCAGATTTTGAAGAGTTCGGAGCCCAAACCTGGAACTGAGTTTGTGCCTTTTAGGGCAGGGTATGTAAGCATTGATTCTGAAACGAGTTAGTGTGATTTTTATTAATATTGTCTTAGACAAATAATATTTTTTATTAGTTATACTACCAAACTCTGTTCTATGGAAAAAGAGGCAACAGCTTTTCATTCACAAAAGCCTTTTTTCTCTGGGCTTTTTGTAGCTGTCCAAGGTTCTACTTCCACACGAAAATGACATATCAACTGGTAGGTTGCCTGTTTGTTACTAGTAGGACTCAAGAGGCAATTATGGCTGTAAATTTCCTCTTGTAACAGTTGGGGAGCTTAGTACCAAAACGATAGGGATGGGAAGGGAAGGAAGTCCTGAAGCTTCATAACTTAACTCTTTTTTAGCTTAGTAAAGGTTAAGATATGTTTAACACGAATTTGGATCCTCTGTTCAAAATAATCATGGCCAATGTCCACAACGCTCATCTGTTGACAGTACATTCCCATTCCTATCCAGCCATGGCCCAGCTGCATATCCAGCAGTAGAGTAGCTGTTGACGTTGATCAACTCTTTTAGACTTTGAGACATCCAAGGAAGCTCACCCTTATGGGCAGGCAAGCTCCATACCGTACACAAGGGGACAATTCAAAGACAAAAATATTGGATAATCACAACTTTGTTGGCTACATCCAATAATATTTTGCTACTTTCACTATATATCCCACTTATACCAATGAATCACTTGTTAGCTGTTTTTACTTATTTGGACAAGCCTCTTAACTAAAACATTACTTTCTACTCCATTTCCCTTTTCATTTCTCCTTTATATTCATATCTGAAAAAAATGGAAGACAAAACAGATTGTGTGTGTAGTTTCTGGGTTGCTGTCAACTCATATATGTTCCTTTATATTCATATTAAATTAAAATTGTCTCTGATTCAAGCATATCCATAACCAGAACCAGTGCCAATATTGCACATTAGGCCCACTACTAATAATTTCCAAGAGATTAGTTTTTGCATTCCTCAACTAAAACCAGATTGATATCACCCTTCATCCACTTCTAATGAGATAGATGTCACCATGTTCCTGGTAAAGTATAGGTATCACTGTATCAGATACTAAGCTACGTATACATATATAATGGAGGGTTATATTCATTAGAATTTGAGAGTTTTAAATTTAAGATGTTAGGTATGAGTAATGTGAAGTCCAGCAAGAGAGCTAAATAGGATGTCCCTCAATAAGACATTACAATAATAATACACACATGGAGCTGTCTCCACCATGTATATGCATAAATGAGATTGAAATAATGAAAGAATTAAAAGTTAAAACCAATAAGAACATCTTTAGATATATGGGCATTGTTAGAGCAAAATAAATGTTCCAACCGAACACATCAACATCGTTACCTTGCAACTTATTGCTGTGTCGATTATGACGGTCTAAATTTGCTAAAAGGTCGATATAATATCCCCTCAACTGTGTGCACCCTACTCGCTCCTATGACCCTTTTCAATCTATAAAATGATCATATCCATGTTGTATAGCTTTGTTTACGATGAGACTAACTCAATCTTTTCCTTCCATGGAGATCAAGTCCACTGCAGTAACCATCTTTGTTCTCTTTCTCCTCCTTTCTTCGCCTTGTGCTTCAAGAGGTTTGTAGTTCTTCAACTTAGTGTGTGCGTATGAATGGTTTTGTTGGCTAACATGGAAAAACGTGTCTCTTTGGTCCAGGGGTGTCCGATCCACAGGTGTATGAAATTGATTATAGAGGACCAGAGACTCACTCCTCGATGCTCCCTCCTCCTGGTCACTCTCGTAGGCGGCCTTGGATTCGTCAAGGAGGCCCTTTTGCATCTCCCTCCCAAGATTTTAGAGATGGTAACACTAGAGGAAGTGTAAGAATACAAAACCAAGATGATGATCTAGATTAAATTATATTATTTGATTGTTTAAGTTGTCATTTCTTTACAAGCAATGCTGACTTGTGACACAATAAATCTGTTTCATATATCATTGGGATCCCATGGATTAAGAAACATATGCGATTCTATAGCTTGACTTTTACAGTCTTCTGATAAGTGGATGCACTGGCAGTTAGTTATATGATCAGATGACTTCATTGTGCTTTGCAGGAGAAGAAAATTCATGGATGATCCACTTATGGTGTTGGATTTTGTTTTTGTTTTTTTTGTTTTGGTCTAAAGCCATCACAGTTTCTTCTCATTCTCAGCATTACATACAAGAATGAGGAGAGACATTCTTATTTTAACTTTTGTCTATCTATCTACACATTAGTGTCGTTTGTTGATGTTATCAAATCATCAGAAGTGGATGTTACATCACATTATGAGGAATGGCTTCTTAAGAAGATTGAAAAATCGCTTGTGGCTGTGCTTTTGGATTTGTAAGCTAAATATCAAGCAGAAATGGCTGCCTGCCTAGCTAACTAATCAATCCCATCTAATTGCTATAATTATGATAGCTGTTGATTGAGTTGTGAAATCTGTTTCTTTCTATAGTCGTTGAGACAATTAGGAGGGACCTGTCAATTCACAAACCTAAGTGGGTCTTATGTACGATACTCATCACTTCAATTACCAGAATGATTATGGCCATTTGTTTGTGTGTAAACTATTAAGCCTGTGAGCACATACAGGTGTCAATTTTGAACCTTACTATGGCATTGATTGGGAGACACTGAACTTGAGTGGCAGATCCATTCGCAATTTCTAACTACATGCAGATGGTTCTAGGGTTACATGCAAAGTTATGATAAGGGAGAAGAATGTTTTTATTTTACATTCTGAAGTTAGGGATGTATACGAAGTAGAGATGAAGACATCATTCTTGGTTGATGAGTAATTCTGATTTCAAGAAATGAAAATCAAAGAAGATGAAACATCACTTTGCCCTTGTCTTTGATGGTAACATAAAACTAAAACATGTAAAAATTTGAAGCCATTAGGGGACCAAAAGGAGTTGATGCCATCAAGAAGACAGCTACAGCTTTCCAAATTATTGCTTATGCAATAAAGTTAATTTCAATATTTCACTTCCTTGATATTTGAAAAGTTCAATTTTAGCCATAAAATTAGTTAAAAATAAATAATTTAAAATGTGATTGTAAGAGATTAACTTCTTTTGATTAGCAATTGTTTAGCTACTATTTTGGTTTATTGATTACATTTAACTGTTTGACAAGTCAAAACTTTATTGAAGTTGTTTGGTAATTGGCTGATAGCTGAAAATGAAAAAGCTACCATCCACTAGCATTTTGTTCTATCAACAAAAATTTAATATTGAAAATACAATTATGCCCCTTTTGTTGAGATTTTGTTAAAGGATAATGATGGTGCTATTGTTGCCTTATTCACACCAATAGTAGTACACAACTAAAATTGACCTTACCTGTCCTGTATGTTTCTTTATGAAAAATTTGCAATTTTTTTCCAACTTTAAGAAGTTAATTTTGCTGTATCCAATTTGTCTTACTATGAGAAGTCTTGAAATACCACCACATTTTTTTTCTAACTTCAACTTTCAAATAATCTATTTCTCTTTCATTTAAGTACTTTGCAAATTAATTTGAATATTACATTATTATATTCCTCTTCACAAGTTTTTTATTAAAAAAGGCAAGACAGTAATACAGTTTATTTTAAAACAGAAAAATTATTAGTAAAAATATATAAATCATATATTTAAAATAACTCATTATTTATTTATTTATTTATGGTGACTGTTGTTGCTTGTAACCAAATATAAAATGAAATCAACTTCTTGCAACACAAATTATTGTAGTAGTGAAAAGTAGGGATCGTTTTCATGAAAAATTCAGACGTTAGTAGTTATGCAATAAAAAGGGGTTTTTATTTGTGAATTAAACATAATTTAATTGAAGTACAAAATTGAAAAATAACTAATAAAAAAACAATGAGAATTTAACAATCAATAGAAACAAATCTTGATTTCCGGTCTCTTTCGTTATTGAACTTGCGTTGATTATCGACACTAAAAATAACCAATTTATTATTTAACCATTCCTCGTGGTAAATTTCTTTTTAACCATTCCTCGTGGTAAATTTCTTTACCCATTTTCTTGTATGTTTAGTTAACCAAAACATGTATTTGAATTAATCCTTATTAATTAATAACCTGGATACGATCTCATATTTAATTAATTAATAGCTTTACGAATTACGAAAATCGACAAACTAGACAATATACAAACGATATATATTTAGTCTAGACAATTATTTTTCGTAGAATCATGTCCCTAACGTAGTAGACAAAAATTCTAATCGCTACTTTTGATTAAAATAATTGAACACCAATCTGTTTAATCTAACGATTGATTGTATAAAATCATAAACTAGTTGCGCACCTAGCTGTAAAATTAAGCAGTCAAATAATAACCTAGAAAATAATTAATACTTGACTAATAAATATTGAAATAAAGAACAAAAGTCTCACAACATGCAAAGTTTAATAACTAAGATTCCGTAAATCAAGAAATAAAAATTTAGTTACCTAACATCACAATTTTTCCTAATTATTTGGGATTATCAATGGCGTTGGGACTGTTGCAGGTGTTGCTCTTCTTATGCTGCCGCCCGCCCTCTTCTCTATTTGCTTCTTATGCAGCCCTCTCCCATTCACTATTCATCGATGGGACAAATAAGATTGGGGTTTAATGGTGTTCCATACAACTATTCATTCACGCACCACGTCTGCACCGACTCCTAGCCCCTTCTTCCACACTCAGCTGCTGCCCCCACTTGTGTTGCCCTCTACTGTTGCGTGATTAGACAATTTTTTACTTTGGGAGCTCTTATTCACGCTGAAAGCCTCGCTACCTTCCTTTAATGCTGCGTCCGTAGGAACTTTAAGTAAAACGTCTACGTCGCAATTCAGCAGCCCTCCCCTTTGTTCTTCTCTGCGTGTTGTGTTTTGTTCTTTTGCCTTCACTGTGCGTCGTCGTTCCTTCTCTCTACACTGTAGCTTGATGTGCCAAATTATTAAGTTGGTCCATGCACACTGTACACGACCTTTTAAAGCTCTTTGCTACGTCGTTTGCCTCATTTGTTTTATTATTCCAACCAGATGCGTTTCAAGCATCTAGTTGTTGCACGAGCCCATGTCTAGTTAGGGTTAACTCTTAGTTTAACTATTTTTATCCCAAAATCATCGCAATTCTTTCTATTTAGTTCCAAAATACACCTTGACATAAAGCAAGATTAATTCCATTAAGTATAACTTCAAACCTCAAGAATAAAGAAAATTATCACATAAAAAGATAGAAAATAAAGACACTAACAAATTAACACATAAAAAGATAGAAAATAAAGATACTAACAAACTCCCACATACTTAACCTTTTGCTCACCCTCGAGCAAATTAAACATGACCAAGAAAATATAGACACTAACAAATTCCCCCACACTTAACCTTTTGCTCGCCCTCGAGCAAATTAAACATGATCATCAAATTCTATCAAGTCATTTTCAATGAAACTAAGCGCATGCAATCATTCAAACTTTGGCCAATCAAATGCCACGCTACTACACACATCATGTTTAGTTTTCATCGGTGCACATAAACAAACTTGATCTATGAAACTATCATTTAAAGATAAGCATAAACTCACAATGGATTTTCCTCACCGAATTCACTCATTTCACTTAAGTGTTTATAGATTGTGTTTCGTTAAAAAATCCCTATAGGAAATCACACTATCATAGGCTTGCAAATACACCAATTATCTTCTACAGTAATTACATGCTAAAAAGATCAAAAGGGCTTTATTTGAGGTTGTAATGGGGCTAAGGTTAAGGTGAGTTAAAAGGGATTTGAATGGTTCTTCACAAGTAGTTATAAAGCACTAAATATACAAAGGGGCAACAAAATGTACCTATGAGAATTGCATATAAAAAAAACTGACTACTCAAAAATTATTATTGCTACTATTTTTCTTTTTCTTTTTTTTGAATACTAAGGAAACAATAATCAATAATAGTAGCTAAATACAATGTGCTCTATGAGTAGAAGTATCAATAAACTCGTATAAGAAAAATATAGCCAAAAGTCCCAAAACTAGCTAACTTAGTATTTTATTAAACTTGTAAATAGGTAAGGCTAATGGGTTTAATGTTTTAGAATGAGGTGTTTTCTTTAAGAAATAAAAGGGGTAAAGACTCGATTGGGTTTGCAAGGGTAAATAAGATAGGTGAGTCATTTAAGTCAAGGGTTAAAAGAAAAAGAGCCTTAATCATTTCTATCTAGCATGCATATAATAGATTCAAACTGGTTCAGAACAAGTTCTGAAGGCAATCACTTAAGGGAGTACCACACACACAAAAAATGAAATGATTTTTGAATGGAACCACATAGGCTCAATCCTTCACATAGGCTCAATTGAAAATCCATTATGCTTCTATACATTACCTAATCACTCAAGCAACAATTTCTGAGTATACTTATGTAACCAACTACTTTAATTAATCAGCACGATTTACCTTCTATTCAATTGGCCTAATTTGACTTCAAGCACGCAATTAAGTCTCATTCCAACTATTAAGATAGAATTTCATGGTTTAACACACATCACATGCAAATTAAAGGACAGAAAATAAAAATCAAAATCAAAATGAACAAAGAAACAGTAAATTCAAAACACACAGTCACACAAATATTCATTGTCCCCACACACACACACACACTTAATCTACATTGTCCTTAATGTACTCGCAAAAAGAACAACATAAGAAAATAAAGATTAAAGAAGCTTCTTTGTTAATGCATCAAGTTGTTGGTGGAAAAGGCAATTGAAATTTTTGATGCTCGAAGAAAGCGAGCTGGTTGTGCTCCATTCTGCCCAATTTAGAGTAAACTGGCTCAACCGGTTCAATTTCTTCTGCAGTTTCAACCTGTAAATTCTCATAATATGCTTTCAATCGGTGTCCATTAACTTCAAACACTTTAAAAGTGTCTAAACTCTGAATTTCAACTGCACCATGTGCGAAAACATTAGTAACAACAAATGGACCTATCCAACGAGATCGTAATTTACC
>JANTPM010000005.1:45950544-45961006 GCA_025434745.1 Erythroxylum divaricatum | reverse complement strand
ACAAAGCAAGAACAAAAGTGGGAAGTTATGTGCAGTTGAGTCTCGGATCCAACAGTTGGGGTCCGGTCTACGGATCGGGTCCCGACAGCATAATCGACCTAATCACTAAATGATAGAATTTATCTTTAAGCTTAAGTGATATCTCCTTTTTACATAAAAATCCTTATGCACTTCTCCATTTAAGTCACCTTGATCTGATACAGTGAACTAAGTCTTCATCAATCTCTCCATTTCTTTATATGATAGATCCTAAATACTTTAAGCCCTCATTTTTGTGGTATAACTTTTGAACTAATCTTTATCTCCACATCGGTAGCCACCTTACGTCTTAAAAAATTACACTCTACATACTAACTATTAGTCCTACTCAATTTAAAGCCCTTCAACTCTAATGTATCCCTCCAAAGTTCAAGCTTGACATTGGCACCCTCTTTTATCTTATCCACTCAAACAATGTCATCAACAAATAGCATACACTAAGGCATATCCACTTGCATATTTTTGGCGAGCTCGTTAATCAATATTGCAAAAAAAGGGGCTTAAAGATGAGCCTTGGTGTATTACAATATCGATAGAAAAATGCTTCACATCTCCTCCTATCATCCTTACTTTACTTTTTACACCTTCATAGATATCCCATACATATCCCTAATACATGCATATAGGTCATAGGAACTCCCCTACCTTTTAAACACTTGCACATGATATTCCTAGGCACCCTGTCATATGTCGTCTCTCTTAAATCAATAAAAATCATACGTAGGTTACATTGTCTTTCCTTGTAATATTCTATTATTCTTCTAAGAAGATGTAAAGCTTCTGTGATAGACCTTCATGATATGAAGTCAAACTAGTTTCTGGGATAGAGGCATCCTTTCTCACCCTCTTCTCAATCACCTTTCCTATAACTTTATGATGAGACTAAGTAATTTGATGCCTTTATAGTTGTTACAGCTTTGAATGTCCTCTTTGTAATTAACATAATAAATCTCCAGTCATCCGACATTTTTACAAACTTAATGATCACATTAAAAAACTTTGCCAGCCAAATAAGACCCTTTTCACCTAGGTTTTTCTATACCTCTATGAGTATTTCATCAGGCCTTACTGCCCTTTCACTCCTCATCTCCCTAAAAGTTTTTTTTTAATTTCTTCCTTTGTCGGTTGCCGATAACAAGTAAAATTATGATACCTTTCAAACATGCTAAGATCATCTAAATAGATGTTATCCTCTATGCTTTCATTAAAAAAGGCTATATAAGTAACTCTGTCATCATCCCTTGTTGTCAATTTCAACTATGAGCACTCATCCTGCATCATTTCAGTTATAAGCACCCACCTTGCATCAGCTATGAGAAAAGTATCTCGCTTTTCATTACCTAGCTCTCGTTAACTTAAAAATATCCTCTTCTCTATGTTTAGTATCCAATCATCGGTATAATTTCTCGTAAGCTCTACTTTTAGCTTCTTAAATTATGTTCCTAACCTCTTTCTTTGCTAGTTTATAAACTTTTCTATTAACTACTCTCTTTACCTTTATGGTACTATCCAATAGAGTTTTATAGGCAGTCTTATTGATCATAACATTTTCTTATACATCTTCATTCCACCACCAAAACTCCTTATTACTACCCTAGATTCTTTAGAAATACCCAAGGTCTTCGTGGCTCTATTTCTTACAAGAGTTAATACTCTCTCCCACATCTAATTCACGTCTCCTTTCAATTTCAATTTTTCTCCATGTATTACTCTATCTCTAAATTGTTTCATCGTATCTCTTTTCATATTATATCATTTGACTCTAGTACACCTCCTAGGACTTTTCTTCTTCCTCCAGTCCTTAATAATAAGATCCAAAACCAACAATCTATTATGAGTTGATAAGCAAGCAATATATATCACTTTACAATCCTTACAACTAGGTCATTCTCTCTGTCTTATGAGGAAGTAGTCAACTTGAGTTTTTGTGGTTTTGTTATTAAAAGTCACCAATGCTCCTCGTTTTTTTTAAAAAAAGAGTTAGCTATTACCAACTTAAACACTATTGAGAAATCCAACAAAGTAGTCCCACTATCATTCCTTTCACTATACTCAAAACCCCATGAGTTTATGAATATACATTTGAGGTTACCCCTATAAGACTATTAAAGTCTTCAAGTCTTCTCCTAGGGGGAGATCTGCTGAATCACCTCATCCAGCTCTTCCTATAATTGGTGCTTAAGTTGTACGTTTAACCTTACTTAAGGTGCATAAGCACACATCACATTTAAAACAACACCCTTCATTACAATCTTATTAACTATCAACAAGAAATATAAATAATTGAATTTAATTATCTAGCTATTATATTCATACCGATAATTTTATTTAATTTAAATAAAATTATGGGTATGAAATAAACTCATTTCATGATGCTTCAAAGTTACACCATAAGTTAACAAGCTTTAGATGCATAAATAAATCCACCTAGGTCAAAGTTGAATTATCTTTTGCTTTGCTTATCATATTCCAATAGTCCCCTCCAAATGCCTAGATAGTGTCTGTTTACCTCTAAATAAAAGGGATGATAAATACTAAAGTGCTCAATTTTGAGATTTTTTTAATTCAATGTCTAAACTTACAAAATTTTCAATTAAGTAACAAACATTTTGTAACCTTAACAATTTATGTTAATATTTTGCTAATTTGAGTAACACAATCTTTTTTGTCTATGACATGTAGGTGTATACATCAAAAATTAATTAGCAACTAATCATCCTTATAGACTAAAACAACCATTCTATAATGTCTTTTGCACACGAGGTTACGTGTTTTAGTCTATGTTGATGATTAATTTTCTATGTGTTTTAAATTCTTTATATCAAATGGAACAAAATGGAACCTGATAAAGTTTATGTTGAGCACAAGCTCAGTCGACCGCGACCTTCGCAAGATAGAAGGGAAGATAATTTAGTACCTATTTGGATAGGCTTATATTAGTAGAGTTTTTTCAGTAGAACTTTTGTCAGTAAAGTTTTTCTAAGAAATCAGTTGACTGTTTGACTGTCATTTGAAAAAGAGTTTTTTTGAATGAGATTCATACAATAGACAATTTGGCAACATAAAAACAAAAAGTACTTTTAATTTTAACTATATTTTATTTTGCAATAAAAATTATTTATGCATATAAATATTATTTAAAAATATTAAACAATATGCAAAACACAGTATATTAATTATTATATAATTTTAAACCATATGAGACATAAATGAAAATAGATATAATCAAATATTTTATATGGATTATAATATAAGTAAAACTAATATAAAAAATAAATATTAACGATTAAGGGGACTAAAAAATAGGTTTATTAATTGATTTGAAAAATCTACCTGCAAAAATACTTTGTTGAAAAGCTTCAAATTTAAGCCTCTCAAAAAACTGTATTTTAATTTTCAAAAAAGTTATTTTTATAAAAAATATTTTTAAATTTTATAATCAAACACTTATTTTTTAAAAAATAACTTTTGCAGTAGAAAAAAATATTCATTCACTCTTCAAAAGTTGAAATAAGCGGGGATTTATGGTATTTTTTAAATTTAATTTAAATGTCTAGATAACAGTTGGGAAGAGATAAATGGAAAAAGAGAAATAGGGGATACAGGCTGTACCCTGTAACCGCTACGAATACGAGTCTGCTACGATTTCCTTCCTGGTCTTCAAAAGTTCAATCCGCAGCGTTTCACACCTGCTGCTCCTTTCTGACTGACCCAAACAGCCTCTGAAAACTAGAGAAGCAAAGCGGAAGAGTGTCAAATTGATTCTGAACAGTCAACGAATCTGACCTTTTGAAGCGTTGAAAGAGCTCGGAAGATGAGCGTGATCGACATTCTCACGAGAGTCGACGCGATCTGCCAGAAGTACGACAAGTACGACGTCGAGAAGCAGAAGGATCAGAATGTCTCTGGCGACGATGCATTCGCTCGCCTCTACGCGGACGTCGAGTCCGATATCGAGACCGCACTTCAGGTCACTCCTCGATCTCCATCTGTTTTAATTCTCCGGCGGGCCGCTTTCCCGATTTGTTTTCTGCTTAGTTTAAATGTGTGGTTTTTGGCAGAAAAAATGGTCAAAAGTCTAGTACTTGTTGTGGACTTGGTTGACTGAAGTTTCCGATTTCGGAGAACTAGTTTTAACGATCTTATTTAGTGCTTTCTTTTGAGTAATGAAATTTACAGAAAGCGGAGCTTGCTTCGAAGGAGAAAAATAAGGCATCGGCAGTGGCTTTGAACGCGGAGATTCGTCGAACCAAGGCTAAATTGCTAGAGGAGGTTCCCAAATTACAGAGATTGGCAATTAAGAAGGTGTGTTTGCGATTTCTTAGAACAGTTTTGTTGAGTTCATTATTTTTCCATTTTTGTTGTCCATTCAGCTGAACGAGTTAGAGGAGTCGCTTGGAATTGATTTTTTAGATGGATTTTTATTGTTTCTGTGTCTGCCGTCTGGGCTTTTTGACGAGGTCTTTGATTTAGATAGCAAAAGGGGTGATTTGTAGTTAATTATTTTTTTAATTTTGGAAGAAATGTAGTTGGGCTGTTGTGATAGTTTGCTATCCAATTAGAATCACTTTTCTTTCTATCCTTAGAAGATTAAATTATCGTTCCTTATGTTGAATTTTTTTATATATTTTGTTTGAAATCTATGTTCAAGAAAGCAATGAAAATTTGTTCTTTGTGCTTGTCTTTTGTCCAAATGAAACTTCAAAGGATTGTTTCCTTCCCCGGTCTCCAATCTTCTTTAGACCTCTTAAATTGACTACTTTGTGCCATGTGCAATTTGATTAACACAATCTATTGGCAGGTTAAAGGGCTTTCAACGGAAGAACTTGCTGCCCGCAATGATCTTGTCCTTGCATTGCCAGACAAGATTCAAGCCATACCAGATGGGGCTGCAGCAGCACCAAAACAAACTGGAGGTTGGGGAGCTTCAGCTTCCCGTCCTGACATCAAATTTGATTCAGGTTCAATTCAGCAAGATTTTGACCAGAAATTTGAGCTCTTCGATCGTTCCATTGTTGGGGCCAAGACTCTTACCAGTTTATCAAACTATTTTTCTTACATATTTCTTGTGGTTCATAGGTGGTCAATTTGATGATGAATACTTTCAAGAAAGTGAACAATCAAGCCAATTCAGGCAGGAGTATGAAATGCGTCGAATGAAGCAGGCAAGTCCCATGTTAGGTTTTGATTTTGTTTGTGCCTTATTCTACAACCTTAGAGGATATTAAATCACTTGCTCATTCTTTAATATTTGACTATTGTTTAATATATTGTAACTTTTAATTTTCTTACAGGATCAAGGTTTGGAAATGATTTCTGAAGGTTTAGATACTCTAAAAAACATGGCACATGACATGAATGAGGTAGGTTTTCTACCACATGTGCTCTCTCTCATGTATATCTAGATGTGCTTGCTTACAATGTATGCTGCATAGAAACATACATGTACACGTATATACATTATCGTGATAAGTGACTGAACTACATTTATTTGTTTGTTATCTCCCTTTTCAATAATGTTTTAAAAATCAAATTGGAAGTTAAACCGGTAAGACAAGAGGTTTAAGGTTTAAAGAGTTCAACCGATATTAGATCGTCATAAAAATGGTTAAAGATTGAATAAAATTGAAGAATTTGAAATATGATTGAAGGGGATTGCCCTTAATTTAAAGTTTAATTAAAAATGTAGATTATTAAATGAAAATTAATTATTTTATTTTAGTTTATAAAAATCAATCAATTTTGCGAAAATTGATCAATTAATTAATAAACTGATCAACTTTTAGTAACAAGGGTTATTAAAGTAAATCGAACTAGAAAGTTGACAACTGAACAGAAAAGTTAATCGTTTTAAAGTTTTTATAGTTTAACTGGTCAAATCAATTCGATTTTTTAATCATTGCTTTTCAATATGTGCAGGAATTGGATAGGCAAGTTCCTTTGGTGGATGAAATTGACACTAAGGTGAAAAGCATGTTCTTCAAGTTTTTGAAGGCCATGTGATTTTAGTAGAGGTCATATAAAGTGTTTTGCACGCACCTTGCAGGTGGACAAGGCAACTTCGGACCTTAAGAATACCAATGTTAGACTTAAAGATACTGTTAATCAGGTGGTTGAGCTCTATAAATAACAGAATATAGTTTTTCACTATTCTTTGAGATGCGTATTTGCGAGTTAGCTTTTATGCACTTACCAAGCTTTTTTTCTTTGCAGTTGAGGTCTAGTCGAAATTTCTGCATTGATATTGTTTTAATGTGCATAATTCTGGGTATTGCTGCCTATTTGTACAAGTAAGTTCACATTACTATCATAAATAGCTGAAGAATATGCATGTTGCCTGTATTCATTGTTATATGAGTCATTTCATAAAAGTATTCTTGAAATTGATTTCCTAGCAATAAAAAGGGAATTTGATGATCAAATGGCTTACTGGGTCTTGATATCGGTAATTCACAGACGATGAAGAATGAATGCAAATATCAGTAATTCTTGAAAAGTGGAGGGTTACTTTTTCTTATTAGTTAGAGAAAGTGCAAATTAAAAACTGATAAAATATGGATTTTCTTTTTCTGAAAACAGGAGAGATATTTTAATGTCATGAGATCTCATGAAATCCTGATTACTATGTCACTGGATTCTAGACTGTTATACATACCATAATGTTGACTTCTTTTCAATATGAATGAAGATTAGAATAAAAAAGAATTTGAGTATTCTACTGATGACGATTGGGATCATAGGACAATAGATTGCCAACTTGTACAGCTGCTTTATGTTATAAGACATCCTGTCTGTTTTGTTTGAGCGATCATGGTATTGCCATTCAAATAACAATGAGATATGGAGATTGGAATTCCAGAGTACTTGGTGTTGTTAGCTTTTGATTCTGTTCGATTCATTGCTTATACCAGCAAAGTTAGTTAATTTACCTAAAGAATCTAGATAAATGTGCTTCCACGCAGATGGGTTAAAGAAACTAAATCAACAACACTTTTGCATAGTTTTCACTGCTAATTTCCTTGTATCATAAAATACTTGCGTAGTCTTTTCTCTTATATCTTGGTTTTTGATGACTTTGCGATAATTTATTGTTCAATATTTGGATGGCAAATTCTAGTTTCTTTTGATCAGTCGTTTGAAAGTCCCCTGACATAGCATGTTTTGCTTGCATGTAGTGTTCTGAGGAAATGAGATGTCAAAAGCCGCTACTGTACCTATTCCGGAGTCTGGTGGGGCTAGCCTGTGTCAGGTGTAATAATGTATTTTGAGAACTTCCTGTGAAGTTTGTTCGTTGTGTTTTCATGTGCATCATCTTTGCAGTCAACTTTCGCACTTGACCATGGTTGCTTATCATTTGATCCATATTATTGATTATTAAATGGTTTTGTTTATACCTCTAAGGCTGTATGTCACTATTTTCTACTTTAATTTCATAACCTTGGTGTGTGTGCAAGCTATCGATGCTTCAGTGCTCTGATTTACAGCGTCAACTTTTACTTTGATTGGCTTCGTTGAACTTCCCATGCGTAGTAAATTGACAGGGTAGCACCGGTGACACAAGTTTTGTCGTGTTTTAATGTGGAAACAGTGTTTGCATGGATCACGTTTTTCCTTCTTTGCGCGTGTCACACGGGTAAGTGCACTGCCCGGTAAAATGAACGTGCCATCTTCCTGCTACGTGAAACACATTCACGGAAACATACATACACACACACACACAAAAAAAAAAGAACTTACCATTCCTATCATGCAGCTGACTAAGTGCTGTTTTAATTATTCGGGATTACAAAGAAATTATTTGTCACGTCTTAACATGCCATAGGATGTGGACCTGAAATACCATTATCACTGTAAGATCCCATTAAGTTGATGACTCGTTTTCAATTTCGATGTGGCTTATAAATACTTTTCTAGCTTACTTAAGTAATTACAATTCCCTATTTTCCATTGGTACAGGTTTAGATTGTCTTTGCTTCTAAGGTGCTCTTGGAATGTCGTAGACTTGACAAAGCCCCTATCAATAGGTATTTGTGGCCAATGACTAAGATTCGCTTAGTACAAACAGCAAGAGCGTTGTTATCAGTAAATGCTTCGAACTTCATAGTTAGATTAGATTGAGGAATTAAGTTCCAATAACTGGGGATAGTAAATAAGCAAGAAAAAAGAAAACACTTACAAGTATGCACACATAACCATGAAAGTTTGTTTTAGGCTTTAGATACAAGCAGTCCAGTGTAAACACGTCGTCACTCAAACCTCTATGCACACGTAGCTGTATGGGTATGTACTATTAAAATGTATCACGATCTTTATCAGTTTCTACCTGTCTTCTCCTTTTGCCAAAGATCAATATGTAACACCATCCTAATCATTTCATTGAGACCATCCACAGCGTTTTATGGTTGTCACAAGCTTAGAAGCTTCCCCAGAGCTCTCAAGCCTCAGCAACTACTTCCAGTAGTTTACAGGGAATGTTTAGAAGCCAACGAACCCAGATAGTCACGAACAGATTTCTGTAATTTTTTCCGTAGTCAGACTGTCTCAGATTTCTATCTGGTGTTAATCAGCACAACAGTCTGTGTAAGTTATTTTAAATGCCCTTTTCGTTAATTTGATCTAATTGCTTTCAGTGAAGTCTTAAGTTGTCAAGCTCTTGATATTGCATCAAGGAATTCCATAGATTTACATCCGTACCGTCATTACTGATAGATATTGCAACTTCCTCCTTCACCGTATGTTCCTCCAGTTGCCGATTGATCGGTAGGATACAATCGTCAAGCTGGTCATTTCTTTCCAGGAAACTGAAAGGCGTAACTGAAAATTGCAAGCTCTTGTCATCTGAATTTTCCTCATAAGTCCAATCCTTATCTGTGCTCTGGAAACTAACACTTGCAACATTCCCATTTATGCAAGGAAAAGCTTGAGAGGCGAAGATGTAAGGTAACATGGGGCAATCTTTTTTTATCATATCGAAGTTAGAGTTCTTGTTATTGGTCTGCCGTAGTTCATTTACTTTTGGGATGTAACCTGCAGACCGTTCAAAACTAAGGCTAGTTTGATGCTCCCAAAAGTTTATAGGAACACTCTTTTGCCTAATACGACAAAGCACCCAATCATCCAACTGCAACAAAAGAAGATGAAATATATGGAATTGGGGTCCTATCGCATGTTGAAGAAATCATCAAAGTGAAAAATATGAGTGCAACTTGATTGTTTTTACGTACCCTCATAGACTCTCTTTTCTTTGGATTCAAGAAAGTGGCGTCGAGCTCAAGCAATCTGTACTCGTGCATGATCCAGTCTGTTTTAACACCCCTTGGAGGTCGTCCTTTGTAGAACACAAGAGCCTTCTTGACACCAATGTTCAGTTTCCCAGTGGAAGAAAATATCGGTTTATCTGTTCCTGTGGCCTTCCAATAACCGGAAGAAGCTGTCCTATTAGGTCTGGCTCCATTAGGATACTTCCTATCCCTTGGTGTAAAGAAGTACCATTCATCCTCTCCGAATGCAGCTTTCTCTATTCAAAGCACAGAAAGATAGAGATTGCTTTAAGTTAAACGAATGAAATTGACAAAAGGTTGGTGAGATTTAAAACCCTTAAAGCTGACTACACAAGCGGGATAGGAGTACAAACTTGGTAGCTCCCATGGATCGTATTTGCAAAGGTCAATCTCAGTAATAATAGAGGCTGGAAGTGGTTGTGAAGTAATTTTGTTCTTCAAGTAATGGACTATAAGCTCCTCGTCTGATGGATGGAATCTGAATCCTGGAGGAAGTTGAATATGAGAGCTTTCTTTGGTTTCCATAGGAAGGAAGTTTTAGTTTTCCTGTTGATGGTGGGAATTGAGAAACAAGCCTAGAGAAGGAATCACTTAACCAGCGATGTTATCAACCAAAACTGTCTGAGAGCGTAGGATTTGAAAGCTTATATAGGGTAAGTTAGTTCTCTCATAAAATTAATTAACTAAATGATCATGACTCATGAGCTTATCTTGATCATAAATACAAGAACTATAATCCATTGGAACATAATCCATTTGACTCTTCGGTTGTTTTCTTCTAGCTTAAGATAATGGCAACACCAATGGCCCTGATTTTAATATCTAAA
The DNA here is from genome assembly GCA_025434745.1 of Erythroxylum divaricatum. Taxonomy (NCBI): domain Eukaryota; kingdom Viridiplantae; phylum Streptophyta; class Magnoliopsida; order Malpighiales; family Erythroxylaceae; genus Erythroxylum; species Erythroxylum divaricatum. The sequence goes on along the minus strand of JANTPM010000005.1, from coordinate 45,950,859 downwards.
AATCAAGAAAAAGAAATTAGAGTTATGGCTCGCAACTATTGTCCTTACGAATATTTCTATGAGAAGAATTCAACATCAACCAGGAAATTCTCGAGTTGAACTTTTTCCATTGGAAAAATGATAATAAACCAGAATATCTGGCTCTTTTATTATGAAACGACGGCATGCACAAGAATGTGTTCATTTTCTGATAATGGAGTAAGAAATAAGGGTCCTTTGTTTCTATTTATGTTTTTTATTTTCTATATTTGTTTTCAAATTTAGTAAAAAAAAAAGTTTGAGTTTTTAGTGTTTTTTTAGTTTTGGTTTTTTCCG
>JANTPM010000005.1:45919906-45930282 GCA_025434745.1 Erythroxylum divaricatum | reverse complement strand
TATGTGCATTACGTTTATTTCCTATAATATGGTCAACATGAAACAGAGATTCAACAAAATCAATATCAAGATTGAAACTATATAAACAATCAATTAAAGTACCAGAACCACAACAGTACTTGCGGTTATATAAAGAAAACACTCGATTTCTAATCTAAAAGTTAAAACAATCACCATCCAACTTTGCAACAGAAACTAAATTTCTAACACAGTCAGGAATATAAAGACATTTTGTTTAGATCCAGGAGACATCCAGTGTCCAAGATCAATTTGTATTTCCTAATGCCCTCTATTCGTGCCTTCATTTTATTCCCAATATACAATAACTTTTCAGTTCTATTTATGGCCTAGATTGAAAGGAACCCCTGTTTAACATGAGACACATGAGTAGTTGCACTAGAATCTAACCGTCAATATTATTAGGCACTTCAATAAGATTTGATTCAAAATATATTGAGATATAGTATCTACCTTTTCTTTTCGAACCAAGCCTTTCTTTTAGGGCAATCCTTCTTGAAGTGACCAGACTTTTTGCAAAAGTGACACCTCTTATCTTTATGGATTCGACCCTCATTAATTTTGCTGAGAGCTTTGTCCTTATCTTTGAATTTCTTTCTTGGTTTGTCCTTGCTGCTACTATGTCCTTGATGAAACGTGAGATGAACGGAGTGGTACTTTATTTTCTTCAATCTTCCTTCCTCCTGAACCAACATGGCCTTAATCTCCTGAAAGTTTCATTTTCCTTAATTGTGTTATAATTCCCCTGGAACTGACCGAACTCAAGAGGAAGTGAATTGATAATGAACTATTCAAGGAAGGATTCGCTTACATCTATACCTATGAATTTCAGCTTAATTTGTAGCTAGATTTGACATATATGTTATATGATCATAAATAGGCTGTGACCAGTTAAACTTTTTGGTCGTCAACTCACTCATTAAAGTTCCTACTATGAACTTGTCAGCTATATCAGATTGGGAGTATTCTTTAAGCTTCAACATGAATTTCTTTGCATTGTCCGTTTTAGACATTGACGACTTTACAATTTCAGCGATCATCATTCGCATCAAATTCAAGCTCAACCTGTTAGACCATTCCCAAGCCTCATAATATGACTTGTCAGCTTTAGAACTAGTCTCAGTTATGGCTGCGAGCCTTGCGTCTGAAACTATGGCCAAGTCCAAATCTATTACACCTAGTTAGAGCTGGAGTTGTTCGGACCAATCACCATAATTCAGACCATTGAACTTGATCAACCCATTTCCTAAAGCAAACAAATTAGTAGATAATGCAAACACAACATATAACTCACATATTAATGCTTTGAGTAAACCTAAATGAATTCAAACTAACTAATACACTTTGATTATGCATTTAAATTCTCCTTTGGGTGAAATTTAAATACATAGCTGTAACCTATCATGATGTAAATATAGTTCACTATAATGGACAACCAATTATATTCTAGTCAACATGCATGTTATCTTTGGATATACAATCATATTAATCAAATATGTTGATAAAGTCCCTTTAACTTTTATGTCATTTTAGCATCATATCATAATGAATAATTGTAACATTCACAATTAAATAATTAACATTTTCAAGTTAGGCCACTTTGGTGACTAATAGGCTTTCCATGCAATAAATATTTAATTATACAATTATCATACATGGCAAAATTTAATTTAATTAGTTTAGTCACTTTGGTGACTAACAAACTATTCTAAATTACCGCAATGTCATGTAGCACACCCAATATATAATAAGCAAAAAATGTAATTCCAAGCATGGCATAATATAAATGGTCAAAATACCAATTAAAACATAAGATGACACAAAATTATATTATGCTTAGCAAACATATGCACAACTTTGATGCATATAAACCTAAATTAATTAATTGATTACTTCATTAATTAATTTAAATTATCAATTAATTAATGAATTATGAGTTATGACCCAAAATAAAATACCTTAAGTAAGAACAATTTTCAAACCCATAAATTTTTTTAAAGAAAAATAAAAAATTGACTCGACAAGTGCATGCACAGCACGCGCCTACCCTAGTCGTTACTGTCATATGAGGCGCGTGCGTTCATCTTCCTCTGGCGATGCCACACGCTGGTTTCATCTGTGTTTTTTTTATATTCTAACATCTTCTTTCTTTCATGGATTCTTCTTGTAATTCCTTTACAGAATCCTCTCTTGGCTCGACATACTTATTCAGTGGTCAAAACAACGAAACAAACCCATGTGAGTTTCTCACTCTAAACTATCCATCCATATTTTGCTTCGGTCCATCCATCTATATTTTGTTTCGATTAAGCATTGAAAATGGGTTTCAAATCCTTAGAAAACTGATTCTATTAACATTCAAAAACAACACCGAAATTCATCAAAAAAATTGTGATTCGTTTCTATTTCTATGTTCTTATTTACAAACACAGAAATCCTTACAAACATTATCATGAAGAAAGCAATGCCATTAAAAATACAGAAAACAATCATTACAGAAATGAAACGAATACTTGATGATGGCAGACAACAAATAATGCAACACCTTACTCTGATACCAATTGTTAGACTTTTATGGATCGATTTATTAAATCATACCTGAATCTATGATAGTGTTTGTAAGGATTGATTCCCTCTCTTCTTTTCTTCTCTGATTTGTTTCTTCAATGGTTCAGAAACCTCTTTGATAATTTTCTAAAACTTATGAACAACCAACTATCATGTTGATTTTTGAAAGAGAGAGGGAAAGAGTCTTGGGCCCATTTGAGATTAAGGCTTTAATATTCAATAACTATTATCTTGGGCTCTGTTTATTGGACTCAAATCTATAAGTGATATAGGCCATTAAATAATCTAACATTGTCCACCTACTTTTATATCTCACCTACTTGATAAAGATCGAAGAAGCTAGCTAATCCACTTCATGCATTATCCTTGTTTTCTTTACAATGGTAATGATAAAGAAAACGGGATTATATCCTTTAAAGTTTCATTCTTTAATTTATGTGTGGTTTCTCAAAGAAATGTTAGCCACAGGTTATATCTTTCTCAAAGTTTGGATCTTTCTTTCTTTGTTATTTCATGAGCGCATCAGTGTTTTCACAGGCCTTTTGATTTTAGTGATTCTTATCTCTGTTGCTTGGTCTTAACTCTAGTTCTTGAGTTTTTGGGTCAAGTTTTTTGGTTTAGATATTCAACCTCTATTGTCATCTTTGATTTGGGAGCATCTGATTGGGGTTTTCGTGTGACTGTAAAAATGCTCCACTTTCTTTCATATTGCGCCTTCTCTTAGGTTTTGTGATTTTCCATGTTTTTTCTTCCATCTTGCATCCGGTCTACCTATTGTGTTAAAGCATTTTGATTTTTGGGTTTTCTTGCTACTACGACTGTGTTTCTTCTCCCTTTTTTTGGGCTGTGCTTTTGTTTCTTTTTCTCTCTTTAGAATTTCTTTTTGTTTAGATAATAAAAAAGTTTTGTCTTTAGTTGCAAATGAAAATAGTCGAAGACATTGGCTTTATCTTTACGTCTTTGTGGTTGTTTTTGTTAGTGAACAATAGGGTGAATGTGGAGGGGATACTATTGTCATACCCTGGTGGTGGGACAAGTTAAATTTAAGTTGAAACTAATCCGATTTATTTGTTTTTTTTTCACTTTCCAACTGTGAATCCATCACTTGGATCAAGCTGCTTTTGTTCTCTATTATGGGGTATGGCTACCACCTTCACTTGGAGTCTAGAATCTTAGTGTTATTATATTTCGGTGTCAGTATACAATTGATGGTTATTAGTAGCATGGTTCTAATTCCTTGTGAGGATAGGATACTGAGCTCATTTCAATTGTCATTAGACTGCTGTTTTCCTTCACATATTTTCTTATAGGTGGTGAAGTGGAGGTTTACAAAATTTAGGAGCGAGCTTGTCTCAGAATTGCTAGTATCAGGTTATATGCGTTTGTAAAGGCTTTGGTAACGATATTTCTATCACCATCTAGTTATTTCATTTTTTCTTAAATACATATGTTCTGACAATTGCTTTTAACTCTTGAATGCATCTTTATTATGATTGTTTGTAAACTTAGATGTGTATTTGAATCTCCTGCCATATGCATCCGATTGCAAGCTGGGCATCTTATTGATAAGTTGTTAGCATTTTATTTTAGTTTCATTTTATTTATCTATTTTATTCATTAATATTATTTTTATTATTCATTATTTATTATTATATAATTCCATTTTACATATTTATTATTACTTTATTCTAATTATTTATCTATTTCTTATGTACCTAGCCGCTTTATTTCTTTTGAAACTCTTCATGTCACATATGCATGTGAGTGTATCGGAAACAATCTCTCTATTTTGTAGGGATAAGACTGCGTATTATTAGACCTCTCAAAATTTCGCATTAGTGCGAGATTCAACTAGGTGTGATGATAATGATGACGATTGTAATTAATTAATTAATTATATTTCAATTAATTAATTATATTTTAATTAAGTAATTATATTGAATTAATTATTTATTTATATTTTAACTAATTATATTTAATTTAAAAAAAGTAAGTCACAAGCGTGACTAGAACTTGTTACGGCCGTAACAAAGACTATCATGCCTGTAACACTTGCCATTGGGTCAGGAATGAAACTAATTTCTCTCATATTTCGGGGCTCTTCTCAAAAGTGAGATATGAAAACATTGATCCTATGATCATAATATAAAATCAACCACTTGTTATTCATTCCATATCCATTGATTCATTCCCAAACGGACGAAACAAATACCTCCTAAGAAATGTATAATAATAAAACTCTTATTGGTTTTAGAACATTCAGTTAACCCCTTATTTAATAAAAATGCGTAATATTTGATCTTTAAGTGAATAGAGTATGGGCAAAGACTGTTAATTATGATGATTAGAGATATACTTTGTTTCTTAATGAAGCCCAAATCTTTCAATTTTATGATTCAATGAGTTTATTTGAAAATTTTAAAACATTAAACATCGTATTATGTTTCTTAATATAATAATTAGATTTAAATGAGTGTATTAAAGTCCATTTTGTCTCAAAATTAAACAAATTGAACATTAAATTAGCAAAATTATTCCAACTTTCCTTCCTATAATTGAATATTAATTGTTCAACCTTAATTTAATCGCTGTATAATGAAGTTCTTGTCCTTGTATCTCCTTGTTTCTTAGGTGAGGACATCAATTAAATTAATTTACTACGTGCAGTTAAACATATGCCTCGACTCGTCTCCACAGCCTTTTGATTACAGCCTTAGCCAGGATAGTCATTGCTACGCTAATCAAAATGGAATAAGCATTCGGCTGTTGCTCCTTCGTTTTGCTGTTTTCTGTAACATGTCAAATAAAATAAAACCGTAATTAATGTCCTATCTCTCAATCCACAAGGTTTTAGTCAAACTTAGGTCAAAGAAAAGACAACAGAACAGTGACCCTGGGTGAGAAATTCTAGGAACCATGTCCTTTCCATAGGTCTCAATGTAGCTTCATTGTCCTCCAATAAGTAGTGTTGTAGGAGTCAAAATGTAGTATTTATTTATAGAGATGATAATATCATGGAAAAAAGAAGCTGGTAAGTCGAATATTTGCTATAAATGCTGTTGTTGTGTTGTTTTCATCCTTACCTGCAAGACTCCAAGCTTGGGAACACGTTGAGTTAAAGGCCAAGCTTCATGTTTTTTTTTTTATTTCGTTTTTTGAATACAAAGAAGAAACACACAATTAGCGTAAATACATAGCATTATGAGCATTGTTACGGATGAGCTCCTGGACATTTAGAGATGGCTTCTGAAAGATACGAAGATCGAGGCTATGAAGACCTGCAAGGGCAGTCAAACTGTCGATACACTGATTACTTTCTCGAAAAACATGCTGAAAATGTATCTCCTAGTTTCGAAGTAGGAGCTCCATTTTGTTGTCTTGGTTTCATCGTATATTTATTCAGTTGCTGTTTGTCTATTTCAGCATTATATAATGTCCAACATTTAACAATCATCCATCTAAAATCATAAAAACTACCAAAAATGCCTAAAAGATACATACGATTCAAAAGTTACAATAACATGCACTCGATCAATTTGTCTTTTAAACTCCAAATAGACAACTTTCATACATAATATATAAGCATGTGTGTGCACGCGAGCGTGTAAATATATACAAATTAATGCTTCGCAATGATTTTTTTAAGTTCTAATTTTATTTAAATTTTATATATATATATATATATATATTATGCAATTATTGTTTCTACTAAAATAATCTTATAATGTCTTTGTTTAGTATATATGTGCCTTTACTTTTAGTTTACATATAATAATTTCTTATGTTTTATTCTATATAAATTATATCATATTAGTAAGTAAAATGTCAAGTAAACATAAATTTTAATGTTCTAATCTTAGATAAATTTTTATAATTTATATTGAATATTAAATAGGTTAATTTTATGAGACATTATTATATTTTGAATAAAAAGTTTAAAATTTTAAATATAATTAGGTTTAAAAATATTATATATATTATGAATATAAATCATTTCATAGTAAATCTTAATCTTATTGTAAAAATCAAATATTAAGAAAATTATTTATTCTCATATTAATATTTAAATATAAATGTAGAAGTTCAAATAAAACAAAAAAATTTAGAAAAAAATTATTTTCACATATTTATTAATATGAATGCTTGAGAAGATCTAATTATTTTAATTCATATTTTATCAATTTCTTTTGTAGCCCCTCACTTTAAAAAAATTAATAGATTTTTGATGATGTTGATTAATAAAATATAAAAATAACAATAATAATCTAATAATAGTCCTAATCAGGCCGTTTGTAATATTTTAAGATACCCATACACCTAACCTTCTTAGTACTGTCGGTCGCCGGCACTTGTTTGATTGCTAAGGAAACTGTGGGTCAGATCTGAGATGAAACGATAATGAACCTTAATGGCTGAAGAGCGAAGAGCATGTATATAATCAAATAGTAATAACTTAAATGATATTATTAATTACAATATCAAATTACCAAAAAAAAAACTTCAATATTTCTCAAATTTTTCGATACAATCACTTTACTAATTAAGGGTAACATTGCGTTTGGTGGACCTCTTCAGACCTCGCATTTTAGCGGGATTTATAATAGGTATTATTGTTGTTTTTGTAAAGTTTTCATAAGAAAATGCTAATATTATTCTATTGATATAAAAAAGATTACTTAATAATTATTATGTATAATTATTAAATTATATATAAGTTATTAATTTCACGAGTGAAGAGGGACATAGGGCTTTGGTTTGGATGCTCGAATGAAAAGGAAAACACGAAAAGCATCAAACGCCGTGTGCATGGAGCCAAATCACCAGAAAATATAGAGAAAAAAAATGAAGTCTTCTTTATTATTATTTTATGTATATATTATTAAATGAATTATACAGCAAACATGAGTCTGCTCAAAGTCAGCTTAGATTAAGACATGAACAAGGCGTGTGGGGTCTCTGCTTCTCATCAATCTCCTCTCTCGGTATCACTAAACAACTCCATCACCATTCACGATTTTCTCGTTTCCTCAATTATTACAGGACATGAAACCTGTTATGGTTCCAATCAGAAAGATGGAACCGATGTCAATTGAGCCAATCAAAGGTTGTTGGGTGGTCTCCACCTAGTTTACAATATGTAATGACTGAAACATTATTTCAACGTTGTAAACATCAAGTCCTTGGCATGTTTATTTTAACTGAATTGTTTAAGTTTTATATGTATATAATTGCTTGAAAGGAATTTGGGAGTTCTGCGGTCAATAAAAAATTGAGAATCTTCTCAAAGATTACGTTGAATGGTACACTTGGGTTCATCAAGGATGGACAGACTGGTTACTAGTTATAGCTAGCAATGATGATCGAATGCCTGTCTATGTAATATTGGGAAACAGCTATAGGTGTAGGTACAACAAGCATCAATAATAATATTCATGTAATTGCTACGCCTCCATAGATGTCATCGACCCTTGGAGCTTCTGCTGTACCTCACTGCAACAAAGTAAGGAAAATGATACATTTTTTTCTTGCTAAGATTTTAAAATTGTAGGTAAAATAGTTGCTAAAAAGTTTACTTTTCGTGACAGTTTTAAAAATCATCACCTAATATTAACATTTAGTTATGATTTTAAAAAAATAGTCACTAAAAATTAATCTTTTGACTACGATTTTAAAAATCGTCACTAAAGACCATAATAAAGTAGGCAATTGGCTACACTTTTTTCGCTAACCTTTGACGATGATCTTAATAATTGTCATCAAAAGAGAGCCATTTAGAAAGGTCAACATTTTGTGACGAATTATGAAATTATCGCTAAAAGTGGATCCTTTAGCAACGCTTTTGTCATTAAAAGTAGAGCTTTTAGTGAAGATTTTTAAAAATCGTCATTAAATGGTCCAAAATATCACTTTTTTAAGGACAAATGTGCCAATAAGGAGGGAATGGAACGAAAATGAGACTGGCACTTAAAATGAAAAACTGTAAAAGCCTAAAACACTTGTCTCTCACCTGCTCTTTCTTTCCTCTTCCTCCATAAAATTGAAAGGTAGCTCTCGATCCATAATATAGAGAGCTTATGTTTGTACATGCTTTTTTGTTTCTTTTTTTTTATATCTGAACTTGGGTTGATGAAATGCATATGGGTTTTGTTTTGTGGATCTCTTTGTTGTCTATGAAATAGTAAAGGTGTCGTCTTGAATTTTGTCTGCACGAGTGTTTCTTTATTTGTTTTTTGCCTATTAGCTTATCTCATTTTTCGTCATGGGTTCATTTTGAAGCTTGATTTCTTAGGGAAGATTTGAAATTTGTTGAGAAATTGGACCCTCTCAAGTATTCCTGCTTTACCATTATTAACCCTGTTGGGGTTGCTTTCTTATGGCTTGTTCTCATTTGCTTTGTGGCCTATTTGGAGTTTCTTAACAATACCCCTTTTACTTACAAGGGGTTGTTTCGAAGGTCCACTCGCACCTTCACATATGATCGACCTCAGTTTGTGATTCGGAACCTTATTGCCAACACCACAAACAGCAAGCATGGTTGGTTGTCTAAGCTTGTGGATCCCTCACATTGCTTCATTGCCTTTGGCACTCATAGACTCTTCGCTTCCTTTTTTCGAAAAGGCCTCCCTCTGAGGTTCGATTCTTTTATTTTCTTGAATGATTTCTTATTTCTTGAAATTGCGGTTGTTAATTTTTGTATGAATTGATATCTTCTCTGAAAATTAGGGTTTTTTTAATTAGGCGATTAATGAAAATTCTGTATGAAATTTAGGGTTTTAGTGAAGTTGAGAGATCAGTGAAAATTATTGTAAAATTTAGGGTAAGTTTGATTAAGTTATTACTCAGTTTATTGTGCTTACACTAAATTCAAGAATTTTTTTTTTGTTATCGGTGGATTTTGATTTAACTGAAGTTATGTATATTCTATATGAACAAAGCAAAACGTGTTGTGGAAACATGGGACAAACAATTCCATTGCTCCTGACGTGAGCAAAGACTTGCTTTTTTTGTATCTAGCAAATGATATTCTGCAGAATAGTCATCGAAAAGGTTTAGAATTTGTTGGTAAATTCTAGAAGGTTCTTGCAGATGCATTTGTGATATCATTGAAAATGAGGATGAGTTTGGAAGAAATGTTGCATTGAGATTGGTATTAAATATTTACTTCTTATTTTAAATTTACCTTATGAGGTTTGGTACGATCAACGAAAATCCTAGATTTTATAATTTTAATGTGTTTTTCATTACTTCTTTTTCTAATGTGAGACCCTTTTGCTTTTTTGGTTATTATACGTAGGAAATATTAGTTATTACAGTCGCAAACTTGCAATTAACATGTTTCTTTTAAGTTATGACTATACCAGTGTACTGTACAAAATACATTCTTATATTTTGAAAACTAGCAAAAAATTTAAAATAAAGAAGAGAAGGAATTGCTAGCTTCTATTTTTTTCAAACATTTAACTGTTATTAGTTATTTAATTCTCTGAGACAGATGCATCATATGGTGACATTATTATCTCATGGTACATTTGCAGTTAGATCAGGTACTCTGAAGTGTGAATGTTAATATGATGCAATGTGTAATAATTGCATGACTTATAAAGTTCTTTGAAATCACATGGTGGATTAAATGTGGTGACGGTGTAAGGATACGGACAAGTATATGGTCCCTTCTCCTCAACGTGGGTCCTTTTCCCATAAGTCACGCATGGGTCTCCTCAACGTGGGTCCTTTTCCCATAACTCCCGCATGGGTACTTGTCGCCCACGTCCTCCACCTTCACCTACTGT
>JANTPM010000005.1:45903439-45919806 GCA_025434745.1 Erythroxylum divaricatum | reverse complement strand
TATATATATGTTGGTTTCTGCATGTGTTTTATACGTTTGTTTTGTATGAAATGCATGCTATAATTTACAGAGGGCTGATGAATCCATGCTTGTATGGATTTGTATTGGGTGATATGCGTTGGTCCAAATCAACTGATATTATCTTCCTTGAGATTTTGAGTTTTCTCTGCATAATCCAAAAAAATATTACCTCATGTTCATTGTGAAAGCCAAATTTGTGTGGTATCACATTTGATTATTATGCTCTCAGGTTAAGTTGTTGATTTTGTTATAATCTTGCTAGCGTGACTTATAGAATTAAGACAGACCATTCTATGCTTTTATTTCATCATATCTTGAGGCTTTAAATTTGAGTAACCATAAGTCCTTTTTCGTTATTTGTTTTCTGATGAAACTTGTGGTTGTAGGCCACTTTTGAATGTATTATGAAAACATATAAATTTTTGACACCCAATTTCTAAAGAAAAACACGCTTCATAAAGCCTCATTTCTAAAAGTACACAGATCTGTTTGGAAAGCCAACTAAAGCCCTTATTCTTGAAGAAGCAGAGAGTAACGTGCTTTGATTGTATTATCCAAGAACCAAAGAGTAACATTTCTTATTTCTGGATAGGTTTATGAGACTAAAGAGTAACTGTCCTATGTAAACTGGTCTTTGTATTTATTATTTTGCCTATAAAATTATTAAGGTTGTAATTAAAATCTCGTACATGAAGAATATTATTTTTATTGATATACTTTAATGGTATTTTAATTTTCATATCCAATGCTTCAAATTATCAATTATTTGTGTATACTAAATTAACAATAAAAATCTAAATATTATATATAATAATATAAATTAAACTTGCCACAAATAATTATCATTAACATGGTATAATATTTCATTAAAACGTATATTAAAATTTTGATTATAATTTAGAAAACACAGTAAAAAAATATTTGGCTATATTTTAAAAAACGTAAAAACGCAACTAAAATTTTTTAGCTACATTTATGAAAACGTAGCTCATAATTTTTAACTACGAAATCTAAGCATAGTCAAAATGTATTGGTAACGATTTCTTAAAATGTCGTTAATAATTTTTCGCTACAAAAGTAAAGCGTAGAAAAAAACTATAATTTTTCACTATAAAAATTTGGCCACGTTTTTTTGTGACAAAATTAAATTGTTGCTAATTAATTACTATTAGCAATGATTTCAAGACTTTTAATGACGGGTTTTTTTGGTAGTTAAATGTGGTGTGCCTAAATCACATGACCTTTATCATTATTTGTTTGAATACTAAATCGGGATCTTTGATGCCACTGAAATGATGGTAATTTCTACAAAGGAACAGAGAACTGCTTAATCTCAAATTTGCTTGCCATGAAGATAAATGAAAGCATGCACCTAAGTCATTTTTCTTTTCCTGCAAAATTTTCAAATTCAATTATTGAATGATGTATAAGTAAATCTTATCAAATAACTCCTTTTTTCAAGTTCAAGTTAGAGCACATTTATGTACTAATAGAGTTTTAAATTGTCAGGTTCATAACTATAATTATAATTTTAATATTATAATCATTTGTAATTATACCTATACCGTTTATAATTATCAAATTAATGTGTCATCTGTAATGAACAATTTAAAACCTTAGGGCTTATTTGTTTTGGTTTATTTTTTGTTTTCTGTTATTGTTTTCAAATTTAGTAAAAGAATTTACTTATTTAATTTTTAATTTTTGTTTTTAATTTTGATTTATTCTAATTTTCAAAATTTATGAAAATTAAAAAATTGATTTTTGGGTCCTGTTCTATTTTTAATAATTTATAAAGAGACAAAAATTTATTTAATTAAAAATAATTTATTTTAAGTTTTATCTAATATATAATTATTATTAGTAATAAAAATATAACTATATTGAAACTAACAACTCAACAAATTTTTGTTTTTATTTGAAAAAATAAAAACTGAAAATAAAAAAACGAAGACTAAAAAACAGAATTAGAATCAAACACCGCTTAGTTACCAAATACTTTAAGAATTAAGATTAGTCAAAAACTTGAAATATTCTTATTTTTAAATTCACTTGCTCATGTGTTGCCCACAAATCGATAGTACCAAGAAAGTCATTAAACCCTGATAAAATTCTGAAACAATGTAATATACAATCTTGAAAGTATAAGAAATTTATGGTGAGAAACTAATATTATTACAAATTTGTACTTTGGCCCATAAAGAGAAAACATAATTGGTCAATAGTTAAATTAAACGCATCCCTTTAATTATAACTTTAGAGACTTGATCCTAACTAAGATGGATTAAGTCAAGAATGTCATCAATTTCGATGGAGAATATAATGGATTTAGATAAAAATGTTACGATGATGAGTCAATTTTATAATAAATTTGGCATAGGATTCACTATCGAAAACCTGTACTGCACACATGTAAGTCTGAATTTTAGCTTTTTTCGAATTCTAGTTTGGTATTCACGTGGGAATGAAAGGTACAGCCGAGCCTGGATAATGATTTTACAATTCAGATTCTCAGGTACCTACCTTACAAGCATTCAGAAAATTCATATTAGTAATACATCAAGAAGTTACAAATTTCAAGAAAGAAATTAAGAAACTGCGAACTGTTGAACAATAACCATGATCCGGTGAAAGATGACATTGAAAAATCAAAGATGTGACCTTCTTTTTAACCTCTAGCTGAACCCCTCCATGAAGCTGGTAGACAGTAGTGGAAACCGTGATGCATGCTTTCTCAGGTCTTAATCAATCCAATGTGGTGAAAGGGGAAAAAAAAAGAAGGTTTTGTTAGCTCATAAGTAAGCAATTGATAAGCTTTCTCATGTCTTTTAGTAATAATCGATGAGCCATAGTCAATTTTTTTAATGTTCGTAATAATATGAAAATCTACTAAGAAATGACACTATATGAAAGAACATGAGTTAAATAGTGAGTACTACAACCCTGGTAAAAAGATTTCCATTTGAACATGTGATGATAGTTTCCAAGAATTTCCTTTTGCCATACAACACTTAAACACGGAGTTGTAATGGAGCTATACAGCTAGGGTTTTACCTGTAGACGAAGAACTAGTTGGGCCCTTAATGATGAGGTGTGCCCGCTTAGTCCGCCTGTGAAGTAATGTGTCAGTTAAACCTTCAAAAAGATATACTGGCTTGACCTGTTTATGGGTTTCCTCGAATCAAAAAAAATATGGGTTTCCTCGAATAAAAAAAATACTAGCACAGGATGTGAACATCTCATGGAAGATTTCAGTAAACATGTACAATTGAAGTATCGCTAAAGAAGTCATTGACAAAAGCTTCACCATTTAATGCATAAAAAGACAAATTAGTTCTTTAACTTTTTCAAAATTCAATCGAATCACTAACCCTTTTAAATAAAATATATTAATCTTCATGTTTCGGTTAGTATATTTGAAATTTATACTACAATTAATCTTTGTTTATATTAATATCTTATGAATGATCTATTCACTTTGATTGATATATAGGCTATATATCATTGATATACAAGCTAGAAATCTATGATGTAGTTCTGATGAGACTATTATTTTTTTTAATAAATGAGATTCTTCGTGATCTTTGTACGTCATCCTTTCCTATAAATTACATTATCTCTATTTTAGTAAAGGAAATGTTATATTTATAATTAATATAAAAAATTAAAAATTTGATTATTATACTTTATACTAAATTTCGTGAAGATCTTTTTCATTGCGATAATAATTATACTAAATTTCACAGACCAGAGCCAAATGGTCAAGGCTTAAGGGTCCCATATTCACACTCAGCTTCCAGACAGTGTATCACGGACGGTCCTATCAAAACCCTCGGGAAAAGTAATTAACTCTCTATCACAGACTCACAGCTAAGTCTCTGACTCTGGCAGGCTACTGCATGCTAAAATGGGTCTAATTTTAATTATGGTGTAATCATTCAACACCTGATCAATGGCTATAAAGACAAGTGACTTTTCAGCGGACCTCCCCTTGTAGATGCTTGGAGTAGGACCCTAGTGTATAGCTCAACATCATTCGTTAGTAAAACAATCCCATCAAGAATTACCCTTCTCACAAACACATGCAATTCGCTTTGCTTCATGTTAATTTAATACGTTTTGACTGAATATAAATTAGAGTTTAATCTCGAAAGGTGACAAAGGACACATACAAACCTACACATTCCGGTTATAAAGCTGCAGTGTTTCTCCCAGAAAATTACTTTTCTTTGATTGTCTGCATATGTGCGTGCGTGTATTTGTGTTTGTGTGGGTAGGAAAGAGAGAGTGATAGGTGTGGTCCATTCATGTCTATGGCTGATCAACCATGATGATGCAACAAGCTAGGATAAAAAAGGAAGAGGGTGAGAGAGACCGTAGATAATGAAGAGATAGAGAAGGCCAGAAGGGTTGAGATGAGATATTCTCTTTAGACATCATGGGTTTTGGTGTTTTCCTCTGAAGCCAAACAAAGTTGAAAGAAACCAGATCTCTGTAAGAAGAGTCCGAAGTTCTGGAGTATATTTTTCAAGTGGGGCTGTGTTTAGATTGAAGCTTGAGGTTGAGGTTGTGCTTTTATTGTCTTTTGGCAGAATTTGCTATGAGGCTATTAGTCAGTATTTGAATATACCAAAGCAGCTGTTTGTGTCTGAAGAAAGTCTTGTATTTTCTTTTTTTAGTTTTTGTACGGTCTTTTATCCTTTCTGAAAGCTTGTTTCTTTCGTGTATAACCAGTTCGATTTAGACCAAGATGATGTCTGATGACGCTTTTTCGATACCTTCTTCATTACCAGACGGTTCAAACCCTAACCCTAAAACTAGTGCTAATCAAGCTGCCAAGAAGAAGAGAAATTTACCGGGAACACCAGGTAACACTTGCGCCTATGCTTGTTTTCTCATCTCTTTTGTTTGAAACCCTGACACCCACTTTTTAGTTCTTAGACTTAAAAGAGTTCTCGCCTTATTTAGCTTCCAATTCAACAGTAACGCAATTGTTGTTTTTCTCTTTTCATGTCTAAACAGATCCAGATGCTGAGGTTATTGCTCTCTCTCCCAAGACTCTCATGGCTACCAACAGGTTTGTATGTGAAATATGTAACAAAGGGTTTCAGAGAGACCAAAACTTGCAGCTTCACAGAAGAGGTCACAATCTTCCATGGAAGCTAAGGCAAAGAACCAACAAAGAGGTTCGAAAGAAGGTATACATATGTCCGGAGAAAACTTGCGTTCACCATGACCCATCAAGAGCTCTCGGAGACCTCACCGGAGTAAAGAAACACTTCAGCAGAAAACATGGAGAGAAGAAGTGGAAGTGTGAGAAGTGTTCAAAGAAGTATGCCGTCCAATCAGATTGGAAAGCTCACTCCAAGACTTGTGGCACTCGAGAGTATAAATGCGATTGTGGAACTTTATTTTCCAGGTATGTGCAATTAATACAACACAACTTGTACTTTTCTCAGGAATCCTTTTCGATTTTGCAATCGCTTGTAGGAGGAAGCAGTAAATGCTGATCTTCAGGCCTTCATGGCTTTACGGATTGGAGATTAATGCTAGTACTTCATTTAATAGCTCTTACGTAGAGTAATGATTAAGTTAGATCAAAGTTCTGAATTGAGTTTCCGATTCTACTCTCCTACAGGAAAGATAGTTTTATCACCCACAGAGCCTTTTGTGATGCTTTAGCTGAAGAAAGTGCAAGAATCACTTCAGCGGCACCAACAAATCTTAATTTCAGTAATGATGCAGCAAATTTGCATCCTGGATTTTCAAGCCGAGGGGTACAAGATATTCCGAGCATTTCGCAATTTGGTGCAAGTTTTAGACCAGAATTTAACGGCATAGGAGGAGCCCATGGAAACTCTCTCACTGCAGATCAACAAAAACCCGGATTGTCACTGTTTCTAAATCAGGCAAATTCAAACATTAATCCCACAGGTCTCATGTCAAGTTCTGATCTTTATGCGTCTTCGAGTTCTCATCCTGGTTTGCCTGAGATGGTCCAAATGGGATCATCGGCCAATCTCTACGGTTCATCTTCCACAACCAATTATGGGAATTTGAGTTTATCAGGATTGCCTCAGGCGTTAAAAGAAGAAGTTGGTAAGGAAGCCGATAGAGTGGGTTCACTATCGTCTTTTTACTCTGAAAACCAAAATAAACAGTCAAAACCAGCTACGCCAATGTCAGCTACTGCTCTTCTTCAAAAAGCAGCCCAAATGGGTTCAACGAGAAGCAATCAATCTTTCTTTAGCAGCAATTATGGACTCATGAACCCCTCTTCTTCCACAACACCCAATCTCAACCCTTTCGACCATAGCAGAAACGAACTACAAGAAGTTTTCCAGAATGTTAATAAACAACCAGAGAGCTCGACACCAACAAACAGCACTGTGGAGGCAATAATGCGCACATCAACAAGTCTCGACCAACTCGTGATGCGAAGTAGTGGAAAGCAAAGTGACCCATCTCAGTTCAATCCACGCACTAGTAGTCATATTGACAAGGGTTTAACAAGAGATTTCCTTGGCGTGACTCCTGATTCTGGTCGTACATTTTTTTCACCACAACTAGCTAAGTTTGCTTCAATGAGCTCAGCCATGGGACTAGACCAATTCGCACACAATTAGGACCATACTCTACCCATCCTGAAATATGTCACAGACTTGAGGTGATCAGATTGTCCCAACAAGCCAAAAGGGCAACCAAAACCTACCGAGTTGACTCGGTGGAAGTGGGTGTAGATCGAGCACGGGTTGCAGAGAAGGACGCCTTGGGACTGCTCAGGTGGGGACCGCACTACATACTGTCTGAAATGACTAAACAATGAGCCAACTCCTAGTCGTGCATGTTCTCGTCGTTTTTACTGTCGTTTTTATTTCTCTTCTTGTTGTCTTATCACTTGTCTGAATTCTCTTATCGTATATTTGGATCTCCGTCCGTCCCTTTAAAAAATCCGACGCCACAGAAAAACCACACTTTTCCATGTGTGGTTGACTCATTGTCAAACCAATCCGGCTCTCTGGTCAACCTTTAGTAATTATAAACAAAAAAACAAGTGTTTGGTATTTTACAATAATTTCAAGATTATTACATAGAAATGGATGCTAATGGGGATGCCCTTAATGACTAAGGTAATACCAAAGTATTTGTTTTTAGGTTAAACAAAAAAATTCCTTTTGGTGAAAACGAGAATTACTAGTCGATGTGCTCAATGCATAAAGTTTTTCACTTCATAGGACCAATTTTACTAATTAATTCAGTCTCAACTTAAGAAAAAAAGAGAATTACTAGTCATAACTTTAATTTTTTTAACATAAATCAAATAATAAAATTTTGATTATATATGGAGTAATTGTACAAGAAATCAAAATTTACTTATTTTACAATATTAATTTGAATTTTAAAAAATTGTCTAAAATGTTCTAATTTTCAATTTTTAGCAAAAAACCAAACGTCAATTTATCCGTCAACGTAGATGAGATGCAACGAGTCCTATCAAATTAGTATTTTTTTCACATAACTGTTGTGTCACGTATGAAATTTATTATTTATTAAATTAAAATATCAAAAATCGTAAAATAATTATACACTCCTTTATATATTTTCAACTAATAATTATTTTAGAATTTTTATATTTTAATTTTTTACATAATAAACTTCATACATGATACAAATATAATACGTGACAATGACATAGCAAATATACTAATTTGAAATGACTCGTCACGTCATCCACATTAACGTAAAGAATTTTATATCAAGTCATTTTTGTTCAAAAATAAAAGTTGAAGTATTTAAGTGCTATTTTTTAAAAGTTTGAGCCGGTATTATAAAATTGAGAAAAGTTTGGAAATTTTGTTTATAATTGTCACTTACATACACTAACTTGTTAATCACGTAATTTTAATAAATTATTTAATGAATTAAAAATAATATACGAAATGGAGAATTCATGCTATTCGAAATCAAGATTTTAGAAATTGTGAAGAAACTTCTTTCAATCATTGGAACCACTCTTAACTAGCAAAATGAAGTATATAGAAGATCCACTTTTTGCGGTTGTGGGTTGAATTTAGAGTATGACTTAATTACAAGTTAGGTTGGTCACGATCAATTAAATGTTACCACATTAATTAGTAACATAATATGAATGCGTGCAATGTTTGTCTTGATTAATCAAATTAAAATTGAAAAAAAAAATAGTAACTAAACTATATGATCAAATTCCTAGAGATAGAGTAATATTGTTTCTTTAACTAGGTAGAATCTAGGTTTTTGAGTTAGACCCTTTAATGTATATAGGCATGATCATGGCATGATAAGCTTGGAGAGAAATTTCCGGAAGGCCATTGTCTGGATTGTTTGATTGGTCAAAAGAAATATGATTATGAATTTAGAAAGAAATAACATTATTATTTCAGTGAGGATGATATCTTTTTCTTTTTAGTCAAAGCTTGATTATTATTTTTAAGTGTATTTTGTATAAATTGTCGAGATATGTATATAATATCTTATAAAATATGTAATAAAAATAAATTATTTTTAATTTAAAATAATTGAATTTATGTTTTAGTCAATATTTTGTAAAAAAATGATCGAAAGTTAAATTAAGAAGATAAGAAGTTTAAGGTTCAACCGATAATAGATCATCGTAAAATTGATTAAAGATTGAATAAAATTAAAGAATTTAAAAATTGATTGAAAAAGGTTACCCATACTCGTCAAAAAATTTAAAATTTAATTAGAAAAAGAAATGATACATCAAAATTAATCAGTTTATTTTAATTTATAAAATTGATTAGTTTACTAAAACTAATAAATTAATCGATAAACTGATTGGTTTTTAACAACAAAAATTATTAAACTAAATCAAACCGAAAAGTTAAATATTGATATAAACAATTAGTCCATTTTAGTATAACTTTGATATTGGCTTTGATGTAAGTTCAGAACTTCCAAATTCTAAGCCTGCAGCCAAGTGAAGCCACTCACGTAGAAAACAACAAGAACTTTTGGTTGTTGGACTGTCTCCGATTTCTTGTTATTGAAACGAGACATATAACATCAGTGCTCAACTCCAAATTCATATAGATCTTTTCGAGCAATAGTAAAATAGATGGAACCAATACGCTTACCCATTGAAACACTTTCCCACAATTTGTTTCATGTCGTTTTGTATTCCGTTTCAGAGTTCTGGTAGAACGAAAGCTACGCTAACTTTTAATCAGAACTGTTGAGGAATGTTTGTGGTTACAATGTTCAAACATTGGAAGCTTCATGTGATCGATGTCGTTTACCATCACTTTCTTTATCTGCCTCCATGCACCTACCTAGAATATGTTAGTTTGGGCTAAGAGAATGATTTAAATTAGTTAAAAACCTTTGGACCAATATTATATTCAGATTGACCTAAATTCCTTATCCTGTTTTATGTTTCACTTTAACAGGGTTTCGTCTTTCCAGAACAACCTGTCCTGGAAAAGGAAACCTGGAAACTAGAAAGGTCCTACTTCAGACAGCTTCAGGGCCCTTATTTAAGGCACTGCTAAACTCCTGACAACCGTTACTTCTGCCAACTTTATACATAAAGCTTCAAACTTTCCACTGATCATTTTCTTGCTTTGTCATAAAAGAAAAACTTCGGGAAACCCTAGTAACTTTTTGGGACTAGGACGGTGATCTAGGCATGTAACCCTGGAAATGAAAATTAAAATGGTCAAAAAGAGGGAACAGAAAACTATTGCTTTGATTAATTAAACATAAACAAGAGACTTTATGGTAAAGAGTATTGTCTTTTTGTTGGAACTTGACATGTCCAGCTCTTTTTGAGGCCTGGGGTTTAGGTTACAACCTCGGACTTCGAAACTCGTTTCCTGAAGCAACTATCTCAAGAACATCAAACAGGTCCCCTACCACCAATTGTTGCACTGCATAGGATTCTAATGTTGACTGCCAAAACTCTCAATCCTCTCATGTTCAAACTCAACAACACTCGTGAACGTGACTGTTTTGCATGGGAGTTGTTATGTGGTCATCAACAAGCTCTTGTGGAATGTAATTCTGTCCTATCTTTGGTCATTCTTGTTCAATCACTTTTTGTTTTCAATCTCAAACTTGTTTATTTGAGTTTTTAGTAAAAATAATTTTTATTTTTAGTTTACTTTTTTTTTTCAAAATCTGAATTATTTTCAACTAAATATATATTATTTATTTGTTTAATATATTAATTATTAGTAATAATTATGAATAATTTAACTTAATATTATATATTTAATTAATTAAAATTAATTGCTAATAATTATTATGAATAATTATTTAATTTAATTTTGTAATTAATATTAAATTAAATAATTATATTGAAAATTGAAATATCTTCAAAATATAAATATTAATTTATAAATAAAAATAAAATGATTATTTTAATAAAAAAATTGTTAATAAATATTATATAAGAAATTAACAAAATTTTATTAATTAAAAATAATTCATCTTTAAGTTTTATCTAATATATAATTATTTTCAGTTACAAAACTTTTTATAACTATATTGAAATTAACAACTAATATATTTCTGTTTTTATTTAAAAACTAAAATCGACGCGGAAATATAATGTTGCCAGTATTTAGTTCTCTAATTTACTGATAGTTTACCACAATAGTTATATTTTTATATTACTTGTTTATTAAGGAATGCTTCTTTTTAATGAGATTTTATGGGAAGCTCTTCCTAATGGGCTAACTCAAATGCAGATCTATAATTATCATTGGGCCCAAACGAGGCCTGTACAAAGTAAGATGACGTGGCAGTTTTTTATTGGCTGAAGCGTGATATAGGAATTCAACAAGGCAGGAATTCAGTAGGCCACGGTCGAGGTCCACGTGTAAGAAGCTCATAGGTGGTAGATACGTGGAAGGACACTTTCGAATCACACGCGAGTTTTTTTCTTTCTCTCTCCTCTTCAACACTACATTAGAAAGTAAAATTTATCAGTTTCAAGCTAAAATCTTCTTCACTATCTTCCCTCCAGATTCGCGGAGACATATATTTATGCACATGCACATATATATCTGTTGAGTTTGGCAATTTGTGCAAGTGGGTATTGGTGCTTGCTTTCAGAATCAGGAGAGAGTTTCTGGTGATGAATTTGGTGAGGTTTTTTTGGGCCATGGATGGATTGGCATGGAGAGGATTGGGGTTCACAATGCTTATACTTCAGTTTGTGTTTGTTTCCCAGCTCCTACTTCACCAACCTCTTGTTTCTGCTTCAGGTTTTTGTCCATCTTTTCTTTTAGTACGAAAAGATTTGGTTTTTATTTTTACTATATCAATTGGCAATGCCTTTGCTTATGCCCCTCTTTATTGCTATCTTTTGAACGTCTGGATCTGTTACTAAGTAAATGACGGATTGGTTTGCCGAAAACAGACTTTTCTTTCATGGTTATTTAATTACCGAACTCTGTCAATTATTGAATTGTAGGTATAATTTCTGGTTCAATCGAGTTAAGTGTGTGGTTATGGACTGCGGCTGACGCCTATGTGTTGTGATCTCTTTGATGGATGCTACAATTTTTTATTCTTTAAGATACTTACCGCAAAAAGTTGTGCGGTTATTCAATAGCTGATTACTCAAGATATATGATCACAAGTGCAAGATATGAATTTTGATTCCTTAATAGCGTCCCTGTACATGGAAATTTAAACAGCGATCCGAGAAAGATTTCACACTCTGTCCTTTTTTCTGACTGAGAAGGTTAAGACTGAAGATATTTTCATAATGAATGGAATTAACATCCACGAATGCAGATTGTTTATAAAGGAAGATCGCTGGCTAGGCTACATAGTAATTTGGTATTTATGGGATCGGTTCACTTTTAGGATTGAAGCTAAGCAATAAAGCAAATAAAAGTTTATGGCATCTGCTTCTTTAATGTTATTCATTCTACATGCAACTTTGGCACTTGTTCGGTTTTATAGTGTGTAGTGCAATTGGTGTCCACAAGTCATGCACCATTAATGTATTTTGGAATCAAACGTGCAGACGGTAAAAGTGGGAATGCCGCTAAGCTATTTGAAAGAGTTTCTCAGAGTGTAAAGTTGAAGCATTATAGTGAGGCGCTTGATGATCTTAATGCTGCCATTGAGGCAGATCCAACACTTTCTGAAGCTTATTTCCGTCGAGCATCAATTCTTCGTCAGTTGTGCAGGTCAGCTATTAAATTGTTTCTTATTTCTTTACAGTCTTCATCAGAAGCTAATTGATGATTAGACTCTGCACGGCAACAACAAAATGTTGGACTGATCTTATGGTTTCTTGTATCCCTGAAGTTACCTTAATACATGTTTTTTTTCCTTATCATTTCTCTAAAATACACGATGCTGCATTGATTTTTGAAAATTTCTTGTTGATTTTCTATTCGTCATAATGCCCAATAAATAGCTCTTGAGTAATTCAACCATAGTCTTTTACTTTTTGAAAGGAAAGAAACTTACGAATTAACATTATTTTTGGCCAATGTAGATACGAAGAGTCAGAAAAGAGCTATAAAAAGATCTTGGAGATACAACCTGGACATAAGACTGCAGAAAAGGAGCTTTCTCAATTGCTTCAGGCTCAGAGTGCTCTTGAGAGTGCATTGAATCTTTTTGATTCAGGGGATTTTTCAAAATCTTTAGAATTTGTTGATAAAGTTGTTCTTGTTTTTTCTCCAGCATGTTCAAAGGTAATAATTGTCTCGACTTATACATTGTTATTGTTGGCTTTGTATCTTATTTGGTAATTTATTCAGCTTGCTAAGTTTTTCCAGTATAGTGACTGCAGTCTGTTGACTACATGCATTACTGGTTGCAGGCTAAACTCCTAAAAGTGAAATTGTTGTTGGCAACTAAGGACTATTCGGCTGTCATCTCTGAGAGTGGATATATTCTAAAGGAAGATGAAAATAATCTTGATGCACTACTGCTTCGTGGCCGGGCTTACTATTATTTAGCAGATCATGATGTTGCTTCAAAGTAAGTGTAAAGAAAATATCTTTTAGCCTCTTAGGGATTTCTATTAATTTTTTTATTACTCAAAAAGTTTTAAGTATGGATGTATGCTTTCTTTAGGCATTATCAGAAGGGTCTACGTCTTGATCCAGAGCATAGTGAACTGAAGAAAGCATATTTTGGTTTAAAAAACTTACTCAAGAAGACCAAATCTGTAAGTTGACATTATATTCAGATAGATTCTTGTCTTGGTAATTAAGGGATTGCAAAAATGTGGAGTTGGGTAGAGATTGTGAGAGATTTCCTTCTCCTTCATTTGGAGTTTATGTTAATCATTGTCATTTTTTCTTTACAGGCAGAGGAGAATGTTAGCAAGGGTAAGCTGCGAGTTGCTGTAGAGGACTACAATGCAGCTCTTGCACTGGACCCCAATCATCAAGCACATAATGTACATCTTTATTTAGGCTTGTGTAACCTCTTAGTCAAGCTTGGCAGGGGTAAAGATGCATTAAGTGCCTGCAATGAAGCACTGAACATTGATGGGGATCTTCTTGACGCTTTAGTTCAGGTTAGGGTGATGTTTTGTTTTCATGTCCCTTTTGTTTGAACATTATATTGCTTTCTGAAGATCTCCTAAGAGAAATTTGTCATATCATAGAGAGGTGAAGCAAAACTCTTGACAGAGGACTGGGAAGGAGCTGTTGAGGACATTAAATCAGCTGCTCAAAAATCGCCGCAGGTTAGCTGCTATCCTTCTGCATCAGCACCCTCTCAATTGAGTTTCTATAGTCATCGAATTACCTAGTTTGTTTGGCATCTAACTGTTCGTTCCTACATTTATTTTTTTTCAGCAAAATCAATAATTAGGTTTACCTTCTTGAAAATTCATTGGCATTATGCAACTCTCTCTTAACCCTTCAGTTCTATGATATCTGCTATTTAATTAAGCAAAATCTGGATACATATAGCTTTTATGTTATGGAAAATATTCAAGCCACATATATGCAATGTTAACAGGACATGAGCATCCGGGAAGCATTGATGAGGGCAGAGAAAGCCCTGAAGCTGAGCAAGCGCAAGGACTGGTACAAGATATTAGGAGTCTCAAAAACTGCGTCATCATCGGAGATCAAACGTGCATATAAGAAGCTTGCTTTGCAGTGGCACCCGGATAAAAATGTTGATAAAAGAGAAGAAGCAGAGGCCATGTTCCGAGAAATTGCTGCTGCTTATGAGGTATGATTGTCGTGATCTGATTTTTCTTTTATCATTTTAAAGTGTATACCATCAGATTTTGTTAATCTCCCCAAGATACAGTTTCTTTGTCAACTTACCAGTAGATTTACGAGACTTTAAGTACGAGAATTTCGTTTGTTCGTGGTCCAAATTAAAGCACAGGTTTTGGTGGTTGTCTTCCTCCCTAAAATTCCATTGTCCTCTACAGGTCCTCGGAGACGAAGAAAAACGTTCAAGGTATGATAGAGGAGAAGACATTGATGAGATGGGAATGGGCGGCGGCGGCGGCGGCGGCGGCTTCAACCCATTTGGTGGTGGAGGACAGCAATATACTTTCCATTTTGAAGGAGGCTTTCCTGGGGGTTTTGGTGGGTTTGACGGAGGCTTTCCGGGTGGCGGCGGCGGTTTCCAATTTCACTTTTGACATCAGTGCAGCATGGGGTTGTTTCAGCATGTGCCACCATTGCACAAAAGGTTGTAGAATTGCTTATGTTATGCCCCCCAATTTCACTTTTGACATCAGTGCAGCATGGGGCTGTTTCAGCATGTGCCACCATTGCACAAAAGGTTGTAGAATTGCTTATGTTATACCCCCCCTGAGTCCTAACATCGATATACTAACACTTACAGGTACATCTTAGGTCAATGAAATAGGTTTTCTATATCGTACATTTGCCCCTCAACAAATTTTTGCTCCTAACAATTTCGGAATCCTGGAATTTGTAGTTTAAGGAAATGTTGAGCATTGATTTATTAATGCATCATGACATGTCTCCCTCTTAATTGATTTGCATGGAATTTTAACCTGCCAGAGGCTTCTGCTTAACGTTTTTGTCTTTTGGCTAACAGATTGTATGATCACTGAAAAGTGCAAAAACAGCATT
This sequence comes from Erythroxylum divaricatum, assembly GCA_025434745.1. NCBI lineage: Eukaryota > Viridiplantae > Streptophyta > Magnoliopsida > Malpighiales > Erythroxylaceae > Erythroxylum > Erythroxylum divaricatum. The sequence continues at coordinate 45,904,681 of JANTPM010000005.1, read as the reverse complement.
CCTTGTCTACCTTTGTACTGTCACATTGTATCGTATTGACAAATCGAAAAAATAAATAAAGCAACATCTTATTTTTCAAGATTTTCCCAATTTTTTGAGACCTCAAGCTTAAAGTTTCATTCTTTATGTAATACGTTATGTCTTATGTGGAAAAGCTAGACAATGCTTCTTAATTTGGACATAACATTCTTGTTCGAATTTAGATTAAGACGATTCAAGATTTTGTAGAAAGATTAAGGAGAGATCTAAAAGTTTTGTGTTTTGAGTTTTAGTGAATGCTTCCTATAAGGTATAGATTTTGTTCTAGTCAATTTATATGTTTTCAGTGGATTACTAAGAATACCATGTATGGTAAAATCAACTCTTCACTCAAGTATATGGTTTAGTATTTACTTTGAAAGTGATGTCTAATCGATGAAAGCAAATCTAGCAGTTGCCCCTATAGATAGATGTTATATCTACATATGGGTTCCAATGATAACTTTTTTGGGAAGACTGCGATTTATCATGGTTTGTCTATTTTCTGTAAGGAATTTAGTTGTTGGGCAGAAACAGAAAACTATTTGATATCTGTAATTGTATATCAAGCTAAAATACAAACAGAAAATATCACAAATTTAAATGAAGAAGAAAAGTACTCTTATTAGATAATAATTAAAGAAAACTGATGGCTTATTTATAACTATATAATAACAATAAAAATGGACAAATACGGCACTATTAGTAACGTGCCTTGACTCAACAAACAATGAGATTAAATGGGAGAATTATTAACAACTAAACATTGTAAACATGAGCTGTCAATTTTGAAACAATTTCTAACACTCTTGTTTGATTCAAAATCACATACACCAAAACATGAACAGAAATAAGCATGCTTCTTGATTGACAGTGCCTTAGTTAGAACATCTGCGAGTTGTTCTTTGGTGTTGCAATAAGTCAAGACAATTTGCTCACTTACAACTTGTAACGCCCCATATTAGGGATTAGAATATTAAGGAATTTCGATGCATGGTATGCTTGGCATAATTGAGTTTTTACTTATTTGTGCATATACATTTTTGGACTAATACTAATATTTGTGCATGCATTCATGACATTTCAGGTATAATTGAGTTGTTAACGCGAATAAAATATGATTTGACGATTTTGGTAATATTTTGGGTATTTCGAAATTTTGGTGAATTATGGATTAATTGTCTTTGATTATTAAATTGGTGTGTATTATTATTAATTCTGCAT
>JANTPM010000005.1:45866102-45886620 GCA_025434745.1 Erythroxylum divaricatum | reverse complement strand
TTGTTTGGTTTGTTTGGGCCTGTAAATATTCTTTGGATTTGTTTCTGAAATTATGAGATGTATTATATGTGTGTTACGTTTAGTTTTTAAAAATGTATGTATGAAACGTTTTGATTTGTTTGTCCTGTCTTTGGGTGGCATCCATGTATCCTCCCAGGGGGCATTTGGGTGTTACAATCTGCTTTCACATGGCCATAATTTTTATAGTAGTTACATTGAAAACTACTTTTGTAATGCTTTTTGTTGGTCATTTGTCTGCCTATAATCAAATTGTTCATAGAATCTTCCTCTACCTCTACCTTTGCCTCTGTTGTTGGCTTTACCACTATGCCCACCTCTATTAAATTCCTTGCCTCTACCAGTTGCTCTAGATTCATCTATTGATGGGGATGCTTTGACTTGAAATGCCTTCTCTTTTGTTTTATCAAACAATCTGTTATTCATCCTTCCTTCATGAGATTGCAATGAACCTTTTAGGTCATCAAAAGATAGAGTAGACAAGTCTTTGGATTCTTTTATAGCAACAGCTATATGATCAAATCTAGGAGTTAAACTCCTTAGATATTTTTCAACCATAACTTGATCAGTGTATTTTTCACCATAAGATCTCAAATGATTCACCATTGTGGCTACTCTAGACAAATAAACTTGTATTGTCTCATCATTCTTCATTGCCATTCTCAAACTCACAGCGTAGTGATTGAAGTTTGATCACGATAGATTTGTTTGTGCCTTGATTTTCTTTTTGAAGTATCTCCCATGCCTCTATAGAAGTGCTAGCTGCTGCAATTATTGAGAATATTGATTAATGAATAACTTGTTGAATGAAGAATAAAGCCTTGTTGTCTTTTTTCTTGTTCTCTTTCAACCTTGTTTCATCAATATCAGAATATGAATAACCACTTTTGATTAATTCCCATACATCTTTAGATTTGAAGAGTGTCTTCATTTTGATGCTCCAAAACTCATACTTCTCTCTATTGAAGATAGGTATAAGTGGCTATAAGGAAGAGGAAATACCATTCACAACCATGACCTATTTTCCTTTTGTGTTTCACTCCCTCATGTGTTTCTCTCTCACTCTTTTGATATTTACTCACAATAGCCCAGTCAAGAGTCGTATTGGCTCTGATACCACAAATGTTGGGCAGAAACAAAAAACTACTTAATTTCTGCAATTGTATATCAAGCTAAAATAGAAACAGAAAATATCAAAAGATTGAATGAAGAAGAAAAGCACTCTTATTGGATAATAATTAAAGAAAACTGATGGCTTATTTATAGCCATACAATAACAATAACAATAGAGAAATATGACACTATCAGTAACGTGCCTTGACTCAACAAATAATGGGATCAAATAGGAGAATTATTAGCAACTAAATAATGTAAACATGAGCTATCAATTTTGAATCAATTTCTAAGATCAGTATCTTCAACTCCCTTGTAGGATGAAGAATATGTAGAGAAATCCGACAAAGGTTCGGTTCCTTGAACTCGTGATGTACAAGGTTTCAACTTTGCTATAATAATGTTTTTTTTCTCGATAATTATATAAGTTGTATGTATCTATTAAAGATAACTTTAGCACAGTCACTAAGGTTACTTCTTTAATCTTTTTCTTTCTGTTTCTGTATTAGTACTGATCTCAATTCTCTATAAAGTCAATATTATCCTTATAACTTCATATTTATCGTTTCTTCTTTCTTAAAGCACATTAATTTATTTGCTAATAATGATTTTTAGGTCATTTTGTTGGGAAATCGAATTGAGATCCGATCTCGACTGCAGCAGAATAATCACAAATTTTTTTTGTAACTTTTTATTTCCTGAAAATCAAGATCTATTTAATTATATAAAATGATTAACAAGAATCATAATAAAATGAAAACTTAATTCCTACCTTATTCCGAAGCTTGATCTTTATGTTGTTGTATCCCTCGAATCGTTTCCGAAACCAATCCATCTCAACCATTGTAACTGCATAAGTGTTTGACCTCTAACAGTATTCATAGAACAGGTTAAGGGAACTCTGTAACTATTACAGAGAGGGTTAAACAAGAAGTGCTAGCTTTGTAGAGCTTAAGCCTATTTATAATAAGCTTTGGACGTTTTAGTAATTAAATTTTAATATCGATTAAACTTTAATTAGAATTACAAATAATTCTAATTAAATACAAATTATGCCATGTAATATTCAATATCTCCTATTGATCCTTTTTTTATTAAATATCTCATATTTGATCACAAAGTTTCTCAAACTTTACAATCAAGTCCAACTTGATTAAATTAACTTTGTTCTCTTCAACCCATTCTATATGTGAGAGCCATTAGGTTTCCAAATGTGTTGGCAATGATTATAAAATATAATTTTAATTCATAATTAAAATTAGATAAATTAAAAATTCTTTTAATTTATCTTTAATTCTCCAATTAAATAATAATCATATATTAAGATTGACACCTAGCAACATATCATGATCACCCAAATATTTAAGAATGTCAAAGTGATTTTGACTAACCTTTTTGTGTATAATTTTTTCTGTATAATTCAATCCTTTCATTATACAATGTTCCAATTAGACATAAAGTATGAAATTAATGTCTACTCTATTTTGAATCTAATCATATTAGTTCTTCGTTATTAGTTATCGATTCAATTAATGACATTTGTAAACTATTTACAAAGCGTCATTTTAACTTAGCCAAGGATTGCTTGAATCAATACTAATCGAGAGCAACAAAACATTCCCCCTAATTATTTTGGGGTGATAAATCTTATCTTGATCATTCAACTATCTCTATGTAGTTCTTGCTACATTCAATGACTACCAATTAAACGACCTAATATATCATAAGTAGTATCAAAACACAGTAATCCCTATACAAGATAACTTTGATGACCTCAAGTTAAAGGATCACTTATACAATCATCACAATGAGAATTCCATAGTCATACAAGTAACGTTCCAAGTGGATTTCTAATATCGGGTCTATTAAGTGAACTTGTTCTCTAGCAAACACCTACACGTTTGTTTAAGTATCTCTATACTTTAGCCTATGAGATCAACTACTTCCTTCATAAGGAAAAAAATAAAACGTGTGCTATTCTTTTACGTTATATTAATATTCAATCTTAATAGAACAATGACTAGGAACATTTAGGAATAATACGTAAATGCAATATGAATCTCATAATTGTAATCTCATTATAATTTCATTTGCAATGTAAAATTATCCTATGAACTTTATCGTACACATCTAAACATGTATAAGTTAAAGAATGTATTTAAATAATTTGTCACTAAACTATAATCAAAGTGATTGGTTGTAGGGTATAAATCAACAATTTTATCAAGGCTAATTGTTTTGGAAACCTTTTAAAAATATATAACCTGGGTTTCACAAAATTTCCAAGAAAGCATCAACCTTTAGAGAGGAACTCCGAGAGAAAGTGAGTGGACGGAGTGGTGATGAAAATTCACGAGGACTTCGCCATTTTCAATAAGAACTCGTTGTGAAATGAAAACAAATATGGAAGGAACAACGTATAATGGAAAAGGAGGACTAATGGTGGATCATACCTTGGATGATTGACTTATGGTGGCCTAAGAAACGAAGTAATAGAAGTAGACCATACTCAGGTGGGTTTACCGGAAAACATCCCAACTTGAAGAAGTCGAATTGGTTTGCAACCCAAAAAAGCTCGATAAAATTACCACTTAACATGACTGCCCAGACCTTCAACTTCTAAGAGGTGATGAAAAAACTTTGCCAAGCACTAAATCTTCGTTGCCTCCATAGTTGACCTTTTCTCAAAGAGGAAGGAGCAGGCACAAAGCGATGAAGGTAAAACGAGACTGAAAAATAACACAAAAGACAGTTAAAAAATGGGGAAGTGTTGTTTTTATTAAAAAAATGTTTTAAAAACATAGAAAAATATCTTTTTTATGTTTTCGTAAATTTGTAGCAATTTTATTTTTAAAAATAATAACAATACTCAACTAAACATGTTAATAATTTGTTTGTTTTTATAAAAACCACAATAAAAAATAGAAACGAAAACAAAAACAAATGGGGGCCTAAATTATGCATTTCTTCTCTAGACAAAACTAGATGGGATGAATGTAATTAGCCAATACAATACACTGCTAGTTCATGGGACCGATCTTTATGTTATGTATTAACTTGAGCTCTATCATCACTATTTCTTCTATTTCTTGTTGTCGTTTTCATAAAAAAACGGAAACAACTCCTTACAAGGTTGAGTCTTGTTGCCATTTTTCATTTAAAAAAATAAAAGAACTACAGTAACTTTATGAAAATGAAAAAACGATGTTTTCGTATGTTTTTAAAACAGTTTTTAAAATAAAAACAGACTCAACATCTTCTGTGTCTTCTGCGTCTCTGTGTCTTCTATGCTCCGATTTCTTCATCCTGCTTCTCTATTTCTTCATTTGTTGCTATTGCCTTTTGGGTTCTTCCTATTACTTGCTTTCAAAATTTTCTCTGCATCTAAAATTTAATGCAAAAACCTACCACACTTTTCAGATGATGTTATACTAGCTTTTCTTCCTTTCCCATCTCAAAGTGGGAAACAAACACAAGTAGGATCCTCGCTAATAAACTACATCTGCATGATTCACCCCAATATTCTTCCTTGCTTTCAAGATGAAATTACCAAGTGATAGGTAGGTAAGCGAATAACTAGACATCCTTAGATGAAAGAGTGATTCTCAGGTATGATTATCCATCAACAAAGCAGCAAGTAGAAAAATCAAGAGTTTGTTATTTGGAATTGGAAGTGAGAAGGTCCTTTTTTAAAAGTATTTGAGGGATCTTCGATGGACACAGTTTTGTGTTTTGGTATTGTCTATAAGATGTTTGATTATTTGTCCAGTGATTTTTTTAGTTATAGGAAAATCCTTCCTTGTTGGGTTACTATTATATGCGAGTGTGCAAAAAAATGTCAAAAACTATATAGGATTTATACTAGTTTTGATTTAAGCTCCTCCCTTTGTATTTACCATCTTGATAAAATGTATTGAAAATGCTTTTGAATGATAAAAGTTGTGAATCTTTCATCTCATCCATAGTTAGTGATACTGTTTCGTACTGCATTGTGTGAATTTGTCATCTCGTTTGTCTCTCTTTTTCTAGTTTTAGAGTTGAACATAGCTTATGTTATGACTCTGTCATGTTTCTATTTCATACATTTCATGTCTTCTTTTGTGTATGGTTGGATCTTATATCTTGGACAATATTGTTCCTGGTGGTTTAGCAACATGTTGATATAGTGTTTTATAGGACGAGAATGTAGTTTTAATATGTTGACTTAATATTATAATTTAAAATGATATAACTTAATGTGCAAATTTTGTAATTATGTGCATTATTTTTAAAAGAATTAATTAATACAAAATATATTATATCATATTAAAAATTATTAAAATAATAGTATAATTAAAAATAGAAATAGGATGATAAAACTAAACATGTTTTTATTTTTAATTTTTATTACAAATCTCAACCAAATAAGTTTTTGTTTTTAATTTTTATGTTTCAAATCTCAACTAAACAAGTTTTTATTTTCTAATAAAAAACAGAAACAAAAAATAAAAAACTAAAACTAAAAACTACAATAACAAAACAAAAGTTTTGATGATATATGAGTTGACACAATATTGGTCCATTTTCCCAGTTTTAATTAGAATCAAATATTATTTAGACTTAAATAAGATTTAATGTCTGTTATTAGTTCTTATTTTCAATGAGTTTGTTTTGATGATGGCTTGAATGCTAGCAGTTTCCCTTCTGCATGATTTATTTGAGATTGAACTAACTACAATATGCAACATTGCCCAACATCATGAAAGCAAAATCAAAAGTGATAAAAATCCATACTCCTAAGTAGTTAAATATAAAAGCAAAATCTGATTTAGAGATAGTTCAAGTCATATAATTTCCTAAGAGATAAGCTGGCATTGTTGTTTCTTCTATGGATGAGCTGAATGATAAACTTAAAAATGAAGATTTTGTTATCTAACTATTGGATTGATTTCTAATGCTATTGATTGTTTAAGACTATGAATAGTAAATAAATAAGTACCAATTTTACTTTAATGCTTATAAGTCACATTTGAGTACAATACATACTATAGTTTTATACAAAAATACAATTATTGTTTATAAACAATTTCATGCCTCTAGATAAAAATATCATTTATTTGATTATATAAATACCATATATGATAAAGATACTACTATACTTCCACAAAAACAATACTGTCACGACTTATAAATAATATTACGTCTCAATACAAAAAATATCATCACAATAAGCAATTAAGTGTGAACTTTACTTTAATATGTAAATACCATATATGAGTAAAAACAATATTATGATTCTAAAAAAAACCATCACTCTCTACAAACAATATCATGCCTCTACATAAAAATACCATCACAATAAACAAATAGGTATCACTTTTACTTTAATATGTCAATGTTGCATCTGAGTATAAAAATACTATGATACATCACCATTTTATAGAATAATACCATCGCTTTTTACAGGTAATACCACGCCTTTATACAAAACTAGATTAAGTCTGAGACATGCTGGCATCTTAGGTTATGTCTTTAGTAGAGCTATTTAATTAAACACACTTTAAAACACGATCATGTTTCTGTCCATATTCTCCATATTTATGCAAAAAGCTCAAAATATAAAACTTTTAGGGCTCTTTACAAATAATACTATATTTGGGTGCAAACAAAACTACAATGCTAAATGCTATCACTCTTTACAAATAATATCACGTCTTTATACAAAATATACTATCATTGTAAACAAAAAGTACTACTTTTACTTTAATATGCAAATACTACAACTAGGTACAAAGACTTCTATAATTCTATATAAACAATACCATCATTATTTACAAACAATATTATGCCTCTATATAAAAAATATTATCACAATAAACAAATAAATATCACATTTACTTTAATATGTAAACATTATATTTGAGTATATATAACACCGTCACTCTTTATAAATAATAATGTCTTTATATAAAACTAAATTAAGTATAGACCACACTGGTGTCTTAAAGTTTGTCCTTAATAAAGCGGTTTAATTAGCGAACACACTTTAAGATAAAACCATATTTCTGACCATGTTCATCACATTTCTCAAAATGCTCGAGACATAAAAGTTCTAAATCTTTTTTAAGATTTACATGGAATATCTTGAATCATATGAATCAGAGTTCGAAAAAAATTATGCCTAATTTAATAAGTATTAACTAAATTTTATATTAGATTAACTAAATCAAATTTTGTGTGTAATTAATAATATTTTAGTTTATTTTAATAAATACATTAATCATTATTAAAATTTTTAATTTTAAATAAATATTTTTTATCAAATCAAAATATTATTAATTATATACAAAACTAAATTAATTTTAACTTGTCTAATATCCTATTTAGACAATATTTTTGAAAATTTAGCATAACTTTCTTATTCAAAATCCAATTAAGATGATTCAAGATGCTAAGAAAATTCAAGAAATTCTCGAAAATTTTATTATTTTAATATTTTAAAAAAAGTAATGAACATATTTTGCAAAACGCTCGTGTCCTTAAGTGTGTCTTTTGTAAAACTAATTTACTTAATAAACACACTTTAAGTAATGATTGTATTTTTTACCATACTTTTTTAAAATTTCTCAACGCAATAATTTGAGATCTCTTTTTAAGCTTTCAATAGAATTTTAAATCATGTTAATTGAAATTCAGATGAGAAAGTTGATCGAGGTGTTGAGTCTTACAACTTATATCCCTCAATTACCGAATGTGTAAGGGTTGTGAGTTGTATTATTTGAAGGGTCAATTTCATGAGGAGGGTAAACTAATCTAGTCCTAAGTTATCTAAGGCTCAAAAACTAATAAAATGAAATTAAAATTAAAACAAGAATATAAAAATGAGAATTTGATTGCAAGAATTTAACTCGAGAAATTAACACAAAATAAGAATTGAAATTGAGCAACACAAAGGGTTACTATGGAATTAATCAAGAGAAATTACCAAGTTATGATAGAAGAGATGTTACCTATAATTAATGTTAACCTAGCCAATTATGTATTATCGAGCTGTTGGTTAGACTACTATAGGGGAAATTACTCTTTCTCAAGTTATAATCTCGCGCCCTAAATCATTAACTCTAATTAAATTATGGAATTTGTAACATCTCAATTAACAAACAACCCACAATTAAAATTATATCGAAAGCTCTCTACTAAATTATCGAGTCTCATACGAGATCTCTTTTCATACAAAAACCAATATGATTAACTACGTGGTCTATTAGATTGTCTAACTCTCGCAATCCAATAATTTTTATCCAGCCCACGTTATCAATTTGTTACCGAAATCTCCAAAAATCAAAGTTAATCACAACACTCAGTTAATAAAACACAAAATTGACTATATTAACATTAAATCAAAGTAAAATCCCAAAGGAAGAGTTAGAGCATCGTCAACAATCCAAAACTCATCATCATACAATCCATTTCAATCTTATACATTAAATGAAAAAAATGAAATGGAAAGGAAATATAACTTGGATAGGATAATCCAAGAAGACAACAGCATTGGGAGACCGCCTAATATAAGAATCAGCAATGTCAGGACCCACTTCTTCATCTTCATCTTCTTCTTCTCTCTCTCTCTTGAACTTTCCAAAAGTGGCATAATATAGAAGCTCTCTTAGGGTTTTATCATTAAATCTTATATAGTATTTTCAATTAGGGCAACCTTAGGGGTTTTTTTGAGTTTGAAAAGTTCAAAATTTTTTTCAAAAACTTAAATCGAGATTGTTATCCCCGTATCTATTGCGCATGCCACGATCATGGCTAGGAGTTTTTTTTTTACTTTTGTCACGATCGTTGCCCATAACACCACGCCACGATCATGACTCCTTGCACCAGCTTCTATCACGATCTTGCATATTCCCCACAATCGAGGCTCCTTGTTCTAGCTTCTATGCTACGATCGTGGCCTTGAGTTGTTTCTCAGGTCTTCTCTTAATCTCCTCCAATTGCTTTGAAACATTAACAAGCACGTTAAGACACCTCATAAATACAAAATTAAAGTTCAACATCATGTTCCAACTCATAAAAACACTTAAAACACAAATATTTACTAACTAACGCAATTCTAACCTAAACATGCACTAAACAATCAAATTAACAACTAGATATACACTAAACTATCCACAAAAATACGATGCAATCTACACTTATCAAAAGTTATGCCCAATTTAAGAAATATTTTCTAAATATGATATTTTGAAAGATAAATTGGACAATATATGTACTATACCTAGTTTAATTTTGTATATAATTAATAATATTAATTATATATAAAACTAAATCAATTTTAACTTGTCTATATCCAATTTATACAATATTTCTTAAATATGACATAACTTTCTCATCCAAATACTAATTGAGATGATTTAAGATGGTTTGGAAGTTTCTACTTAACAAAGATACTCTAAGATATGATTGATTTTTTGACCATATTTTTTGCCTGAGGTGTATCTTTTGTAAAAATGATTCACTTAGCAAACACACTTTAAGACACGAGTGTATTTTTTATCATGTTTATCATATTTTCTAAAAATACTTAAAACACAATTTTTAGATAACTTTTTAAGATTTAGTTAAAATCTTGAATAATCTTAATTTGTGCCCAATTTAAGAATTATTTTTTAAATATAGATATTTTTTGAAGATAAATTAGATAGTAGATTTATTAGACATAATTTAATTTTTATATAATTAATAATATTTTGATTTAATTTAACAAATTCATTCGTTTATAATTCAAAAATTTTAATCTTAAATGGATATTTGATATCAAACTAAAATCTCATTAATTATATACAAAACTAAATTAATTCTATCTTGTCAAAGATAATACTTTAATAATTTTATTATTAAATATAATAATTAAAAACTAACGACTACAATTTTTTGATTAAATAAAAAATTTGTTTTAAACTACATAGGAAAAATGAAATGGCAACTCATCCATATAAATTGATCCTTTGAACCTCATCTCGGACCTTGAGAAGCCCAAAGCAGGATCTTGGGTAGACATCACCTTCCCAAAATACACCTGCGTGCAGTTATCTACCAAGTATTCATTTACGAGTTGAATTTAACCACCGCCGTCCACTCCCGTCATCAGCAATCTCCACCGTCCGTTTCGTTCACTTCATCTCTCGAAAGTCAAAACGCCAACTGAATTAAAAACAATCTATTAAAACGACGCCGATTCTCGGATAGCCGCAAGCCAGAGGATCTAAAACCTCGTTGTCCATTTGAAGAAGGTCACTGCGACAGAGAAACAAAGGCAAGCAAAGGAGAAGGAGCGAACCAAAGCAAAGGAGAAGGAGCGAACCAAAACCTCACCTTTTGTTTTCATATCACATTTATATACACCCGATATTGATTCTATTGAGAGGGAAATTTTCAGTGTCATGATCAGATGCTCTGGAGTGTATTGTAGTGAGCGCTATCATCACCATGATCAATACGACTAACGGCATGATTTCACCGTCGTCTTCTTCGGCGACCGCACAATCTCCGGGACTGAAGACATATTTCAAAACCCCAGAAGGAAGGTATAAACTTCAGTACGAGAAGACTCACCCTTCTGGTCTTCTTCACTACGCTCATGGCAAAACCGTCACTCAGGTGCTTCACTTTCTTTGGTTGTTTAATCACTACACATTATTCATCAAAAATTTTCTCTTATTTTTGTTGGATCAGTTTGTGATTTTATGGCATTAGGTCAATACCCATTTGTTCAAATCGACTTTTCATCTCAATTCGCCAGAATTATGTTGGAAATTTTCATTTTGTTTTACGAAGTTTTGAGATTGACCATGTCAGTTACACGTTGTTTGTTCGTTAATTTCTAAGAGCTTTTTTTAATATCAATTCCTTTACAATTCATATTTGACTGCATTTTGTCTGTTTAATTTCAGTTTTTTCCCCCCTTCACCTTCACCTTCAATATTCTTGTATTGTAATTTCACAAAGATTGAGTTTTTAAAGTGAATATAGGTAGAATTTTCAATTGATATGTGAGACTAAAATTTACACGTTTATTTATATGTTTCTGGGAACAAATGTGTGACGAGTTTTTTTATCTTAGGTAAGTGTAGCCAATCTCAAGGACAAACCAGCTCCATCAACTCCGACTGCTCCAGCTTCAAGCTTTAGTGCTAGCAGCGGGGTACGGTCAGCTGCAGCTAGGTTGTTGGGTGCTGGCAATGGAAGCCGTGCACTAAGCTTCGTTGGAGGGAATGGTGGGAGTAAAAGTGTTAGTGGAAGTAGTAGGATTGGATCACTTGGTGCATCAAGTTCTAATAGTTCAATGATAAATACAAATTTTGATGGAAAAGGGACTTACTTGATCTTCAACGTCGGTGATATGATTTTTATAAGTGATTTAAACTCTCAAGATAAGGTAATTTTAGTCTTATTCTTTTAGTAAACAAGGAAGGACAGTTATATGAGACCTTTCTTTTTGCTCTACAGGACCCTATAAAATCCATCCATTTTAGTAACTCAAATCCTGTGTGTCATGCTTTTGATCAAGACTCTAAGGATGGACATGATTTGATTATTGGATTAAACTCTGGTGATGGTATGCTATTGTACCAGAGATTCAATTGCCATATCTTTTCCTTTGGGTTAGTGTAAACTTTCTGAAGTTACTAGTCATGTTTTTGCAATTGTAGTGTACTCAGTGTCACTGAGACAACAATTACAGGATGTTGGAAAGAAGCTTGTAGGGGCCCAGCACTATAACAAAGATGGTTCTGTTAATAACAGGCAAGAGTTACCTCACTCTTGTAGCTCCTTGAATTTTCCTGCAATCTGTTGCTGGTGATATTTTGATGATTTGTCTTCTTGAAAGAGATGATCTGGTCAATTAATGTAAAAGGTGCTTCCGTAACTTCACTGATATAAACTTGTTTAGTGTGATGTTTTGTAAAGAAGGTTGCCAAGTGGTATGTAATTCACATTGATGTAATCCACATCACTGATATCAATTTAATTCACATTGATGTAAAGAAGGAATCAAGTGACTGCCAACACATGGGGATGGATTACTTAATCACATTTATCAATTCTGTCATCTTTCATTAATAATCTGTGATTGCTGGAACATTCTCAAGTTGCTAACAACGTATATTTGAGTGGTTATATAACAGAAAGGAAAACTCAAGAAACTTCTCATTTCACTATTTATCTTCTGCAGGAGTATTTATTTTTCCTTTTAAAAACTTCTAGATGCCAATCTAGCTACTTTAGCTTTCTTGTTGTATGTCTCCTAGACCCTAAAATTTTCCACTTATTGGTTTTGTGGTTATCAAACTATTTTTTCCCAATAGTACCATACCGCCCACATTTCGTATATGCATGTAAAGTATTTACTTCTTGGGCTGGAAATACTGTAGAAAGTCGAGAGCAGTATTGTGACCTTTTCCTTTCCTTATCTGCTTTGCTCAGTTGTGGAACTTTAGGACAAGGATTATCTTTAATATTGTAGTCATTTAAGTATTCTGTAAGAATTCCTGTAAGCTTGGATTTCATGTACAAGAAATTCATGTATCACGATCAGTTATACTAATGCAGTTTTTCTTTTTAACAGTCGTTGCACAAGTGTTGCATGGGTGCCTGGAACTGATGGCTCTTTTGTTGTTGCTCATGCTGATGGGAATTTGTACGTGTATGAAAAGGCAAGCTTGATGGGAAATTTTGGTTATGACAATTTTTTTTAAGTTTAATGTTTCTACTTTTATATTTCTTGATTTGATTAGTTTACATATACTTCGTCTAGAACAAAGATGGAGCAGGTGATTCTTCATTCCCTGTTATGAAAGATCCAACTCAATTTTCTGTTTCACATGCTCGTTATAACAAGGTACTACAGTCGATTCTTGCTGTAGATAAAAATCATGATGTGTTCTTATTATTAAATGTTTCCTGATCCTAGTTCAAGTATGGAATTTGAACAATTTAGTACTTAATAAATCCTCGGAAACAACAACCATTTAATACATGTACATGAAAATAGCTGCTTGTTTAAATCCAATGGTATACTAATGCAAAATATCCAAGGAGAGAGAAATACTTATATGCAAGCAAAAGCAGTTTGTCCCGATGTGGCAAACTCCAAGGTTATCATGTTTTTCTAAGGTGCCGCAACTTTATAGAATTAGTTTCTTAATCAAACTATTCCAAGTGTCTTTGTGGATAGAGTGTTCATTTGTTTGGTTTCCACTTTTTGAAAATGGGCTTTCCTTGTGGCACTGTGAGTCCATCAGTTCCCAGCCATCTCTTTCTTTGTCTAGATTTTTGTCTAATTTATTTAGATTTTCTTAGCTTCCCCTTTATAATCTTTGATGTTACACCTTAGTGTTATTGTGCAGGATTATCAAACAATCAATATTTTAGTGCAAGAGAGCTACTTTGTGAATCAATATATCTGGCATTATTTACATCAATTACAAGGTTTTGGTTCTGTGCTTGTCTGTATGCTTTATTGGGAGACCTGAAGTTGTTTTAAGTGTTTTTTCTTTCCTTGCCCCCACCCCACCCCCCTCTTGACACTATGAATAGAAGAGTATCACTAAAAGTGGCTTGTTTAGTATTCCTTTTAGTTTCAGAAGAACATCGCAATAAATTTTGCTAACTCTCATTCCTCCTGTCATTTGTTGATCGTTACAAACTATATGCAGAGTAACCCAGTCGCCAGATGGCATATTTGCCAGGGTTCAATTAATAGTATTTCATTCTCACCTGATGGGACCTACTTAGCTACTGTTGGAAGAGATGGTAATGCATTCTTCTTATTCAATTGCAGTAAATTTTTTCACATCATATTTTTCTATTTTGTTGAGAATCTTATTAGCCCAAAATTTCACTGAGTGCAGGGTATTTACGAGTTTTTGATTATTCAAAAGAACAACTTATTTGTGGTGGAAAAAGTTATTATGGTGCTCTGCTATGTTGCGCTTGGAGGTGAATGACTGACCTGATTTTCAAGTCATAAGTCGTCACTAGAAAATTTTCTGGTATTATAATAGAAGTTACAAACTTACAGTCCAGGCCTACTGCAGTTTGTCCGCTGATATATCTTGTTTTTAACTTTTTAATTAGTTCTTCTATCTCCTTATAGAGAATTAAATGTGATACATACAAATTCTGTCTGTCAGCATGGATAGAAAGTACATTTTGACTGGAGGTGAAGATGATTTAGTTCAAGTGTGGAGTATGGAAGACCGGAAAGTTGTGGCATGGGGTGAGGGGCATAACTCCTGGGTAAGATTTTCATCAAGCAATGGAGTAATTGATTGATTGTTGCTCATGGCCATGGCCGTCTTACTTAACTGCAAAATGATGGTGCTGGCAGGTCAGTGGAGTGGCTTTTGATTCTTATTGGTCATCACCAAACTCAGATGACACAGGGGAGAATGTCATGTATCGGTTTGGTTCAGTTGGTCAGGTACTTATATGGATGTTAATATTGCTATTGAATTCGTAACTTGCCATTAAAGGTTGAATTTCTCCTTAACCATGTGATTTCACATTCTGGGGAGATTAAAATGATAGGCACATATTAGATGTATAGAAATGCTGCTTAATTGGAGAACAATACAGTTCAAAGGGTCTCATATAATAAAGATATACATACATTTATGAATACTATTGCCTGAAGTGGTAAAAGTTGAAGTAAGGTCAAATAGGCAAATATGATGTAGTAGCCTGTTTGTTCAAAGTAGAAAAATTCCTCAAGTCCTGTTTGCCCCAAAAACCAGAAACATTGCAACTTTATGTGTTAATGGACAGGATACACAATTGCTTCTATGGGACCTGGAATTGGATGAGATTGTAGTGCCATTACGCCGCCCTCCTGGTGGATCTCCCACTTTTGGCGCTGGAAGTCAGTCCTCACATTGGGAAAATGTTGTGCCTATTGGCACCTTGCAACCTGCACCAAGCATGAGAGATGTCCCTAAGCTTTCTCCACTAGTTGCGCATCGTGTTCACACAGAACCCCTTTCTGGCTTAGTATTTACCCAGGAATCTATTCTTACCATTTGCAGAGAGGGCCACATAAAAATCTGGACTAGGCCTGGAGCACCAGAACAATCATGCAACTCTGAAACCAGCTTAAGTGTCAATTTGAAGGATAAGCCACTGTTGACGAGCAAGATTGGCAATGCCAATTACAAACAATGAGTAGTTAAGCAAAAGGACTGTCACAGAAGCAAGGCCAAGCTTGTCTCTTTTCATTGTTTTATATTTCAATTTTCTAGTATGGCCATTCATCTCTTTTCATTTAGTTGTTTTTCCCAGAAGTGGGACCAGGAGATCAATAACTTTTAGCTGGGAGATTCATCAAGTTGTTCCATTGTATATTAAGGTATAAATTGTCATTGATCCACTGGAAGCTTGGAAGGGAGAGAACCCACCTTGTAAGTACAAAATGGCTGTCGCTAGGATATATATACATATTTAACTGCTGACAGGAATAATTGCAAGTTGCCTCTTTCAGGTTTATATTTCTTGGAGGTTCATTTGAGCGGTAATTCTGTTGGTAATGTATCCATTACCATATGGTTTCTGTTCGATATCCTTGACTTTTCATGGTTAGAAAGCCATAGCTTCATGTAATAGCTAGATGGGATTCATATTTATATTGGCTGTGCCAAGAATTTTGAGCATGCCTTTCTGTGATTCACATTTTATATGGGATTTTGATGCAAAGTGAATTTACGTGGGAAATATTTGACTCAGAGAGATATGATTCCTCTCAATTGTAGACAAACTTCCTACTCGTACTAATGGACTTATTAGGGTTAAGAAGCTTTTATACATGTACCCTATTGTTGGCGATTTGAGTGCTTCTTGCTTTCATGTACCGTATGTGTCTGTTCCATCTATTTTATCTGAAATGATGTTCTTGTTAAAGGTTGCCCGGAGCTTTCCTTGATTATATACCATTCAAATTACATTATTACCAGGGAATTTAAGTGAGAAATTTTACTTCTTCCCTTGTATAATGCAACTGTATGGCTTTGTGCTGCAACTTCCATCCTAAACCATAATGAGTCAGCAAATCACTTGTGGCCATAAAAACGCACTTAGATAAAATCTAATCATTCAAGATATTGATGTGCCACAAATTTGTGTTACTGTATCAATATTCATCACCACAAACTCGCTGAGGATCCGCACGGGTTCTAGTAGACCTGAATCCGGAAAAGATCTATTGCAGCGCCAAAATACGATACAGAAGGCAGCAAATGATTTACTGGCCAGAGGGCAACTAACCAGAAAACCATCCATTCTGTGATTTATTACTCTGCAGATTCAATTATCCCCTGCAATTTCAGTTTCTAGGTGATCAAAGTCGATCACAGGTTGAGGAACAGCTTTCACCAGCCTGCATTTTGTCCATTACCCCCTAATCTTCCGTACGTGGCTTCCTCTTAGACAGGAATATATATAAAGAATCTAATTATTGGGTAAGTTATTATAGAATCATAGGCAATGAACAAGCACTTTTTTTTTTTGAAAAGAAAATTGATTAAAAAGAAAAGGAATGATACAAGGTAAATACGAGGGAGCTCAAGGGAGAGACCTAATGCAAAATATGCAAGGAAAGGAATGAACTAGACCTATTGAAGAACAACGTAAAAGATTACAACATCAAAACGTCAGAACACCATTAATATTGTGAACAAAGAGTTGCAGCGTTATCATCCTACGTGCTCCTTTGGAGCTTCTTCCGAAGTTGGGTGAAATACTCTCGAAGTATTCTTATATCCGTAAAGTATCGCGAACATTGGGGCCGTAAATGTGAGATAGGTTCTTAGTCATAATAATTATGCGAATCTCTTCTAATAATAAGGATGCTAAATCGTCTTTAGTAGATGCTTGATGCTTGAAACGTCGAAGGTTCCGCTCCCCCCATAGCCTGTAGATACATACTCCCAAGACAAGGCGAAAAGGTTGCTATGTTGAGAGAACATTTGTTATCTCTAAGATAGTGGTTCGTGGATCTCTCCAATAACATAAAACAATGACATGATCCCATATCTATTTGTTAAAACAACATTCAAAGAAGAGATGATCGCATGGTTCAAGATGCAAGGAGCACATTAGACAATTCTTATCTGTCTGAATATATAGAAGGTGATCAGTTGTAGAGAGTTTGTTTTGTATGGCCAACCAATAGATGAAGTATATTCTTGGAGTTAAATGCTTATTCCATACCTTAGTAGCCCAAGAAACTTAGGATCGATGCTTGAGTAAATGATCACAAATAACTCTGTTTGTGAGTTTGCCAATTGGTATGCCCTTCCATAAAAAGATATCAGATTCCTGCGGAGTGGGAGGATAACTAGGCTGATATGACAATAAGCTACGAGGAAATCTTTGTATACATCCCTCTATGAAAGCATTCATCTGCGTTTTCAGAGAAAAAGAAAAAAAAAGCTCTAGGGATCAATTGTATTAAGGGACCTCGACAAGACCAGTTGTCGGACCATATGGAGACCAAACGACCATTTTTAATTTCACATGAGCAATCCTGCTTGACAGCATCTCGCAATTTTAGCAATTGTATGAGGAAAAAAGAGTGAATATATTTCGGTTTAATCGCCCATATATTATTTCCCTTGAGAAAGTAGACATGTAGCCATTTTATCTATAAGCTCTTCTTGTCCTCCAATATTTGTAGCTTTAATAGAGAGAATATTCAATCTCCCTTCTTTTTTCAGAAAATTTATGTCAGTCCATTTCACCTTTGCAGATCTAGGATTCCCATTTGAGTGACCCCACAAGAATAATATAAGAAATCTTTCAATTTCTTTGATAATGCTTTGAGATAAGAAAATATGGGAGCTCCAATATATATGCAAAGAATTGAGGATGGATTTGATAAGCTGAAGCTTACCTGCATAGGAAAGGGATTTGTTCACCCAAGACTCAACTCTCTTCTGGATCTTGTGTAAGAGAGGTCGACACTCAGCAAAGTTTAGTCTCTTTGTGGATATTGGAAGACCAAGATATAGTAAAGGAGGGTTTTGTAATCTCATGCCAGTTGTCTCCAAAACTAAATTTTCCATGTAAGCTGCACCTTTTGAAATAAGGAAATGACTTTTGTTTTGATTAATATGAAGGCCAGACACATTCTTGAAAGCATTGAGGGCACGTATATAGGAAAGGATGGAGTCTGTATTAGCCCTACAAAAAAGAAGAAGGTCGTCTGTAAAACAGAGGTTAGTGAGATTAATCTTCTTACATTTTGAATGGTGTTTGAAGTTGGGATTGATGGTCTCCTTAATGAAAGCATTTAGAACTTCCATAGTAAGAATGAAGATGTAGGGGGAGATGGGATCACCCTCAGCTTTGAAGAATGGGGAAGGGGACCCATTGATTAGAACCGAAAAAGAAGTTGAAGTGATACATTCCATAGTCCATTGAATGAACAGGTTTGGAAACCCAAAAGCTTCAAGCATATGTCGTATGAAAGTTCAGCTGATACTATCAAATGTTTTGTGATTCGGAGGGCTATTTGAGGTGGCGTAACCCTTCAACAATTCTTGAACAATAAGAACATTTTTACCGATGTATCTATCCGATAAGAAAACGTTCTGATTTTCATTTATTAAAGGAGTAATAGCTTCCTTTAATCTAGCCGCCAGTATTTTCGAGATCACCTTGTATAGAAAATTGGTACAAGAAATGGGACGGTAGTCTATGAAGCTTTTTGGATTTGAGCCTTTAGGAATCAAGCATAAAAAGGTTTTGTTGATTTCCTTGAGAAGAACTCCATTTCTGAAGAATTCATGGATAGCCTTCTTGACAAATCTGTCAATTATATTCCACGAATATTGGTAAAAGAAACCATTAAGACCGTCGGGACCTGGAGCCTTCTTACCATTCATTGCAAAAACACATTTATCAATCTCACCATCCTCTACTGACTTGGTTAAGGGAGTAAAGGCTGAATGAGAAACTTGTTGTAGATTGAGTTGTTATAGCTCACCAATAGATACATTTGTTGATGTTGCTGTTCCAAGGGAGGAGCTATAGAATCTGAAGGCTTCGTCATGTATCTGATTTGATTCGTGATGATATTCCTAGTAGAAGAAGAGATGGAAAAGAATTTGTTGCAGTTTTTCCTGGCAAGAATCGAGTGAAAGAAAAATTGTGTGCTTCGGTCCCTATCTTATAACCAATTCACCTTAGCTCGCTACTGCAAAAGGGAGGAGTGATTATTAATGGCCTGAAGATAGTTAGAGAGAGCATGCTTCTCTTGCTCGATTAGAGTGTGAATCCCTGAATTGGCGGATAATAAGTTCTGCACCCTTGTCAACCCCACTCTAGTATTGTTGACAACTTCTGCAGTAGGCCCTTTGGAAGAGTTCAGAAGCTTAAACTTTTGCTTGATAAGTTTTAATTTCTGAGTACAACAGAATTGTTTGGTCCCCCTAACATGGAACATAGCTCCTACCCTGCAAGCAATAGCAAAACCAGAATCCTTGACCAAGTAATTATTGAATCGCAAGGGTTAGCGACTTGCAGCTAGAGTGGACAAATTGGAGACCAGAAAAGGCGTATGATCGGAGAACCACAGATCCATAAAGTTTGCTAGACTACTAGGAAAATGTTGAAGTCAAAGATCATTTACAAGAGCTCTATCAAGTTTTTTTCTGATGAACCACCCTTGTAGCACCCCACTCCCGCGTGACCTAAACCCGACATCGATGGTGATATCCGAATCCGTGCCCCGCGAGGGTGGCGTGCTACATCACTCAGTCAAAACTCAGTATACTTTTTTTTTGGATACAATCATATGCGCGAAAATCAGTAGACACTTTGGGCCCGTTTTAATTGAAAACATTTTCAGTCATAATAATACACTCAACATTATTCAAGGTAGCCATTTAATACACAAAATTGGACCCAATCTTATTCATAAATATTTCAGTGAACATATTACAATCAAGAGAAGTTCAGTAGCCAATCGGGGCCCCCTATAAATACAAAGCACTACAATCTGTTGACTTTACAAATTGACTTCATCAGTTGTCCAAAATGTCAAAAACAAATACAATTTTACTAGACACTAATGCAGACGCGAACTGATCCCGACCCCTATCTTTCCCTGGCATGTAGTAGGCATACTCCCGTGTCTAACGGAGTACTCTTCAAGGCCTGAAAAATAATTGCAAATTTTGGGTGAGTTTTGCGAACTCAGTGAGGAACCATCATCGATGGTTCGCCCAATTCATGCATCACTCAAGCAAATTACAGAGTATATACAATAACACGTTCAGAAGAAGCAAATCACAATTGTATAATGCACTCTTGCCTTTTTCCCATTTACTGTATTCAATCAAAATGTGTA
>JANTPM010000005.1:45838536-45854277 GCA_025434745.1 Erythroxylum divaricatum | reverse complement strand
ACACTAATAGTTATGCCCCAAAAACTAACTATTTCAGTCTAGGAAAAGAACAACCTCGTCGCGGTGACAAGAGGTCGCTCGTCGCGACGTCTACGCTCGTCGCGGCATACGCTCGCCGCGGTGTACGCTCGTCGCGTCGTCTACGTTCGTCGCGACGTACGCTCGTTGTGACGTCCAATTATCCTCTCGCCGCGACGTGCGCGGCCTGGATCGTCTTCTCCGATGCCCTTTTTATATTTCTCTCTCTAAAATCAACCATAGCTCACTCTAAACTACCACAATCTTACACATTTAAACCCATAAATGCATTTCAACAACAATAAAACCACATTAAAGCCAATTACTTACCAATCAAGCTCTCAATCTTCAAATACCCATAAATCTTCTCCAAGCCCTAACACCCACGATCATCTCGCAAAATTACACAAATCTTCATCTTCTCTTTAGGGTTTAAGCTTGGCTTTGCACAAGGAGAAGAAGCAAGGATGCGAACAACGAAGATCTCACAAAGAGGAAGAAAGGAGGATCGATCGAAGGAGAAGCAATCGTGCCCTAGGATGAAGGAGAAAATGATTTTCTACCCAATTCAAAACCTAAGGCATTTAAAGGTTAATCAATAAACCTTCACCAATAGAAACATGCCGCATGTTTCTTCCTCAACAATACATTTAACTCTTTTTCGTTTCACAAATTATTTCCAGTTCAATTCGTCTCCAAATTTCAATGGCTCGACATATTAATTTCTAAAATCATATAACTAGTTTTCCATGGCCATTGAACAGTCATTTCAGTACTATGAAATCAATCAGTCCATCACCTAAAAAATTTCCAGTCCGGACAATTTTCTCCCAATTATCCTGAAAATTTCTAAGGGTCACCATCAAGTGACAATCACTCAAAAACAGTTCCATTTCCAATTCTCAAGCACAAATATTTCAGAATTTATAAAACATATCATATTCACAAATAAATGCCGGAAAATGCCATGAATGCATGTTCATATAAGTACATGTGCCAAAAGACTCATTCCTCTAAAACTAGAGGCCAAATGAATGTTTACATCAAATATGCAATGCAAACTACTAGCCTATCCCAATTTATCAATTCACCCCTCCCATCGGTGATGGGATGTTACAAAGCAACTTGTTGGAGTATTCATTAATGGCTTCTGACTCTTTCATCTTCAACATTTCAAATTCTCTGATCAAGTCGAGCACTTGCATGTTCTTTGTTCTTTCATTGCCTTGGTATTCCCTTTTGAGGTAATCCCAGATATCCATTGCCGACTGTAGATTCATAATTCTGGTGAATATGATGTTTGAAACAGTAGGAAAAAAAATCAGGCTTTGGCTTTAGACTTTCTAATTTTCCTTTCTTTGTGCATCTTGATTTGAGTCATTATAAAATTTGTTAGCAATGTAGGCACTTCATTTGGCTTCCTCCAAAGCTTCCCAAACATCCATAACATCAAGATGAGATTTCATTTTAATAACCCAAACGTGATAGTTTTCACCATTAAAAATTGGTGTTGCACCTTGAGACAGTTGTGTTTCAATCTCAATTGCTTAAGATGGTTGTAATTCTGGTTGTAATTCTTGTTGTAATTCTAGGTTGGAAATCAGGTTTATATTTTGGTTTCACTCATCTCACAGGTTTCTCAAGACAAAAAGGATCTAATAACATGTTGTTTTTATAAAGTTGAAGAATAATACTGAACAAAAGAGAAGGAAAAAGAATACGTTTTTACTGTAGAACACCCCCATTTTATTGGCAGCAACAAGGCTCATTATATAGAGCTGAAATGTAATAGAAAATCCTACATATTTGTTAACTATCACAAGAATATCTCTAAACTAATTTCTAAAATCAAACACTAAATATCATAATCAAATTTACCTAAGATCTAGTTAGTTTGACCATTTATTTCATAATAATATGCAAACCTAAGGAATTTTCTAACAAACTCCTCCGTACCTTAGGCGTTGTTGAGCTTTAATGTCAAAATAATTCATCTTCTTGATGTTGCTCAGTTGCTACTTTTGTCTCTTCATTTTGTGAAATCTTCTCCATATGCCCAATTAGTCCACATTTTCTACACTTGTCCACAATTTTTACATTTGATATTAGGCCTCTACTAACATTTTCTTTGTGGGTAATTAGTTTTTTTTTTTTACAATGTGGGCATGATGGATATGAATCATTATTGTTTCTGTTGTTGTTGTTGTTAATCTTGATAAAAATCTTGTTTTTATCTCCTCTTGAATTTTTTTCCTTTGCTAGCAGAGCATCTTCAATGTTTCCTTCTCTCTCATCATCCCCCTTTGTTCTTGTGCCTGTAGTGCATTTACTAATTCTGCAAAAGACATGCTTGATAAATCCTTAGCTTTTTCCAACGTAAAAATTTTAGATTCATATTTTTCAAATAAGGTTACAAGAACTTTTGGCATTATTCGTTCCTAAAAAAATCCTTACCTAATAACCTCACCTTGTTTATTATACGGAGCAACTTGTTAGAGTATTTTGTAATAGCTTTTGACTCTTTCATCTTCAGCATTTAAATTTCTCTGATCAAGTTGAACACTTACATGCTCTTTGTTCTTTCATTATTTTAGTATTCCTTTATGAGGTAATCCTAGATATCCTTTGCTAGCTCTAAAGTCATAATTGTTGTGAATATGATGTTTGAAACAACAGAAAATAAGTAGGCTTTGGCCTTATACTTCCTAATTTTTCTTTCTTTGTGCATCTTGATTTAAGTCCTTGTAGGATTTGTTGGCAATGTAGGCACTTCATAGTCTTCCTCCACAGCTTCCTAAACATCCATAGCGTCAAGATGAGCTTTCATTTGAGCAATCCAAACTTGATAGTTTTCACCATCAAAAATTGGTGGTGCACCTTAAGACAGTTGTGTTTCAATATCCATTTCTTGAAGATGGTTGTAATTCTGGATTGTAAATCAGGTTTGTGTTTTGGTTTCACTTATCTCACAAGTCCCTCAAGATAAAAAGGCTTTGATACCATGTTGTTTTTATAAAGCCAACGCATAATACATTAATAAAATAGGAGGAAAAAGAATATGTTTTTGCTGAAGAACACCCCCATTTTATTGACAGCAACAAAGCTCATTATATAGAACTGAAATGTAACAGAAAATCCTATTTATTTTCTAACTATCACAAGAATATCTCTAAATTAATTCCTAAAATTAAGCACTAAATATAATAATCAAATTTGCATAAGACCTAGTTAGTTTGACCATTATTTCGTAATAGTTTGCAAGCCTAAGGAATTTTTCAACAAACTCCTCCTTGCCTTAAGAGTTGCAGAGCTTTAATGTCAAAATAATTCATCTTCTTAATGTTGCTTAGTTGCTGCTTTTGCCTCTTCATTTCATGACTTGCAAATCTTCTCCATATGCCTAATTTGTCAATTTCTGCATTTGATATCAAGTCTCTACTAACATTTTCTTTGTGGGTGATTAGTTTTTTTATAATGTGGGCATGACAAATATGAATCATCATTGTTTTTCTTTTGTTGTTGTTAATCTTGTTAAAATTATTGTTTTTGTCTCCTCTTAAAATTTTTTCCTTTGTTAGCAAAGCACCTTTAATGGTTCCTTCTTCTCTCATCATCCTCCCTTGTTCTTGTGCATGTAGTGTATATAATAATTTTGTCAAAGACATGCTTGATAGATCCTTAGCTTCTTCCATTGAAAAATTTTTAGATTCATATTTTTTAGATAAGGTTGTAAGAATTTTTTACACTATTCATTCCTCAAAAAAATCCTTACCACTTCATAGTCTTCCTCCATAGCTTCGCAAACATCCATAGCATCAAGATGAGCTTTCATTCGAACAATCCAAACTTGATAGTTTTCACCATCAAAAATTAGTGGTGCACCTTGAGACAGTTATGTTTCAATCTCCATTGCTTGAAGATGGTTATAATTCTAAGTTGTAAATCATGTTTGTGATTTGGTTTCACTCATCTCACAGGTCCCTTAAGACCAAAAGGCTCTGATACTATGTTGTTTTTATAAAGCTGAAACATAATACGCGAATAAAAAAGAAGGAAAAATAATATGTTTTTGTTGTAGAATACCCCCATTTTATTGACAATAACAAAGCTCATTATATAGAGCTGAAATGCAACAAAAATCATTTTTATTTGCTAACTATCACAAGAATATCTCTAATCTGATTCCTAAAATCATGCACTAAATATCATAATCAAATTTTTCTAAGTCTTAGTCAGTTTGACCATTTATTTCGTAATAATCTACAAGCCTAAGGAATTTTCCAACAAACTCCTCCTTGCCTTAGGAGTTGTAGAGCTTTAATGTCAAAATAATTCATCATCTTGATGTTGCTCAATTGTTACTTTTGCCTCTTTTTTTCGTGACTTGCAAATCTTCTCCAAATGCCTGACTTGTCCACATTTTCTACATTTGATATCAAGCCTCTACTAACATTTTCTTTGTAGGTGATTAATTTTTTTTGCATTGTAGGCATGGTGGATATGAATCATCATTGTTTTTGTTGTTGTCGTCAATCTTGTTCAAATTCTTATTTTTGTCTCCTCTTGAATTTTTTTTCCTTGCTAGCAGAACACCTTCAATGGTTCCTTCTTCTCTCATCATTCTTCTTCGTTTTTATGCCTATAGTGCATTTACTAATTCTTCCAAAGACATGGTTGATAGATTCTTAGCTTTTTCTAATGCAAAAAAATTTAGATTCATATTTTTCAGGAAAGGTTACAAGAACTTTTTGCACTATTTGTACCTCAGAAAAATCCTTACCTAATAACCTCACCTTGTTTGCTATGCCACACAACTTGTCGAAGTATTTTTTATTGTTTTCTAACTCTTTAATCTTCAACATTTCAAATTCTTTGATCAAGTTGAGTAGTGGCATGCTCTTTGTTCTTTTATTGCCTTGGTATTCCTTTTTTAAGGTAATCTCAGATATTCTTTGCCGACTTTAGATTCATAATTCTTGTGAATATGATGTTTGAAATGGAAAAAAACAAGCAGGCTTTGGCTTTAGACTTTCTATTTTTCCTTGCTTTGTACATCTTGATTTGAGTTATTGTAGGATTTGATGGCAATAATGTAGGCACTTCATAATCTTCCTCCACATCTTCCCAAACATCCATGACATCAAAATGAGCTTTCATTCGAACAACCCAAACTTGATAGTTTTCACCAACAAAAATTGGTGGTGCACCTTGAGAAAGTTGTATTTCAATCTACATTGCTTGAAGATGGTTGTAATTTTGGTTGTAATTCTTCTTGTAATTCTGGTCGTAAATCAGGTTTGTGTTTTGATTTCACTCATCTCATAGGTCCCTCAAGACAAAAAGGCTCTGATACCATGTTATTTTTATAAAACCGAAGCATAATATGTGAATAAAAGAGAAGGAAAAAGAATATGATTTTGCTGTAGAACAACCTCATTTTATTGACAACAACAAAACTTATTATGTAGAGTTGAAATGTAATAGAAAATCCTATTTATTTGTTAACTATCATAATAATATCTCTAAACTGATTCCTAAAATCAAGCACTAAATATCATAATTAAATTTGCCTAAGAATTAGTCAATTTGATCATTTATTTCGTAATAATTTGCAAGACTAAGAAATTTTCCATCAAACTCCTCCTTGCTTTAGGAGTTATAGAGCTTTAATGTCAAAATAATTCATCCTCTTAATGTTGCTCAGTTGCTGCTTTTGCCTCTTCATTTCGTGACCTGCAAATCTTTTCTATATGCCTAATTTATCCACATTTTATACATTTGATGTCAGGCCTTTACTAACATTTTCTTTGTGGGTGATTAGTTTTTTTGCAATGTGGGCATGGTGGATATGAATCATCATTATTTCTGTTGTTGTTGTTGTCGATCTTGTTAAAATTCTTGTTTTTTTCTCCTCTTGATTTTTTTTTTGTTGACAGAGCATCTTCAATGATTCCTTCTTCTCTCATCATCTTGCTTTATTCTTATACCTATAGTGCATTTACTAATTCTGCTAAAGACATGCTTGATAGATCCTTAGCTTTTTCCAATGCAAAAATTTTAGATTCATATTTTTCAGGAAAGGTTACAAGAACTTTTTGCACCATTTGTTCCTCTGAAAAATCCTTACCTAATAACCTCACCTTGTTTACTATACGGATCAACTTGTCGGAGTATTCTTTAATGGTTTCTGTCTCTTTCATGTTCAATATTTCAAATTCTCTGATCAAGTTGAGCAATTATATGCTCTTTGTTCTTTCATTGCTTTGGTATTCCTATTTTATATAATCTTAGATATCCTTTGTCAACTCTAGATTCGTAATTCTTGTAAATATAATGTTTGAAACAATAGAAAACAAGCAAGCTTTGGCTTTAGACTTTCTATTTTTCCTTTCTTTGTGCATCTTGATTTGAGTCATTATAGGATTTGTTGGCAATGTAGGCACCTCATAGTCTTCCTCTACAGCTTCCCAAACATCCACAGCATCAAGATGTGCTTTCATTCGAACAACCCAAATTTGATAGTTTTCACCATCAAAAATTGGTGGTGCACCTTGAGACAGTTGTGTTTCAACCTCCCTTGCTTGAAGATGGTTGTAATTCTTGTTGTAATTTTGGGTTGTAAATTAGGTTTGTGTTTTGGTTTCACGCATCTCATAAATCCCTCAAGATAAAAAGGCTCTGATACTATGTTGTTTCTATAAAACTAACATGAATAAAAGAGAAGAAAAAAGAATATGTTTTTGTTGTAGGACACCCTCATTTTATTGACAGCAACAAAGCTCATTATATAAAGCTGAAATGTAACAGCAAATCTTATGTATTTGTTAACTATCATAAGAATATCTCTAAACTGATTCATAAAATTAAGCATTAAATATTATAATCAAATTTGCCTAAGATCTAGTCAGTTTGACCGTTTATTTTGTAATAATTTGCAAGCCTAAGGAATTTTCCAACAAGAACCATCAACTAAAGTGTGGAATAATTCAAAGGAAGTCTTCAGTAATAATGTAGACAATTTTGTACCATCAATAAAAGACTTACCTACAGATGAATAACCTTAGCTAATTGAGCAAGCAATTACTTAGTCAGAACCTCCAGAACATCTTCAACTAAGAAGACCCACTAAGGAAAGATGTCCCTCAACTAGGTACACTTAAGATGAGTTTGTGACACTCAACAACAATGGGAACCTCAAAATGTGAAAGAATCTCTAGTTGATAGTCAAAAAAAAGAATGGCTAAAAGCTACACAAGAGGAGATGTAATCCTTATATGAAAATCATGTATATAATATAGTGAAATTACCCAAGAGAAGTGTACAGGCTCATGACTGAGAAGAATAGCTCAAAATTAAGGTACAAGACCATAATTATTATAAAATGATGTAACCAGAGAAAGAGTGTTAATTTTAAAGAAATATTATCTTTTGTGGTAAAGATGTCATCTTTATTATTGGTCTAATCGTTCTCCTAGACTTAAAAATTGAATAATTTAATGTTAAAACAAAATTTCCACACAGAGGCATATAAGAGTAGGTGTACATGAAACAACATGAGGGATTTGCATATCTAAGAAAAGAGCATTTGGTATGCATAATCAAAAAGAGTCTCTATGGTCCAAGAAGTTATTACAGTTATCTCGGGAGCGTTGATAGAGTCATTGAAAGTTTCAATATGCGTAAGGCCTCATCAATTAACGTACCACTTGCTACACATTTTAAGTTGAGTAAAAAGAAAATTTTGACAACTGAAAAAAAAATGAAATGAAGAAAGTGCCTTATTCATCTGCAATTGGCAACCTCATATATTCCATGATTTGTAGGAAGCTCGATATTGCCTATATTATTTATATGATGAGTTGCTTCTTGTCTAATCTAGGAAAAGAACATTTGGTTACTGTCAGGTCTGACCCTGGAAATAAATACATTGCATCAATGGAAGCATGACTTCAAATCACCTGTGCCGTAAAACCTGTGCCTCCTGTTCCTAACAACATCCAACCTATCTCATTTTTCTCCCTCAATTATTGAATGGTTGGATATTGTGGGGAGCAGGTGGGCATAGGGTGAACGACACAGGTGATTTAAAGCCTAGAAGCATGTAAGGAGATGTTGTGGATGAAAAACTTCTTGCTTGAATTGATATTTTTCCAAGAGCTCTTTATCCTCTAAGTCCTTCACAATCAACAATAATTAGACTAATCTTGGCCTTCAAATGGAACATTATCTTTAGATTGTTCAATGAGATCTTGTATAGTAAACCTAATTCATTTTATCAGTCAAATCAAAATCATGTTTTATAATTATTTTAACAATGACCCGAAGCATACCTTAGTTTCAATATTTGCTTTAGAGTCTAAGAATTGATAGGTTTGATTTTGATACTCCACATGCTCTCCTCCTTGATTATATAAGAGTGAATCTGTTTTAATGATATTTATTTTAACTAAATAATATTTTAAGCTGACATTTTCTAAAAATTATTATTTAAGATGCCTTTTTTATTCAAACTTTTGTTTGTAGTGATTGTGTTTTTTAAATCCTAAAAAATTAAGGTGCAAGTTTTCAAATGTAATAATTTGGGTTTTAAAACTATCTAAATTTAGAACAGGCCTTACTTGACCTATGGGTTGATCGACCCATGATTCAACCTGTGACCTAACAGGTTAGGAATTGCTCAGCCCATGAACAAGGCCTAGCTTGACAGGTCACCTGGCATGAAGGATCAGTCCGGTCTAATTTATTAATTTTTTAAAAGAAAATTAAAAAGTGATGTCGTTTTGTCAATTTTGTCAATTTCAGTCAAATTTCGGATCGGCCAAACCTGAATAGCTTAGGCCTAAGCCTGGTCCGTGATCCGTTGACTTTGGGGCCGATCGTGCCGAGCCGGATTGCCATCTGACAACTGCAAAAAAGCACAATTTAAAGCATCTCATGCGTTTGGACATCAAGAAACGACGACGAGCAGACAACGAACTACCCTGTCTACAGATCCACCCGGGGCCAACTACCATCACTTTCTGATCCAATTTCCCAAATGAGAAGTCTATAAATGGTAAGGCGTGAAAAGCGGCCCTCAACCAACAGACATCTGCCACCTCCACATGCTGTGAAAAAGCTACTCACACGTGAATCTGGTTGAATATTGACAAATCAGTGATTACGTCATAATCAAACTTCTCAAAGTACTACTGAGGACTGACACTTCGTGCTTGAGATGGAGTATCTATGTGTTTGACTATAGCTCCTCGTTCCTTTCAGAGTAATCAAACACCAGAACTCACCAGCTTCGATCTTAAGTTCTGGGTGTGTTTTCTTATTTTATTTTCTGATTTTGGGGTGTGATTGTTTCTTTACATTCCGATTAGATTTTGATTTTAGGGGGTCAATTTCAACGGGAACAACGTAGATTGTTTTTTTAGTGTAAATATGAGGTGATGTAGATAGATCTTTGAGGAATAGTGTTTTTCAATCAGGGGAAGAACGGAAGATGGATACTAGTTGGTTTGAGCCTAAGCCAAGAAAAGTTCTTAAAGAGGGTTTGGTTAAGCTTCCAAAAATTGATGGGTTTCCTGGTGGGTGGGAATCACACCTTGTCCAGGTTTTGCACTCGCTAAAGTTTGTGTTCTTTCATAGTAAGGCTTCATTCTCTCTGGCAAAATTGCTTCTTTTGTTGCTTATTTCGAATGCCGTTAATCAGAAATTCTCAGTTTTTGATTAAACACGATCATTGAGGCTGGTTTGGTGGTTGGTTTTGAGAACTAATGGATTTAAAGGCTCTGAGATTCCAAATCCTTAGTGGGTCTGTAGCCAGGCGCTTGCTTTTACGCTCATTTATACTTGCCTCGGCTGTGTCTGTATTTTCCTTGCTGCAATTCCTGTCTGGTTCTGACACAGGATTGATTGGTTCCGTGTATTCTGATGAATGTGATGTGCCACGTATGTATGGGGGTGTAACTTTGTTTGCCAATAGGTTGTTGATGCCAATTTGGTCATCACTTACCTGCAAGGAAGATGTCAATTGGACTGCTGGTGTTGTGAGAGAGCTAATAGACATGAAAATGTTGGATTATGGTGCAAAAGTTCTCTATGTAGGTGAAGGATCGTCTGGTATGTGTGCATTTCAGGAATTGGGATTTACCAACGTTTGTGGGGTTCACAGATACCCCTTTTTCTACCTCAAGCATAGGAAGTTGGTTTATGAACTGCAATATGCAGACAATTCCTTCGACTT
Organism: Erythroxylum divaricatum; assembly: GCA_025434745.1. Classification (NCBI taxonomy): domain Eukaryota; kingdom Viridiplantae; phylum Streptophyta; class Magnoliopsida; order Malpighiales; family Erythroxylaceae; genus Erythroxylum; species Erythroxylum divaricatum. The sequence continues at coordinate 45,844,025 of JANTPM010000005.1, read as the reverse complement.
TGTGTTCTCCATGCACTTGGATAAGGTTTCAGTCCCTGCTATTCTGGTGCTCGAGATTGAGCGCATTGTCAAGCCTGGTGGAATTGGGGCAATGCTTGTGAGCGTTGATGGTATGAGTACAAATAGCTTGATTAGATCGGCCACACCGGTTTCATCATTGTTGAAAGATTCCAGCGTCATACATGTTGGTTATGTTCAGGGTTTTACGCTGGTTGTTTTCAAGAAAAGAATTGACACTGCTGGTTATTTCCAGCAATTTCACTTGCCAGCTGAGTGCCAATCTGTGGTTAACAACAGACCTTTAATGGAATATGTGGAGCCTTTAACGGTAAGTAAGCAAATTGGATATGAAAAAAGGATTGCTTATTTGCTGGATTTTATTGATATGCATTCCAGGAAGCGATTAGTATATGTTCACATCGGCCTCGGGGAGAATCTGGATTCTACGTCTTTTCCACCTTATCCTGTGAATCAAAACTCTTTCAATACGTATATTGTCGACCATAACACGTCAGTTCTGCTTTCCTATGTCAAGAAGCCTGGCATTACCTTCATTTACTATCCAGGTCTTTCGGGAGAAAAGGCCATTCGGAATCCTCAATTTGAAGATCTTGATCCGTCAATGGTAGACGAAGGGTTTGATTTTCTTGCTTGGTTTAAGGAAACAGTTCAGTTTTCTGATTTTGTGGTACTGAAGATGAAAACAGGGAAGGTGGAACTGAAATTTCTCATCGACTTGTTTAAAAGCGGAACCATATGCTTTGTTGACGAGCTGTTCCTTAACTGCTCGGATGGTTTGGATGGTAAAGGCTTGGTTGAGGGGGATTGTATGGACCTCTTCAAGAGCCTTAGAAGCAGTGGTATCTTTGTCCATCAATGGTGGGGAGATTAGACACCCTATGTTCGTTATAATCTTTGAATGAGGCTTGTCTTCTCTTACATACTACGTATTTGTTTGTTGTTGTTCTGAGATGTTCCTGCAGGATGTGAGCTCTTGAAGCATAATCATCCGAAGTTGCCTTGTGGTTGGGCACTATAGCTAAATAAGCAACCATTTGTTATCTATATATGTCAGCCTTGTGGTTGGGAACTTGAACTTCATAAGCAACCGTTTGCTTTCGATGATGTACAACAAATTTATTGCGTGCATAACTTGTTCTACTCGCATGTCTTGAACTCTTTTGGGCATATGATACTGTTAGAAACTAGTGAAACGTGTAACATGCTTTGTCGGCCATTTTCACTCCACTTTTCCAGTCCTGAAGGCGATTACAGTTGCTAAATGCTAATACTTTTCGGTTGCTAATAATCACAAAAGCCCTTTTTCTCATAAAGCAAAAGGTAATCTCTTGGGTTAATTTACCCACATTACCAAAATTTTCAAGCAGTTAAATACAAGCCTTTTCAGCGTGAAAGACATCTCCATTTACATACAACAGGATAATTCCATACTCATACCAATTCCTGATAGAGAAAAGAAGCAGGCAAGCTTGGAGAGCCGTGCAGGCTCTGCCAAGACGGTAGAAGCTCAAGTGCCAAATCCTACAACCTGCAGGTAAGAAAGCTACTAGGACATAGCCTCAAGCTGCTTTCTCAATCTTCATAACTCCAGATATGTGCATGCATGGATTTTGCTCAATCAGGGTTGCTTTAAAATAACATTCTTTTCCTTTTTAAATCAACACAAGGCGATAAAAAGAACTAGTAACAGAGAACGTGGCTGAACAATTCCAGACACATACGACCATATATTATATGAGATTCCTGAAAGTTAGCCTTGCGACCATGCGCTCATGCTCGAGATGAAGGTATTGGCATACATGTTTTTGGCACAATGCCAGCAATTTATCTTGCACAATACTGCATGATGATTACAATTCCTTGACGGTTATTACACATAAGATCTAAAGGTAGAAAAACCAGGGTAGAAAGAAAGTGAGGAACAACAACAAATTACTATACAACAAGGAAAAGGGGGCATTGTCTCCTTTCCTCATTCATCAGGCCCATTATTGACTTTTATCTCTAAAAGCCTCTCAACAGGTTGACGGCAAATGGGGCACCGATTCGTTTGAAATCTCAAAACTTTTGCACATCCACTACACATACACTGCATAAATGAGAAGATTAAGTAAGCATATGCCATTACCAAAACAATGCCCGACTAAACAGTTACTAAATAGAAGGAACCGATAAATTGCATTCAAGCTGCCTGTGATCTGTGCGATCAAACTTCCAGTCTTTTGACATTCTTATGCAACAAAAGTAGAACAAGAAAATGTTAAACGAAAAGTATATATTCTGCAACCACCATGATTAGTGCACTAGATCTAGTATTCTATCCTCTTTACGTCATTTCAATTATCAACCATGACTGCAAACATTACATCTGAATGCAAGCTGTTCAATATGGTCCTTCATCTCAATGCAAAGATTTCCATTGCAATGGGAAGTCTTTGACTTGCAAGGCATTGCAGTAAATGATAAGTTTCTAAAGTTACAAGCCACTGATAAAGGATAAACTATGTAATTTTCTCTCACCTACGCATCCCCTCAAAAAAAGAGATTCAATGAGTTGTTGCTTACCATATGTCGGCATGGAAGAACAGCTGTGTTTCTTGGTTCTGAAAGGCAAATGACGCATTCTTTTCCTGGGTCGTTAGCCTCAACATCACTATCAACTGAATTTCCAATCCCAAATATCTCCTGCAGTTCATACCTCATGCCATTTACCCACAGAATCTGCTTCATTACCTTCACCTGGTACTCACCCTTATCCTTCTCAAACACTGCCTGTGTTATCTGCGAGTTCGTGGCCCCAGATATTGGGTTTCCATCTGATCCATTCTGGTTCACAGGACTTGCCTCTGCCTTCACTGCTAGTGGATAGATATCCGTTTCACCCACTTGTAATAATTCGCTCTCCTCAAATAACGTGAAGTCAATACCAGAACCTGAAGGTTGCCGAAACTTCTGGCCCAAACCTTGTTTGAAATTAACTGTCACTGGTGGATGAACACTTTCCTTCAATGGAGTCAGGATGCAGTCCTCTCCTTCCTTTGCAAAGAAGATAACAGTAATGCTGTTCATAGAGGAGAATAATTCAACCATGTTAGAAGGAGACATTATACAAACAACGACAGCAAACTCAAGAGACAAAAACCAAAAGTTAGACTTTTAGCAAAAGTATATGCAACCTACAACTTAAAAAGCACCTTCAAGAAAAATTCAATTTTTATGCCAATTAGTATAACAGAACATAGACTATACACCCATAAACAATACATGGTCTCATTTTCCAACACATCTAATCCTGATAGTAATAAAATCAGAAAGGATAAAAGAAAATGGGCGAAAAAGAACAAAGTATAATCCTGAGAAGGATGTTACAGAAAACTATAGTGTCAAATGATTAGTGGGGAATCATTTAACAATTTCAAAAATCGAGGTTTATAACAACCAAGAATTCCAACTAATGAGACAGCCAAATTGAGGAAGAAAGCAAAACATGCAGAAAATAATTGCTTTTATTTAAGAACTCAATACGCATACATAAACTCCATTGTGCAGCATCAAATGACTTTTTCTCATATAATGAATGTTGGAAACAGAGTCAAAGAAACAAATTATAGAACAGTTCATGTCTTATGAGTTAACCATTTAATGTCATCAGAAAATGACATCATGCTATCTGAGCATTACCAAGAAGCTGGAATAACAATTCTTAATTATAGAGAAATGGGATCAGTCTTTGAATGTGAACGGTTTCAAAGTTCTTGTGAAGGATCATTTGTCTAACAATTCTCAAAAGCATAAGATCAACCCACAAGCTCATATGAAATAAGTAATTCTGTTGAAAGCAACCTTCACTTCATTGAGAAGAACTCTCTAAGCAATTACAATAGTCCACATCTATTTCCTTTTGAGCTGTCCAAATGCTAAAAATGCAATTTTTTTAGTTGCATTTAATGTAATTCACAATTCACAAATGCAAATCACAAACAGATTCCACATTGCTACCTTTTCAGACCTGGACATAACTATGGTAACTGAACAACTACAAGAAACTGAGCTTAAGTCATAGTCCTCAACTACAAAGCCAAACAAATCCCAATTACTGTGTCGACACAAAACCATCTGAGACGGTATAATCACAGGCAAAACTGCTACAACAGAATTAAGCGGTCAACAAACGGACTTATTCGGAATGAAGCATCATATTCAGGGAAACAAGTGACTCAATTAACCACACATTCAAACCCCAACAACCGTAAAACCTTAAGGCTATGTCCGAAGACGACACCTACATCCTTAAAAAAGCAAATGCAAATACATTAAACACAAAACTCACATAAAAGATTCAATCTTTATTACCTCCCCGCAACAGTAGCATCAAACGTGAAAGTAACAAGAAACTTCCCAGGATTCTCCTCATCAGCTTCAAGCCTCAAAGTCTCCTTTTTTAAATTAACATCATTCCTTATCGTCACCGCCTTCTGGTGCTCCACGTATGGCGGGGGCGGAGCCATCATGGGGCATCTCCCGCCCAGCCACTGTGCGGGTTCCACGCGGTGGTGATGATCATATGGCGCCGGCAATGGAACCGGCATCGAGGGTGGCGGGTAGAAACCGGGGTGCTGGTAGTACGGCTGAGGGTTCTGATTGGGGTACTGGGAAGGGTACGGCGTCGCGGCTGCGAAGACGTACCGGTTGGCGGTGATCTCCGGTTGAGGTGTCACCGGGGGAGGCCGCGGCGGGTGGTTTCTCCGGCTGTTACCATGATGACGCCGGCTGTTGACACCATTGCTGCTGCTGTTCCCCATGAAAAAAAGCTGAAATTTGTTTTTTTGGATCTATGAAGAAGAACACGAACAAGAAAGGACTGGATTAGAATAGAGGGAATATAAAAAATGGGTGGTGGGTATCCTAGAGATGGGTTAGAGGAGTGGGGAATAATGGTGGGATTGCTTGAAGCTCCACCCACTAGACCACCACCATCCCCGTAATCATGGTGGATTCGAGAGGCGGAGATTTATGGGTGCTTTTATTTTATGTTATTTAATTTTTTTTAATGCATTGAAGTTGGTTACTTTTTCAGGTTTTTCTGTCTTTAGTTATGACATTTGCGTGTCTGCTTCGGACTTATCCTCAAATAACTTCCCAACTGGACGGTGACCTTTACAAAACCGAAATCTTTTCTTTAGGTGAGCACCAAAGTGCAAAGTCCTGTTTGGCAATCAGCTATATAGCTGATAGCTGTTAGTTATTATATCAGTTGGTTTGACCAGTAAATTGTATTAACTGTTTGTTAAAGATGTTCGGTAAAATTAGATGTTTAGTATTAACTGTTTAAGTATAAAATGACTTATAAGGATATGACTTTAAAAAATATAAGAATATGAATATTATATATTTTAGTATCTCAATAAATATTCTTATAAAAATTTAGATTTTAGATATTTAATTCTACAAAAATTAAGTTAATAACT
>JANTPM010000005.1:45808220-45819649 GCA_025434745.1 Erythroxylum divaricatum | reverse complement strand
CAATTTATTCTTGTACTTCTTTTTGTTCTTCTACTTATTCTTGTTTTGGTTTGATAAAACTTAAGACACTTTTCTTATAAGAGTCAATAAAATCTATTCTTTGAAGATCGCTTTTATAAACAAGATGAAAATTGATATATTAACAAATATTATATATAAATTAATATTATGTAAATAGATATTACATAAAAGTAAAAATATGATTTATTAATTCTAAATCATTATTTTCATTTAATTAATCCATATAAGATTTTTTAAATGAAATAAAAGATAACAAATTTATATCAACCTACTTAAACCATAGATATAAAGCAAAGGTTTAAGAGTTATGCTGAGTAATAACAAGATGAAGAGATTTTCATAATAAATTGTCATTCATTCAATAGAGAAGAACAAACAAAGAATCTAAAATTTTGTACATGGCCTACATATAAATATATGATTAAATTAATCTTTTAATTAAATAAAATTTTGAGTAATATTAGAGCCTTTTTTGATTGACAGGTCTTAAGTTATAATATTTCCAATTATGCTCGATTGTAGTTTATGTTGACTTCCATAACTTATTTATTAGAAAAGACTAAACTTGTAATTTGATCCTTATACTTAGCATATTTGCCACTTTTAACATTTTTCTTTGAAGAACTTTATAATGATGTTTAATCATATATGATTTAATAATTTTTTAAGCATAATTTATTTATTTTATTTAAAGCTTCAATGTAAACTTCACTAATTAATTTAGAAATCACAATATCATCTATAGAATAAAATCTCTCAATGTATAATTGGTTAGGAGTGAAACAAGTTCATAGAATGAGAATTTTTTATCTTAACAATCTAGAGTCATTATATGCATATGTTACAATCTAAGAGGAATGATAGAAGAAGAGTTTTAAAATCAATTAAGGAATTTTTTGTTGTACTTACCATCGATCAACTTTTGTTTGGTTCTTAATTTGAACAAAAATCATATTATCAATTACACAAGAAAAGTTAGTTTACACCTGGTCGGGTCGATCGTGCTGGGCCCGAACCCAGTTACAACGACCCGTGGGCCGATCGGTCCATTCCTCAATCAGCCTTATATCTATTGGTTATGCCAAGCCCAGGTTCAGTCCACGATCTCCACGGCCCATTAGCAGGTGAGAGTCTTCCATGCACACGTAAAGACTTAAACCTAGCTACAGTCCCATATATAAGGTATAATTCTGCCATAACAGAGGTACGCATGATCATAACCCTAGTCTTCTCTGCTTACAGTAATCTCACCTTCATAAAGAGACTGACTTAAGCGTCGGAGGGGCTTATCGAGAAACAACCCCCGACGTGCCTTCTTTGTTTTGCAGGAATTTTCAAGCCAGAATTCACGTATTCAACAGTCAACTTCATGGATCCAAACAGCAGCATTCAGCCTCGCCAGAATCCGGCAGAACCACATTCCCTTCACAATTAGAGGGTACGAAGTAATGCCCCAAACTAAAATATAAAAATAATGTTCATTCAATAATAATATGTTATCAAGTAGCTGGTTTTCATTTATTAGCCATTGATATCTTATTAAATCCATTAACAAAGGCAATACCATCAATCCAAACTTTTACAAATTACAATATGCCAAAGGCCTGTTTGCTAGATTATCTCAAACTTAACTATCTTTTGGCCTCTCTGTTATTTATCATTCAAGTCATACGTTACTTTTTTTATAATAAAGAATTTGTGTTATTAACAAATTAACGGTTTATAGTTAAATATGAAATCGATAGCATTAAATCACGTAACAAATTATTAATTATGTAAATAAAATTAAAGATTTAATATTAATTAATTTAACTAGTATTAGTGGACCTATTTCAACAACTCCAAAGTTTAGAGGAGAATCCAAAGTAAAGTCCTCAACCTAAAATTCGAACTCTAACTTCAATAATGTGAAGACACTTCAAGAATCCTCCGTTGCCAGTTCAACCATTCTCCAAGGGAGAAAGGTCACAAAAGATAACGACACGACAAGGTACGCCGCTTCCACTGTTTCGGCCTCAACCACCGATTTGTTTTTATGTAATCCCAGATCAACACGATCATAAAGGGCCTAGCGGCTGCGTCTCCTGGGTCCATTCCATCGTAGAATGGACTGCTGTCTTCCGTCTTCCTAACGACAACTTGTCGTGTTCTAATTATTTTGAGTAAGACGATAAATACCTGATTTGATTCATGAGTTTACCGATTAAAAATATTTAAATTTAAGCTCATTGTCATACTTATAAAATTACAAAAATTTACTAATAACAATAAAATTTAAATTATTTATTAACTTGAGATCTAAGAAGACTCGGAAGCAATAAACGTATGACACATAGAAGTTGTTAATGGTCGTGTAGTGTACGAAATGCCCTGCAACAGAAGAAATGGTATTTGGGATTGAGACCGAATGCTGAAAACTCTTTTATGGCAAACACAAAACGTGTATGAAGCATAGGCTCTTTGAGTTTGAATGGTTCAAACGTTTTCAAGCATAGCCTCTTCGTATGTGCAGATTAAAATCAGACAATGCCGTTGACTGTACTTGGACCTAGGACTTAAAAAAGTAGCGTTTCTGACCAACTTTTTTAACACAACACTCGTGAGTTCAAAGTTGTCGAATGTTGAAATCCATGGTTGAACATTTTCAGAATGATCATGAAACTGAGAAGGTCTGAAACTTGACATTTTCAACAGGTAAAGGACTCTTAACACGGTTTTAAGCATAATTTTAATTCCAAGTCTTGAACTTTTAATAATCCTAATGATCGTTTTCTGATCTTAACTTAGTAATTTATAACGAAGGATATGCTGGCCGAGGCCGAGCCATGCCTTTGGTGGTTTGGTGAAGCTTGAACTTTTCAAATCAGAAGCTTTCGTCACCTTATATGTGGACATTTTGTAGCATTCACTGAAAGAGTCTTGACATGACTTCTCAGTGATCAGATTTCATTTTCAACTTATTGTAAGCATCAGTGATGATTTTACTTGAACAATATAACACTTTGAATTAATGTACCATCTCTTAATTGAAAACCATTGTTAAATTTCCACTTGAAGAATATATTAACTCACTAAAGTTGACTTGGAAGATGTCTTTAACACATCGTGTATTTGAATATATTGTAAGCATCGGTATATATTTGAATCTGGAAGCTCTTTGTTTAGAGATAATCACACAATTCTTTGGAACATAAATCGGCTTCGTGTACGATTTGGATTGCTGTTTTTCTCATAAGCCATACATTAGGGTCAAAGTTAGTATTCCTTTTCATAGTGCAATGCATGATGTTTAAATTTACACATAAATGGATATAGAAGTCAAATTAACTATTACAGGGTAAGAAATAGGCTATTGTTCTTCTATATTCTGTTATGTCTTGCTCGACTTTTAAGGAACTGATTATCTTACCCTATATAGGAATAATAGCATGCAAAGTTACGAATCTCGTGTCGAATTAAGTTTTGGTATACTACTGTATCAATATTCGTTAATATCAAACATTGTTTTAGGTAATTTTTTAAATTTATAAAATAGTATTTGATTTTTTTATTACAAAATAGTCCATTCTTATATTGTACAGTATTTGTCTCCAAAAATTATAATAATAAATAATAATCATAATTTTACTAAAATTTATTTAATTTATAAAATATATAAAATTCAAATAAATTTTGATTTAATAATTTAAAATATATAAAAATAAATATTAGTTTATAAATAATAATTTTTAAATTATTTATTTTAAAAAATTAAATAAATAATTCAACTGTTTTGGTCAGATACGGTACGCACTGACCAGTACCGCCCGATTCGAAATGGTATTCACAACCCTGTTAGTATGAGCTTTTCTTTATCTAAAATCTAAAATTCATGATCTATAATATGCGTATAAGATGAAAAAAGCCATTTATTCTATTAACTTAAGTTTAATCTTAAATTTAAAATTTTAGATTCCATATATTAATTGTATAAAGATTTTTTAAAATATTCTATTTAAATTAAAAACTTTTGTTGAGGATTCGATTCAAACCAATTTAAAATTTTCGTGGTATTATTATTTCTAAACCCTTTGTAATTTTAGTTTTACAAAAGGGGTTTATATAATTTACAATAAGACAGGAGTTTCAAGTCATGAGAATAGTCTTTTTGTAAAAATACGAATAGAAGGTTGCACATATTATAACCCTTCATATATTCTTGCAAAACGAGAAGCCTTATATATTGAGTACGTTAATATTTTAGTAAGATAAATTATTATGACTATCATAATTTTTAATAAATTATCAAATATATTACAATTGTTACTTCGTAATATTTCTCACTGTAATATTGATTAAACTTAACAATATCAATGAAATAGACTGCACCATTTATTTAAAATATTTTTAAAAGTATTTTATAGAATTTATTGACATTCTGACTTTTTTTTTATTTTTTATTTTTAACTTTTACATTAGTATAAAACTAATTTCTTTGTGATAAGTGATATTATCAGCATTGGTTTATTCTTAATATATGTACACCTTTTAGATCTAAATTGTAAATGTTGAATTTCTCATAAAGGTAGCAGTTTAATACAATTAAATTGTGTCACCACCGGGAAAAAAAATGCATACATTTTCTCCAAGTTGTGATAACTAATTGTACAAAATAAAAATTGGATATATTTAATATATCCAAAGTAACTTTATCATTTATAATAAGTCGAATTATGAACACAAATTAAAAATTAATATGTAGATTAGAAGTCAAATTGTAAGTAGGTGTAGAAATTAATGGCACATTAAATTTAATATCTTTGCCTTTCAAAATATCAGTATAAAAAGATTGTGTATTTCGTATCTTCAGAAAAGATTGTTGAATCATACGATTAAGAAATTTATATTTCATACGCATTCGTTTCAACTAATATTTTATTTTTTTAATAATTAGTTTTATAATTAAAATGAATTGTACAGATCATACATATCTAATAATCGAATATGAATGACTCGCAATTCACTTGATTTCTGGATTGAACTTAATTTCTACAGGGATGAATATAAGCGCACTTGAAATTTTTGAGGAGTTATACATTTGTGTATTGATAAAACTATTCACTATTGAAGCTCGATTTCTCCTCAATCACACTGGGACTGAGACATAACTCAGACTCTTATTAGAAGCAGCAGTGAGAAATTTTTTGCAATTGGTGACAGTCTCAAGTAAATAATTTCTACGAGACATAGGCCTTCTAAAAGGTAACGAAAATGTGCAAAGGTTTTCTCGGATCGGATGAAGATTAGCATTCGACTGGTACCGTAATAGCCTAATAGGTAAATTTGAAGGTGAAAGAGAAATTATTTTGGGTTTGTTGATTTACTCCGTTTTGGCCGATACCGGCCGGAACGGTACGAAACTCTAAACACTACCGGCCGGAACGATACGAAACTCTAAACACTGGTAATAGGTAAACTTGAAGGCGAGAGAGAAATCATTTTGGGTTTGTTGATTTACTTCTACATGATTATTAAATCTATCTAAATCGTATATCCCACGTTTTATGTTTAAATCAAAACTGGTAATTATTAAATTATCCAAGTGGGAACAAGCCAACCACCTCTCTTACTAACCAACTATAGAAAAATTGATTCTATTCCGAAGTTCCATGAGCATCAGCGATTCCAAACAATAGAAACAAACAAAATAATTTCTCCATGACCTTCCTATGGAAAAAGTCAAAATCCACGGGGTGAGCTGCCCAGCCGTGTTCTCATCCTCGCTCGCTTCGTCGTTTTTCTTCTTTGTACTTATTCTTCTTCGTCCTAGCCAGCTAAAACTACATGTGATCTTCCGTGTTCATGCTTCACGAGTACAAAAGTTCCAATCTTTACACTAAATATTAGCTGCCCTGCACTAAATTTCTAATTCACAGCATGAAGTTCTTTCTTGGCTGCTCTAATTGCTTCTCCGCCGAAACAATCACCACCAGCAGGCCGGCAGGTGCAAAGTTTTACGGATATGCTGCACTTGTGGTCCTAAAACTGTCGAGTTGTTTGCAGTGTGTTTTGTGCCAATCTTTTAACAGCTCATATTAGTTGTCATTCTGATGTGTTTTCTTTTTAACTTTCTCCATTTCACCGTCAGCTTTTGATTGAAACCAGGTGAACAAAAACATGGGAATTTACTAATATTCTCTAGGGACGAACTGAGAGTGGCCACGCAAGACTTCTCTTCGTCCAACAAGATTGGAGAAGGTGGTTTTGGTTCTGTGTACAAGGTAATTTAAGTACCCTCCACCAACTTTATTTATCTGGGTTTTCTGTATACTTTGTGGGAATCATTGATGTGTGCTGTCGGACTTGACTTTTCAAGGGCCGACTTCAAGATGGATCTTTCGTGGCCGTTAAGGTTCTTTCAGTGGAAATCGAATCTATGCGTGGGGAGAGAGAATTCATATCGGAATTGGCTGCCCTGTCCGACGTCAAACATGAGAATCTAGTGACCCTTCAAGGTTGTTGTGTTGATGGAGCCAGTAGATATTTGGTCTATGAGTACTTGGAAAACAACAGTCTTTCTCAAACCTTACTTGGTAATTCTTCTTTCAAATCTGTCAGTGACTTTAAAGTTAGTTTCTTTCTTGAAAAGAATGTTTTGGTACAAAATTAGGAAAATTTGTGTGTTCTTGATTACTAGGCAAAGAACAAAACAGGACCAAATTCAGCTGGGAGGCAAGGAGGGACATTTCAGTGGGAGTAGCTCGCGCCATTGCTCACCTTCATGAAGAAGTTCGTCCTCGTATCTTGCACAGAGACATTAAGGCAAGCAATATACTTTTGGATCAGAATTTCAAACCAAAAGTTTCAGATTTTGGCCTTTCCAGAATGCTTAGAGACGATACTTCTCATGTTAGTACTCGTGTTGCGGGTACAATGTAAGTAATTCGATCATTTTTCTTCATAGCTAGTTCTAAATTTTTGATACATGTAGGCTTTAGCTGACTAGTTTTCTTGGCAATGCCTCATGGGAAAAGAGGATATCTTGCTCCAGAATATGCAGTTAGTGGACATTTGTCGAGAAAAGCAGATGTCTATGGTTTTGGGGTTCTGTTACTCGAGATTATCAGTGGCAGATCAGCTGTGGATTTCGATTTAGAACACGGTGAACACTACCTGGTTCAAAAGGTAGCATATTGAAACAAGTAGATTCTGTCTGATCTTTTTAGTGTTACATCAATGAAACATTTATGAATGGCAATTTGCAGGCATGGGAATTCTACAATGCCAATAATCTTGTTCAGATAGTAGACCCTGTTCTTAATAGAAACTTCCCAGAAGCAGAAGCAGCTCGGTTCTTGAAGGTTGGTCTACTTTGCGTGCAAGAAAATGTCAAGCACCGACCACATATGTCCAAAGTGGTTAGGATGTTAAACAATGAAATGGACATCAGAGACGTCAGGATTTCAGAACCTGGACTTCTTTCTGATCTGACGGACATCAGATTGCGCCAAAGGAATTCGACACAAAGTACATCCTCCAGGGGATCAACCTCAACGAGCGTTCCTACTTCTACCTATTTTTGACTGCCAGTGCTTCTATAACCCAAAAGCAAGAACTAACAGAAGATGAGATTTTCCTGTTAGCTTAGTGTTGAATGTAGCGAACACCGTTCACACATTGTTTTGCTCTAGTAGATAGAGTTAATAAACCAGATGTCTTTTTTCTTTTTGTGAGGCTGAAGGACATTCTCCTTCAAGCCTCATTTTGAATTTACTGTAAAATTTTTTAACAAAACTCAATGGTCTTAAAGGGAAGCCACTTATGACTGTTGATTATCAGTAAAAGTAACATAATTTTGCATGTACTGCATGGACTCTTCAATGGAGTTTCACCATTTTCCTTTACGAGCCAAGCACAAACTGTGCAATGAAGATTTCAGATCAATATTGTAACTAATTGAACAGTGAATTTATTATCTCAAGATGTCCGCTTTACACTGTTCTTGGTTTGGTGCACGCCAACTTTTATCTTTCTTCTTTCTGATATATTATGCTCTGGCTCCCACCTTATGGGGTATGAAAACAGGAATTTCATGAATAGGAGTCATAAAAGCTTCCTGAGAAACAAACATGTAATTAATGAATCAGAGCCAGTGAAGAAACAAGGAAACTCCTCGATCGTACGATTAAGAGTCTTAGTCAAGCCGGCCTTAGCCATATTCTTCATTGGAATTTAATTTTTGTCGTGGTAGAATGGTTTTTCATGAACTATTCTAGTTATGTGAAAGGAAAAGGCGGTGGAAGGTGCGTTCAATCTTAGGACTGAGATGAAAACAAAGAAAGATCGAAGAAGTGGACCCTGAATTGGAAGAGTTTGTGTTTTGAGTCCACCTGGCGTCTGCATAAAAGTAAGAACACTGATTCATACCAGAAGAAAAACAAGTTTAAATTATGGAAACATTCACGTGCACAAAAACAGTTCAGATACTTGAAGACAGGGAGTTGGGAGCTTGGCTTTGTGATAGGTTTGCTACTGCCAATAGGCCTCCAATTAAGTTTGTCTATGCAAGAAAGAATTATCATGACTACAAAAGGGCTGGCTCGAATTAATGGGTTCGTACGAGGTTAGGAAATGTTGGTTATTTGGTGAGGGAATGTTAGTAAAATAAGTGGGTCATGATGGTAGGTTGTTGCACTATTTTGTCTTATCTGCTGAGTTGCCTATTTTCTATTGTTAGAAAGTCTGTTATTAATAGTGGAATGCGAAATGGGTGAAAGTATTGGGAATCTTTTATTGTTTGAGTGGATCTTGGGAGAGAAGGCAACCTCTCGAATGTTCCTGGTGTCATTTGTAACCTTTGTTTATTAATCTGATATCAACCAATACTTCATACATTTATCATCTATCACATTTCAGAACCTATCATTTGGCATCAGGGCTATTCTGATCCCGGATTAGTTCATACCCAAAACCAAAATGGATCCCAGATCAAAAACCTTGAAGAAAGTGGCAAAGAAATTCCTGAACTTAAAAAAGAGGTGGTTGGGCTGTTGACTGCAGTAACCTTGTTGGTTCAACGAATGAAAGAGAATCAACATTCATTTAAAACCTTGTTACAAAACTCGTCCCTGAAAACTCGAACCATGCAGAATCCAGTAACACCCAACAAAACGTGATGGAACCTATTAATGTTGAGAAAGAGACGATACCAGAGGAGGTGACAACGAGTGTTGAATGGATCTGGGAGAAAAAATGACACCCCCAAAAGTTGGAATTGCCAATGTTTGATGGAGAGGGCGTTGATTCTTTGACTTTTTAGAGCTGAAAGGTATTTTTCCATCAACCGTTTATCAAAGGCAGAGAAGCTTAAGGCTCTGTTTGTTTGGAGGGTTATTAATGGAATGGAATGGAACGTAACACAGTTCCATCGTTTGTTTGAAGGTTTCATAATGGAATGGAATGGAATGGGATGGAAGCGGAGGTTTTCATGTTACGTTCCATTCCATCCTAAACAGTGAAAATAAGAAACCTCCAATTTGGGGGGTTTAGGATGGAACGTAACCTAATAAATACATACTACCTAATATACCCTCAACAATTCTTTTTAATATCAACTCTGACCAAATCATAATATTAATATATCAAATAGAATATAGTAATATTTAATATAATAAATTTTATTAAATAATTAATAATAATATTTTCATATTATTAATAATAAATTATTTATATTTAATAATAAAATATAAAATTTTATATTTAAAATTTATTTATTTATTTTATTTATATAGAAATATATAAAAACAATTAAATAATAATTTTTACATATTTTCTATTTTCATTAATAAAAAAATATATTAAAAATTATTCTTGTTTGTATATATTAATATTTAATATAATAAATTTTATTAAATAATTAATACTAATATTTTTTATATTATTAATAATAGATTATATATATTTAATAATAAAATATAAAATTTTATATTTAAAATTTATTTATTTATTATATATATATAGAAATATCTAAAAACAATTAAATAATAATTTTTATATATTTTCTATTTTTCATTAATAAAAAAATATATTAAAAAATTATTCTTGTTTGTATATATTTCTATATAAATGAAAATATAAATAAATTATTTTTAAATATAAAATTTTAATTTATTATTAAATATATAGAATTTATTATTAATAATATAAAATTTTCTTATTAATTACTTAATAAATACTATTATATTAAAGATTATTATACTCTATTTAATATATTAATATTATGACTTAGTCACGGTTGGTATTAAAAAGAATTATTAAAGGTATATTAGATAGTATATATTTATTAGTTTATATTTCATCCTAAATCATTCGAATTGAAGATTTCTTATTTTCATTATTTAAGATGAAATAGAACGTAACATAAAACTCTCCACTTCCAACTTATCTTATTTTATTCCATTATATTATGAAATCCTCAAACAAACGAAATAAGTGTGTTACGTTTCATCCCTTTCAACCAAATAGGCCCTAAATCAATCTTCCTTTTTCTTCACCTGTGCTATTAGTGAGGAAACATGATAGGACATGAAAATTTCGTGTGTACTATAAGAAGCTTAACATTCACACAGTAAAGGGTAAGTTTTAGATCTCAATAATGGATTAGATGTTAGGTGAGTTGTATGGAGCACGATATTTCACAAAGTTAGTTCTTTGTTTGAGATACCATCAAATTAGAATGAATTATCGGGACAATAGAGAGAAGACAACTTTTAAGATGAACCTTGTAATAGCCTTTGGGTTGATTAATGCCCCCCAACTTCTCAAAGTTTGATGAATAACGTGTTTTAGGCCTTATTTAAGTTTATCCTAGTCATCTTTAATGACATTTTAATATATAGTAAGACTTGGATTGAGTATATTTAGCACATGCATTTAGTTTTTGAATTATTGGAGGTTTCCATCTTTTTCTTAGGAAATCAAAGTGTGCATTTGAGAAGAACAGGTGGCTTACTTCATATTATCCATGGTGAAAGAGCGGAAGTGAATGTAAATAAAATTGAGGCAATAGTAGATTGGCCAATACCATAATTGACCGAGACTCTTTGAGTTTAGCGGGGTATTATAAAAAATTATAGGCAAATAGTGGTGCCTATAACTAGCCTGTTGACAAAAAACATAGATTGGCCAATACCATAATTGACCAAGACACTTTGAGTTTAGTGGGGTATTATAAAAAATTATAGGCAAATAGTGGTGCCTATAACTAGCCTGTTCACAAAAAACAAGCATCCCAACAGAATGAGAACTTCTGAAATTCGGATCGGTCATCGAATCGGTGATTTTACTGGTCATCGGTTTGACCGGTTCAACCACCGATCGAACCGGTGTGACGTAATAATTATGCAATAATTATATTTAATTATATATAA
>JANTPM010000005.1:45762672-45773224 GCA_025434745.1 Erythroxylum divaricatum | reverse complement strand
AAACTTTATGTTCTGAGGGATTTTTTGGATCTTTCAGACCTCAAAATAGTTCAACCCTAAATATAAAGATCATAAACAGAACAACAAGAAGAGAAAGGAGATTTTGCATCAACCTCCATTTGGAAGCCCTAAAAGAGAGAGAAAGAAGAGATATAGAAGAAGAAGAAGAAGAGGAAGAAAAGAGGACTCGACACCAAGCCTCTTGGATCAAGTGAGTCCTGACCCTACAGCCTTCTTATACGAGTTTAATCTGAGTTCCCTCTCCATTTCCTTTGTTTTTCATTGATGTATAGGGTAAAGATAGGTTTAAATGTTTCGGATTTCATACTTGTAATGTCATTCTAACACTGCTTAGGATTTTGCTTAGATTTAATGTTAATCTAGTTTGATTTGTGTTATTGATTTGGGTATTGTGACTAATTATTGTTTTTGTATATTTTAGTATCAAACTGAGAGGGTGAATCGGAAAAAAAAATGATCCGATTGGGATCATGAGAGTTAGGTGATCTAATAGATAACATAGTTAATCATACCAGGTTTAGTGTAGAGAGAGATTTCATGGGAGGTCCAATAGTCTATTAGAGAGCTTCAAAACTAATTTTAATTGTGGATAATTTGTTAATTAAGAGATTACAAATTCCATAATTCAATTAGGGTTTATAATCTAGGGTTTAATGATTATAACTCGAGAGAGAGAGAAATCCACCCTTCGAAAGTCTAGGACTGATACCAAATTAACTTAAAAGTAATCATATTAGCATTTGATGAAAGGATAAACCCCCCTTCTCATAATTCTTTGTTCTTGTCTTGTTGCGACATCTCAATTATTAAGTGGTTGTACTCCATTTTGATTTACTTGTGATAATTTCATAATTTTATTTTCATTCAACCTTTACTTGATTGTTTAATTTTTGTTTAACTTTATTTTCATTTAAATCACGCTTTTTCACCCTTAAACAAAGTTAGGATTTGTTAAGAATGTGACATTAAAAACTGGGTGACAATTGGATTAGAAATTGGGTGACAAATAGACTTGAGATTAAATGGTATTGAGTACTATTATTAAAAGATGTTAAATTGATTTATTATGTGGCAAGTATCATGACATATGTCATGAAACCCACTAAGCAATCGTTCACCTATGCTTTAAAACCACCCCACATTATTTTAATTTGAAAGGCCATCTTGTTTTTGTCTTTTACGATTACCATATGCTCTCTTCTTCATCTCTTTCATTTTCTTCACTTACGACCATCTCACTCTCACCCTCATTATGTTGAGTTCTTGCTATTCTTCACCTTATTTCTATAAGATCTTTGCTATCTCTTCATCTTGTTACTAAAAACCTAATCTATCCACCTCCATATTGATGATCGTGTGAGCCAAGTAAAGCTAGGGTTCAAGTGATTTTGAAGAGTTTGGAGTTTTATCAAGTAATTTATACTTTGATCTTCATGGGTAGTTGCAAATGAATCAAATATGATGAATGATTTGAGATTTGATGACCATGATCATCGAGCTTCATATATGCTTTAACGTGGGTGTAACTATAAAGAGATTTATGTTCTAAATTTTAGTGTGTTAATTTTATTCATGATTTGTTTAATAGAAGCATTTATGATGATTATTTAGGGATTGATTGATTGTGATAATGGTGTTTGAAGAGTGATGGACGTTGATGAACAAATGGATACATCATGTCCTGTTTTTGTGTAAATGTTAAATAATAGTTTATGATTTGTTTATAGATGTTATTAACTTTAAATTTGAGGTGAGAATGACGAGGAAATGATGTAAAGTTTGATGAACTATGCATAATGTGGTTTGAATGTAACATATACGAGTTGAAAATGTAGGAAAAGTGAAAGAAGAATTGTAGGAGTATGTTAGCTGTAGTGTTTTCATGGAGCATACCTTTGTATTTTAGCCATATCTTGATCTGTACATTTCCAAATGGGATGATTTTAATCTTAATTAAACTAAAGACATATGCATATAATTTTCATGAAGGAATATAATTTTAATTCTATCTTTAAGGGTTTCAAATTTTAGCTTGAAATTGAGTATGGTGTGTTGTCATGGTGTGAGAACAGTCTATAGTATTTTGGGTATAACTTGCAAAATAATGAACCAAATTGCATGAAATTGATGTCATTAGAAACTTAAAACATATAGGAAAATTTTTTTAGAGAATTTATTGCCTAAATACCTCATAGAGTTAGTTGCACGATCTTGCACAAGCATGATCGTAACAGAGAGAAATTATCAGGGAGTTGCACCATCATATAGTGTTGTCTTCTTACTTACCTTGATGTTTTGGACTTAACTGAGGTTTGAAATGAACCTATATGGTTGCTTAAGTAAGTCGTTAAGTGATTGATAAGTTTAGGATGTTTATTGACATTAGAATTGAAGAATGGATTGACTTGATATGAATGTATCTCAATTTGGAAGTTATGAGTTGTTAATAATATAAAAAAGTGTTCTTAGAAATACAAATATTATTGTGAGGAGATGAGTAATGTGTATCAAGTAAGAATGAATGAGAGTTTGGATATTGTGTGATCATATAATGTTAGAATAACATTAGTGAATGATTGATTGATGATATTATAATAATCAAGAGTATTTGAGCTATGAACCTTAGTGCATGATTGAGTGATGAACTTAGAATAAATTTGTTTCATTGAGGTGTAAACCTAAGTTCAAATTAGACATATATGAGTTTTGAAGTATGAATGCTCATGAGATCAAAATAAAGAAAATATACTAAGGATTGTCATTGAGTATGCATTGTACATAATCCATATACACATTTGTGTATAAATGAGTACTTGTATAATTGTGCAAAGTTGTGATGTGTGTAAATGTGCATTGCATGATATAGAAGAGCAATTAGAGCGACATCATTTAGACATTGCCAGGACTTTGAGGTAATAGCTATCTGGAGCAAACTGTGAGTAACCTAGATGATCTTACTTGATTAATTGTTTGTTTTAAATTCTATATTGAATTATTATGTGAAAGTGATACTTAACATTATTGTTGAATGTCGGACCAAGATCCGATGATTAATATGAATGTGAATGTAAAACTGAAATTAAGTGATTGATTGAAAATATGTGAACGTGACGCATTTCATTATATAAATGCATAACAACATAAAGCTTGTTGTGACCAGAGTAACTATTGAAAAAGAGCTTAAAACTCAGAATGTGGTAAGAGTATTTGGCTTAGTTATTAATGTACCCAATATCCACTAAGGAATATGGGACAATATTTCAAACAAGCCTAGTATCTACAAGGGGTATGGGCTAGTAAAAAGGGATATGGACCTTAACATCACTCCTAGATCTCCCACTCACACTAGACTAGGCTCCAGCAATGACAGGATAATCTCTGATTTTGTGATCTAAAGAGCCACATCCAAAACAAGCTCCTGACATAGTCCAGCACTCTCCACCGTACCTCTTCCCACAATGCTCACACGGGGGCTATTGACTCTGCACTATACCTCTTCCATGACTAGCCTGTATAAAACCATCCCTCTGTTTGAATTCTGACTGTCTTGATATAGCTAGTGGTCTAAAAGCTTTGTTCTGTTGCTTACTGAATCTTCTGCCAGAACCACTTTGACTCTCATTCGACCTCTTCATTATGGACCTTTGCTTAGTCTTTGCTTGCCTCTCTCTTAGTAGCTGCTCAATTCTGATCGAAGCAGATCTCAACTCAGTGAAACTACTCAGGTCTGAAAGCACCAACCTTATTCTGATCTCCATATCGAGTTCGTCCTCAAACCTCCTACACTTGTCTTCTTTCATAGGGATTTCATATTCTGCCCCCAACATCCTCCTACTCTAATTCCAAGAATTCCTTCATCTTTCGGTCCAAGTAAACCTTGGGTATGTAGTTATTCTTGAAGGCCCTCAGAAAGTCTTCCTACTTCAGGTGGCAAGGCCTAGTGGTACTACCTGGGACAGTCTTCCACTACTGGTAAATTGGGCCCTGCAGTAAGAACACTGTATAGTCGAACCTCTCGTCCGGCTCGCAGTCTATTTGATTAAAAATCCTCTCAGTCCTTTCTAGTCATCCCTCAGCCTCAGCAGGGTTTGTATTGACATAGAAATCCATAGTCCCCTACTTCTGTGGCCTATCGTACGTCCTCTTCCTTCTCTTGGGAACTCTTGGAGGCATCTCCTTTAATCGACGTACTGAGGACTCCCTACTGGCTCCTATCGATCCTAGGTCAGCTAACTCGCCTAATTGATCAACTAGGACAGATGACCTATAATAAATAATAACTCCAATCGTTATCCGCATTTCTCACGGTATTTCATGCTTAACATTTCCTAGATATCCTTATGGATGCCAACCATATTTTAATACCACCCGATGTAACGTCCCTTACCCTAGAGTACATACTGGGATGCCCTGAGGACATTTCAGTACATAACCTATGATAATGGTACGCTACGCTCAATCACAACATTTGCTTAACATGGCATCATCTATCTTTATTCTCTTATAAAACATCATCAAGAAAGTCACAATAATTTAAAACCAAATTTTCCTCATTTTATTTCATAAAACCCGAATATTTACAATGGATCTTTCAACATCCATACCATCATATCCTAATATAAAAATGTGCTACATGAAAGAGGAAATATACAAAATCTATCTAATTTATCCACATCCAGCTGATCGACTTTTGAGTCATTTCTTCTCATTCCCAAAAATAAAAGTCTACACTGCTTGTAGAGTCCCTCAGTAGCTAATATCATCTCTCGGTCCTGAAAAATTAATGTTGCAATTTTGATGATTTTTGCGAACTCAATGAGATAACCATCATCAATGGTTCACTCAATTCATGCATCACATCAATACACGTATCATATTACTCACATCTTTTTGCATATTCATAAAACGTCACATTTTACTTTAAGAGCAATCATCATAATCCTTTCATCCATATACAATACACATATCAAGTATAAATGCAATGCACGTGAGACTCACTTTCATTTATTATTGTCGTTGTGACCGAGTGTCTTTTTACTAGCTTATATCCCTTAGTGGATACCAAGTTGTGTCAAATTATGTCCTATATCTCTTAATGGATACTGAGTACATTTACAATTGAGCCTGAGGCTCTTATCACATTTCGAGCTTTAAGCTCTTTATCCTGGCGACTCCGGTCACAACTTATTTTATCTTACATGCATTCATATACTGAATGTTTCACATAACATATTATCTGTCAATCATATGATTACACAATCACATTCAGGTCGCATTTATCATCGAATCTTAGTCCGACATTCAACAAAATTGTTGAGTAACATTTATTTCATCACATTTACATATAAGGAGCACTTCAATAACTCATTCATACACCAGAATCATCAAACCTTCATTGTCTGAAATCCACACAATCAGTTCATATTCATTCAATAATTCAAACATAATATAAAGCAAACAATTCATTAGGTGAGATCATCTAGGTTACTCACAGGTTACTCCCAAAGCTAAGGCTTGGAAGTTCTGACAACGTCTGGAGGTTGATGTTCCAGTTGCTTCTCTATAACAACAATATCACAAATTAACACAATTGTAAGTGTTTTATAATGCACATGTATGTATATAAAATATTTACAATGCATGTAATGACAATCTTGGGTATCACTCTATTATTCTCGTCACATAAACATCCGTATTTCCAATCTCACATAAGTACCATGTATACTTATGGTCTATACCTCAATAAATCATTAGAATCCCAATTCATCATTCATTTGACCAAATCTAGATTTTTTCTAAAACACATCTTCGGTCTACAGTGCACGATCAATCTTACAATAAAAAAGAAGAAATTTTGGAGCACTTTCTCTTTAATAATTGACCTCCTATCTCTTAGGTTTATAATGACACCAAAATCATTCAATTTGGTTCAGTATTGTGAAAGTTATACTCCAAATATTTTTAGACTGCTTTTATTATGAGACAGTGCCCTGCATTCAATTTCCACTAGAAATTTGAAATTCTTAGAGCCAATTTATAATATGGTTTCTTTAGAAGATTTGTATTCCTATGTCTCTAGTTTACTCTAAATTAAAAATCATTCTATTTGGATAACTACAGAACAAGATATGCCCTAAATACCAAAAGATATTCAGTGCAGAGAAAAGTTTGTCACGTTGAATTACAAAAGTTCGCAGTGGCGAACTCCTCTCGAGAGGAATTCTTGCTAAATTTTCATATGTTCTCCACGGTGAAACCTAGAGTTGGCCGTAGCAAACTTTACCCGAAAGAAATCCTAGCTAAATCCTTCAATTTCGCCACGGTGAAGCAAGGAGTTTGTCGGTGAACTTTCACAGACACATACCTAGTTTTTCAACTTTAAGTCAAATTTTGAGACTCTTCTAGATAGAATTTGAATTTGAATTTTTCATGCAAAATGTAGCTATACGTCTCTATTGTAATCCAAATAAAGAATCATCTCGTTTGGATAATTGGAGAAAAAGTTATATCTAAAAGATTAAAGTATACTCAGTGAACATTTTCCAGCCAATAATCTTTAAATTTTCCAGATTTTACACCTAACATAACTTGTACAAAGATCACTATTTTCTAATTCATTTACTCCTCATTTTCAATTCCATTTCATCTCAATATCATTCACCAACAAAGCATGATCTAAATTTGATCATTAACCTAAAAACAAGATATGTTTATATAACTATTCATCAACTTCCAATTCTCATTAAAATATCCTTTTCATAACCAATCCATCTTAAAAACATATGTACCGTAACTCATAGTTTCTTACTCATCATATACAACATCAATCATCCATAAAACAACTCCTAACCCATCATTTAGCATATATATATATAACCAACATTCTAGCATATACAAAACTCTTTGTCCTGATCATTCAACCTCTAAAATATCTCTATAAAGCATTACTCATCAAGCATATATATATAAGTAAGAAATTTGCAAACTCTTCATCATCCACAACACATACATACACAAAACACCATTTTATGACATTAACCTCTAACTATCATCATAAGTGCTTCATTTAACATTGCCCATAAAGTTAAAACATGACTTACTTGATTTAGCTACCAAATCTTCAAGCTCTTTAAGAATATCAAAAATTTCATTCACCAACAACCCACGATCATCATCATCTTGAGGTTGAAAGGTTTAGGCTTTTAGTGGGAATGAAAGAGAGAGCAAGGTGAAAGGGTAGCAAATGGGAGATGAGTGGCTATGTCCAACGTGAATGGAGGTGTGAAGAATTAAAACTCATGAAGAAGAGAAGAGAAGCTACGAAAATGAATGAAGGATCCAAAATAAAACTCTAATAGCTTTTTAAGAGAGAAGCATTGTGAGAGAGCAAACAAAAGGGGGGTCCTTCAATTAAAATTAATGACTTAAAACATGGTTGGGCAAGTGACAACCATTTCTAAAGCATTAGGCTAGGTTCTTTCATTTAACTAGTCCAATCAATTTTAATTTCTACTCTAATTGTCCCCTAATTTTCAATGGCACTTGTCAATAAATCCTAAAGTCATTTATGAAAATTTTCATTGTCATTGGACAATAATTTCTACTACCATTTAACAATTATTTTACCACTTGGCAATTTTCCTAGTTCAAAATTTACCCACAATTTTAGAAAATTTTTCTAAAATTCACCAAAAAAATTCTAAATCAAATATACACTCCTCAAATCAATTGTCAACATATAAAAATCACATTTCTCAATATACTCACATTTATAAACAATTATACCCGGAATGTCTATAAATGCATGTACAATCATTTTCATACGCAAAAATTTACTATTCATATATATGTGCATGTCATATTATGCATGAACATGAAATGCATTTTCTCATCTCTCAATCATCTCTCATATATTCTATTCTAGCTACAATATGGATAACGAGATGTTACACTTTTTCTTTAGGAGTTTGAGCCCATTAAAATTTAAATGGCCACATCTCATGTGCCATATCATAGATTCATCCATATTCTCACATCTCAATGCACATTTTTGACCAAATGGCATCTTTAGAGGAAAAACCTCATTGGGGGTCATGTTGATAAAAGATATGATTTAGCCTTTGTTTTTGTTAATAATAATGCATCTATTGTCATCAAAGATGATTTTATTATTTTTACAAATCAATTAGCCCACACTTAACATATTTAAGCATGGCCTAGCATATAAGAAACTTCATGGAAGTGTTTTTTAGTTACCATCTTGGAATCTAACAACAACAATGCCTTTTCCTTCAACAAGGTTTATATTTCCATCACCAAGTGTAACTTGTATTTCACACTTTTATCGAATTGGATAAAGCAACTTTTGTTTTCTGTCATATGGTTTGAACAATCACTATCAATGTTTTAAACATCCCTTAATTCTTACGCATATTGTACAAAATATACTCTGTGATCAAAAGGTTCATTATTTTCTAAAAAATTTGCTTCTTCCTTTTATCAGTATAAAAAATCTTTTTCATAATGAAGGTTTCTTTTGCAACTTTTGCATTTGTACCGATAACATGTTGTATTATGATTATTTTCTTGCACAATTTGCAATATGCCCTTGATGTATCATTGTTCCCTTGCTTTCCTCTCCCTTTAACATGGTTAGTAAGTGCTCCTCTTATTTAAGAATTTGTACTTTGACTGTTTTTCTTATCTCCATCATTTTTTGAGATATTTATTTTTGTTTGGAATACTTGCTCCAGTGGATGCTCAAATCTTTTTTGTCTAGCTTCTTAAGCTTCTAAATAGCTTATTAATTCCACTAAAGCAAGTTTTGCTAAATCTTTTAATTCTTTTATGGCAATCATAATATGATCATATTTTGCAGAAAAAATCTTAATATTTTTTGTATTATTTTCTTATCTTCTATCATGTCCCCATAACTTCTAATTTGATTGAAGAAATTAAACACACGAGAGAAGAAAGATTATATTGATTAATCTTCCCGTATTATTAATGTGTCCAAATCTTTCTACGAGGATTGGAGTTTGATGGGTATTACCTTGTCCATATCTTTGAACTTTTTTTCAAGTGTCTCCCATGCCTCATTTGTGTTGCTTGCTTGTATAATCCTTGAAAAATCTTATTGCTAACTCATTGTTAAATGAATTGCAAGGCCTTGGCATCTAGTTGCTTCTTTTTCTTATACTCCTTTTATTCTATTGCATTTCAAGTTGTCAATTCTTCTTGGCCTGTTATGACTTCATAACCACTCTTTATAACATCCCACAAGTTGTGAGATAAATAGAGTCTTCATTTGGATGCTCAAATAATTATATGCCTCTCCATTAAAAACAAGAATTAATGTTTGGGTATAGTTGAAGGTTGGTAAATTAAGTGAAGCAAGGAAAGCCATTGAGAAGGACCAA
Source organism: Erythroxylum divaricatum (assembly GCA_025434745.1). NCBI lineage: Eukaryota > Viridiplantae > Streptophyta > Magnoliopsida > Malpighiales > Erythroxylaceae > Erythroxylum > Erythroxylum divaricatum. Next base: position 45,763,784 of record JANTPM010000005.1, on the reverse strand, counting down.
CATTTGCTTTGATATCATTTTTAAAATTTGGGAACATAAGAGGAGAAGGGAAGGGTTTGCACAAAAAGAGCTTTATTGCTTTGGTTGACGAAATGCTTACAATGTTTTTTTTCTTACTTTACTAACTTATATTTTAGGCCTAGCTCCTAGTATATATTTTATTTTTTAGTTTCTATCATTTGGACTTAAAATTCATATAAGATATTTCTTCATAATTAATTGCACACATTTTCTACGGCTTTCTAGATCAATGTTGTACACACTTCTTTAGACTTTCTAGGTTAATTTTGTTTACAATTTCCTAGAATTTCTAAATTAACTTTCAACAACTTTACAGGTTTGTAAGTTTACATGGATGGTATAATTTTATCTAGCAATGATCTAATTCCTATTTCCCATATAAAGTAGCATCTTGATTCCACCTTTCGCATTAAAGTTCTTAGGTTAGCTTAACTATTTTGTTGGCATTGAGGTAGCTTGTAATAAGAAAGGAATTGTGCTTAAACCATTAAAAAAAAATACTCTCTAAATCTTCTTGAAGAAACATGTCACTTGGATGCACAACCGTGTAGCTTTGACATGACTTAACAGTTGGAGTGGGTGAACCAGTTAATGATGCATGGAAATATCGTTGTATTATTGGAAGATTACTTTATTTGACAATTACTTAACATGACATTAGTTATCTAAGTGCAAGATCCATGGGTACCGCACTTAGATATAGCTTATTGAATCTTGCGTTATCTTAAGAGAGCACCAAGTTAAGGTACCTTTTTATCTTTTGCTAGTCGATTACAGTTGATTGCTTATTAATAACTCGGATTGCGCAAGTTGTCCAAAAATAATGCGCTCCACTATTAAATATGTTATCACTCTCTTAAATAGCCCAATCTCTCTTTGTTATTTATGCAAGACTTTGTTATTTAATGCAATGAGTTCCTTGTCAAGATTGCTCTAATCACTCGTATCATTTGGTATCTTAATCTCTATTTTATGCATTGTTTTAAAAATTGGACCGGACTGGTCGGTTTGACCAGTGACCGATCGGCTATCTTGTTCGGTTCATACCTAAAACTCGCTTCTTCATTGAACCAGTAGGAATTTGTCAAAAC
>JANTPM010000005.1:45744325-45761514 GCA_025434745.1 Erythroxylum divaricatum | reverse complement strand
AACCTTCTCAACCATTCCTTCAACATTGCAACCAACCCCAGTAAAATTGCAGTACGGCTTCGCTCCACCAACGTCCCAGTCAGACAAGGCGTTCCCTGAAAGAGAAGCTTTAACTAAATTGAAAAACTGAGCTTGAGCTTGTGTATCACTGAAAGCTCCCAGAGGATAAATTAGAGAAACTAATGTCAGGAAAAGGAAGAAAATAGACCGAAGAAGATCCATTCCTCAGACAAAAGTTAGAGACAAGGAAAGTTCTGAGATGGTTAAGATGGTGGTTGCAGAGGAAGGAGGTGAAGAAGCAAAGAAATATATATGTGGGGATGTGATTGAGATGATAATAACACTGTAGCAAACCTTGCTGATGACAAAGCAGGTTCCTGCAGCAATACTCCTGCTGAGAAAGAGAGCCATATGCATATCTTTGCATAAAGAGGCTTTATACCCACTAACTCACGGAGAGAATAATATCAGTTCAGTGCTTCTTTTTCCTGACAAGGTATTGTAACCAAACTGCATCTCATCCTAATCACCGCATGCTCTTGCGATCAGTACCTCCTAAACCTCTGATCAATCTCTTTCTCTAAAGTAAGAATGATAATAGTCGTGTCGGGTTCAAACAATGTTTTTTTCTTGGTCCGTACTTTGTTCTGAAACAATAAAATTAAAATAGCTTCATTTTGTCGTTGTTTTAAAATTTGGTTGAATAAACTTTAAATCCATTTGAGTTGGGTAATTCGAATTTTTTTAATTTAAATTTAACTTAAAATTCAATCACTCAAACTTTTAAAGGTTAATTATTTTAAAAAAATTAAGAATCTTATTCAATTTTATAATATCAGCGTCAATTTAAAAAAATAACATTAAAATATTTTAATCTTAAATTTTTAGCAAAGGTAGGTCGTTGATGTAAACACTGCGAGTTATGTCCAATTAATATTTTTGTCACGTGGCTATCATGCATTTTATTTATGCCACGTATAAATTTCATTTCATGTGGTTTACTATATACATGGCACAAATACAATATGCACTAAGTACTTGATGAAAAAAATTACTTATATTATACATGGCACAAATACAATATGCACTAAGTACTTGATGAAAAAAATTAGTTTAATATAACTTGTCACATCGTTCACATTAACAAATAAATTAACTTCATGAATAACTATTTTTACTATAAGTAAAAATTTAGAATATTTTAACGGTATTTTTTAAAATTCGACTTGTTATTACAAAATTGAATAAGTTTTGATCTTTTTGTAATTAATCCACCTTTCAAAGTTAATTAAAGTCAAACCCAACTTTTAAACATTAATTAAAATCAAACCCAAACTTACCAAACAAACTCTAAAGTTGAATTGACACTACCTACATTGCTTACCTCTCGGAACTAAATTATTTGAGATCGTTTTATTATATGATTTTTTTTTAAACAAAGAAACCCGCAACCGCTATCTTTTGATACATATTAGGTAAACCTTCGAATTGATGCAATAGCCTATAAATTACGTCATGCGCATTTTCATTGATTTTTGTCATATTATATGATGCTTATTAATTCACAAAAACATGTACATGATGTGATTACTATATCTTATTATGAATGCTCAATCTTATTTTGAAGTTGAGTAAAGTTTATATTTTTTTAATTGAAAATTTAATTTGTTTCAGATTTCTTTGTTATATTTTTAAAAGAAGATGTTTGGTAAATTGGCTTGGGTTTGATTTTTAATCAGGGCTCTATCCAATGTGTCGATATAATATATAATTATTAGGGTTATTTTTATTACTAATGTAACTAGTACTATTTAAATTATTGTATATTAATATTGAATTGCTCAAATTGTGCACATCTGCAAGTGGATGAGATAGAAGCTCTCACATCTCTCTAAAACTCTTTTTCGTATCTTTCACCTTTGTCTACCACCTGTTTGTTGAAAGTCCCCATTAAGGATAAACACAACATACAAATTAGCTACAGTAACAACGCTACAGTACAACGCTCTTTGCTGCTTCCATCGATCGCCTTTGCACGTTGTTGGCTTGACCATGGACATTCCACCTCCACCCACGACTACCTCACCATGGCAACGAGCTGACCCTTCCCATGACGATCTCACTTCTCAGTCCACCGCTGGACATGTTGCTAAGAAAGTCCTGATTCGTGAAAGGGAGGAGGAGCCACCTCCTCCCACCCTTGGCCACTCTCCCCTTCCCCCCAACTACAGCGCAACAGTTTCTGGGCAATCCCACACAGCTGAGTTTGAAGAATTTACCTAGATAGATGAGGAACCTGTGGAAGTCGAGGAGGGCGACATCACATTGGTATAAGGCAAGCTTGGCCTAGGCATTGAGCTTTCCACCTTCCTCAAAGGTCGCCTCCACAAGCGTTGGGCTATGGCGATGGTGGTCTTCAACCTGCTCAAACAAAGATTACATTCCATGTGGCAACTCACAGGTCCGATGAAAATCATTGATCTAGAGAATGACTTTTTCTTAATTAATTTTATGTAGGAAGAAGACTACCTCAACGCCCTTATCGATGGGCCGTGGGTGATCGTGAGGCACGCTCTTTCTGTGCAGGCATGGCAACCATCTTTCCGACCATCGACAAGTGAGGTCTCCCATGTGTTCATCTGGATCAGGTTCCCTGAGTTGTCTGTGGAGCTCTATCACCCGGCTATCTTAAGAGCCCTTGGCAACCTTATCAGTTGAACCATCCGCATTGATTCCACTGCCCAGCAAGCTCAGCGTGGCCCGTACACTCGAGTAGTGGTCGAAATTGACTTGAAATCCCCACTTCGATCCCTGGCAATGATATGAAACCCAGACCGGTCATCGAACCGGTGGCCTTATTGGTTACCGGTGTTACGTAATAATTATGCAATAATTATATTTAATTATATATAATATTAAAAATATTCAAAAAATTCAAAAAATAAAAAAATAAACCGGTCAATTGACCGGTTATGACTGGTTCAGACTGGGTTAATTTGTAGCCGGTTTTGAAGGATTAACCGGACCGGACTACCGACCGGTCACCGGTTAGACCAGTCAGACCGGCCGGTCCGATCCGGATTTTAAAACATAGGCCGATATCATAAACCGCAGCATTGAAACCGCAGCATTGAAGGTAGAATCACAGCAAGTACTTATTTCCTTTGTTTAGGAACTATATCTGACTCGTATAATGACACACCATTCTCAGCAACTACTGTTGTGATTGACATTTATACATTTAGCATTGTTGTACAAGGACAAAGATGCAGTATATAGTGTTACACAAGATGGAAAAATTTTGTGGTATTGAATTCCAGTGAGAGGAAAAACGAGAATAATGAAACAATCCATTCCCCTTGCTTTTTATGGGGATGAACAGTATAAGTTCAAAGAAAGACACAATGGTGCTTCTTTTCCTATTCGGGTTTGGAGGGAGTGGGGATCGTTGAAACAACATCATTTACAGAAAACTCTTAACAATATACAGTTAACCCTAGAGCTGTACTCACTGCAGGCGTAGGTGTAGCCATATATGGTGCTTCCTTCCCAGTATCCTGAGGATGAGTTCCAGGATTATAAAGTCATCAGGATGAGTTCCAGGATTATAAAGTCATCCATCTTTCAGAATGTGCTCCAAACAATTTGCAACCTCTGACATGGTTGGACGTTCACTAGGATTTTCCCTGACAGTCAACTCTGCGATGTCAGCAAGCTTAAGTAGAGGCTCAACATTCCTTGGAAGAGCAGTGTACCTATCAAGTATTGCAGCTGCTTTTCCGTGTTTTATAAGGGGCACTGCCCATTCAATTATATTTGGAGGATTGGAATCTCTATCATAAGCTTTTCTTCCACTAAGAATCTCTAACAGTACAGTTCCAAAGCTGTGAACATCACTTTTCATGTCTCCAGTATCATTTGCAGTAAGAAGTCCAAAATCTGCTACTCTTGCTCCCCACTCAGAATCCAGTAGAATGTTTGAACTCTTGATGTCTCGATGGACAATTGGAGGCTGAGCTTCCGTGTGCAGGTACTCTAGTCCCTTTGCTGCCTGCATTGCAATCTTCAGCCTGAGTCGCCAATCCAAAGGTGAAAGCCCACCGTGAAGATGGTCGTGGAGTGTGCCATGGGGCATATATTCATAAACAAGCAACCTCTCTCCCATCTCTGAGCAGTAACCTAACAAATTCACTATATTGCAATGCCGAGCACTGCATAGGATTTCTAACTCTTTCTCAAAATCCCGGCTAGTAGTGTGGATTATTGTGGCAGCATTAGCCCTTTTAACTGCAACTTGTATTCCATCAGGCAGAACAGCTTTGTAAACAAAACCGTAGCTTCCCCGGCCAAGCTCATTGAACTCTTTGAAACCATTTGTGGCATCTTTCAGCTCTGATAGTCGGAAAACTTGAGCTGGTCCAGGACAAGTAGCCTTGGTTGGAGAAAGGTAGGAATCAGAAGCAATGTCAGTTTCCAATTCTGGCTTGCCTATGCCAGACTTGAACTGTTTCTTTGATCCTTCTTCTTTTTTCCAGACAATCATACATGGAATGAATAAGCAGCTAAATAAAATCAACAGAAAGCCAAGTCCGGAGCAGCTGACTATGATTAGTAATTTTCGCATGTGATGCCATTGCTTCTGAGTTGATGGATGCATCCCGCAGCCCGCCCAACAAGTACTATTCTGGCAAAGAGAGCAAGCTGTGCATACTCTACCAGTATTCTCAGTACAGGGACTAGACAAGAAAAAACCTTCAGAGCAATTTGACCCACATGATAGGCAAATCTTTAAATCCTTCCTAAAGCACAAGTTCATCAGATCCGGCTCATTCAGGACACTCGCATTGAAAACAAACTCCCCAAAATTACAAGAACCAGGACTACACACTCCTGGACTACACAACTCCAATGGAGGATCATATTCTGGTTGGGAGGTCCCATTAACAAACCAACAATCCAGAACCAGATCACCTTCCCTTATCCCACATGTCGTGAAATCGGACGAAGCAATTGCCATGTACCCAGAACCCCCATTTGGAATTGATGATGAATTTATACTTCCCCAACACTCTACCGCATGATTATCTTCCCTAATTCCACAAAAATGATTAGCACCAGCTGTTAAAGACGCAAACTTGGTCCCAATTGGAGGGTGAGAAAATGAGTGATTACCACTTCCCCAGCATTCAGTCTCCTTAGAATCCTCCAATATCCCACAAACAGAAGTCCTACTTGAAGCTAAAGCCTCATAATTCTTGGACACGCTTGAGACTCCCAAACTAGCTGACCCTGGTCCCCAACAAGTAATTCCTCCTTCTCTAACCCCACCACAACTAAACCCTTCTCCAGAAACAACTTGATTAAATACAAGGTTACTAATAGACTGATCATAGAAGTCACTACTCTCTGTAGAAGTCAAACTATCATTAGAACCCTTAACAATATCCCAACAATCAGTAGTACCCGAGTGGTGATCAGAATAGTACGATCCCCTAATAGCACAAACGTGATTCTTTCCTGCTGCTATATACGAGTAAGCAGTGGCTTGATAAATCACAGGAACGAGATTTAAACCAGAGTAAATCGAGCTCCAACAGAACGCACGCGAATTGTTCGCTAAAATACCGCACAAAAACCCTTCTCCTCCGGATAGAGCCGCCATAGCACCTATGTTGCTAAAGTAAGCAGACCGACCGGAAGATGAAGAGTCCGCCGCCGCCGACGACGACTCCGGCAACGTGGTGTTCTTCGTCCAACATATAACGTCTTGATTCCCACTTGCGTCAATGGCGCAGAAAAAGCCCTTTTCGCCAAATGCTGCAGATATTGTCCCCATAGATCCAAACCCATTTGCACCGATACAACAAAGAATGAAAAGAAACAATCTTGTCAGGAAAAATCGCATCATTCAGATGTGCAGCAATGTACTGATGTTTGATCACACCGGGAATCTCATAAAAGGCCTATCACAGAGATTATTATTGGTTGCTGACTGAGTAGGGTAAAAGATGTATAACTTACTAAGAAGATGTTGGGAGGTTGTTTAGCTGACGATGGCAGAACATGGGAGTCGCCATTTTTACAGTTAACCGTTAGAGGCATGAAATATCTTTAAAAAACTGTTATCTAAGTTTTACAGCGAGTGAAGTTAAGTGTCTGTTGTCCTCTTGTGTCCCTTCACAAGTTACAGAATCTATGAGTACAGGGTTTTTAGTATTTCAGGCAACTCTGTTAACATCAGTTCTGGTATTTGGTTAGTTTTCCATCACCAAACAAAACATGAATCTACATTTGTTTGAACGTTAACTGTCTTTTAATTATGATCTTTTCTTCTTTGATTAATGGTATACACCTTTTACATGAGTGAAAAAATGTAAAAACTCTAGACCTGATTAATTACGAGGGCATGTTTCTGTGGGAGAAGCCCGGCAAAATGTTTTGTACAGAGACACGTGAGAGGTTTGGTCAGCTGTCTGCTTGTCTGATTCTTTAAAAAGGAACCAAAACTAGGAAGGACTAATGTACCCAGTTTTAGTCACTGCCACTGCAAATTCCTTCACACTATTGTCATGTGTGATTGTCAAAACAAAAAAGTGCTCAAGTGGGTCATGTCCTAATCCTTACAAGTTTACAAATATCCTATCTTACAAGCCTGTTCTTACATAATCTTAATGGACCCTTTACTCGATTCCTCATGATCCTCCTGTATTTAGGGTCTTTAAACAACTTAACATGGTTAGGAGATGGAGTCAGAAATTTAATATAAAAGGATTCGAATATTAATTTTTTTAAATTTTGAGGGACCCAATATATCATTGACCCTTAAACAACTCCGTTTTATATATATTTATATATATATATATATTAAAAATAATTTTTTAAAAAAATCTTGGGGTGGCCCCCCAAGTCCCAATATAGCTCCCTCTTTGGGACTTGGGGGTCCTACTGATCATTTGCAAATTGCAACTGACTTGTCCTCCTTTCACTTTTTTATTGTTGTTAATATATGTCTTGTTGATTGAGGATATCATGAGATAATCAATTTGGTAAAATAAAAATAGACAATCACTTGATTTTTAAATAAAAAGAAGAAGACCCTTTGCGTTAAGAACTTCACTTAAGCAGATTGAATAATGATATGATGATCAGTCGTAGTTGCAGGCTGATAACTAACACCGTGGTGCTGTGCATTATAGGACTCAGAAGAGATGATGGTTGACGAAGGAAGCTGATGGATGAGGATGGGGATGGAGATGGGGTCCCAGTGGTTAGGGTGACACTGATTTAGCATGTGGTGTGTCGTGGAAGAAGATAGAGACCTACGTAATTTACTTTGGATTTGCCTCTGTACCTACTTAATTCAGAACCAGAACATTTGTCCTTCTGGCCCCTCTGCTCATTTTTCTTCCTCATTCGATGGCCTGTCCTGTGCTATTTATTGATCGGTACTTAAAACACACAGCAATACCCTTTAACAAATTATAAGTTTAAACACAAAATTTCAATTCCAATCAAAATTCCATAAACAAAGAACAAATTTGGGAACTAATAGTCGTATAATGACCACACGACGCAAAGGGATGAAGTTCAATTCAATGAAAGCTAAGTGCACAACAGAATTTATTAACGTTTTGTTAAAAACACGATCCTTAGGTTTATGCAGTTCATTGTTCGTAAGGGAATCAGATCCGGACAATTCTCGAGTTAGATAAAAACAAACCATTGAATTCAATACTATCTCTTAGTGTAATGGTTCAGTTCTTTGTCTCTTTCATCTACCTAACTCTTATTGTACAGAAAGTGTCAAGAGAACGGTCAAAACGCAAGAGTCCTGTTTTGTATGGAATAATACCAGCAGACCAAGTGCTTACAAGAGATTGTCACAAGCTTCACTCACAATCGTTATTCTAATAAAGACCACATCTTAATCTGATGAAGGTAACTATGTAATTACAATGTCTTTAATGAATTAAGCAGATCGGAGATTGTTCAAACATTTGCAATAAGACGGTATCTTCACAAATTGGTACGTGTCTGGGGACCAACCAAACCTCAAAATTTTACGAAAGAGAGAGGCAAGGCACTGGATGGAGCACCGAAGCCGGAAATAATGGGGGGTTAAGAGGTGGGCATGGAGGCCTTGGATGTAGGCGGTAACAACAATTAGAAGCCGACGTCAGTTCCTATGCTAAGTTTTAATAAACATGTTTTGGGTTTCCCTTATCTTAAAGAAAACATGATGTTGTTTTGAAAGGTAATTAATGAAATCGTGGTGATTGATAGGTCATGGATTTTTTGGGAGGCAAGTTTGTAAAAAAATCGAGAAGAAATTTGATCGGAACAATTAAAAAATATATATTTTTTAATTTTTCAAAATTAAGATCACTTTAATTATATAAAATGATTAACACTTAAATCATAATAAAACATGAATCTAAATTCGCACCTTATTTCGAAGTTTCATCCTTATCTTATCGTATCCCACGAACCATTTTCGAAATCGATCTATCTTACCCACTGTAGCAGCACAAGTGTCTAACCTTGAATGATATTTATAGAATAGGTTGAGATCCAACTTTTAATAGTATCTATAGAATAGGTTTAGAGAACTCTATAACTCTTATAGAGAGGGTTAAGAAAGAAGTACTAACTTCATAAAGCTTAAGCCTATTTATTATATATTTTGGACATTTCAGTAATCTAATTAAAATTAAATCCAATTTCAATTATTATAAATAATTATAATTAAATACCAATTATGCTAAAATAGGATCAAATATCTCATATTGATCCTTATTTATTAAATATCTCATATTTAATTATAAAGTCTCTCAAACTTTATAATCAAATCTAACTTAATAAAATATCATTGCTCTCTTCAATCTATTCTTTATGTAAGACACTTTAGGTTCCCAAACATATTGAAAATGATTATAAATTATAATTCTAATTCATAATTAGAATTAGATAAATTAAAACTCATTTTAATTTATCTTTAATTATCTAATTATACAATTTATAATCACAAATCAAGATTCGCGTCTAGTAACACGTTATAATCACTCAAATATTTAAGAATATCAAAGTAGTTTTAACTAACCTTTTTGTGCATAATTTTTTGTATAATTTAATCATTTTATCATACAATGTTCCGATTAGATGGAGCATGGAATTAATGTCTACTCTTTTTGAGTTCAATCATATTAGTTCTCTGTCATTAGCTATTGATTCAATTAATGACATTTGTAAACTACTTACAAAATGTCATTCCACGTTGGCCAAGGATTTCTCAAATCAATATTAATCTAGAATAATGGAATATTCTTTCTAATTACTTTGGGGTGATGAATACTATCTTGATCACACAACTACCTCCATATAGTTCATGTTATATGCAATGAATACTGATTAAACTACCTATGATTAAATAAGTCATCAGTAGTATCAAAGTATAACAATTCCTATACAAAAATAACTTTGGCAATCTCAAGTCAAATGATCACTTATAAAATCATCATAATGAGAATTTTATAGATATACAAGTAATGTTTCAATAGATTTCTCATATCAGGCAAGTTCACTGACTTGTTCTCTAACAAATACCTACAAGTTTATTTAAGTATCTCCATACTTTAGCCTATAAGATCAACTACTTCCTTCATAAGAAAAAACATAACACATGCTGGCCTTTTAATATTCTATTAATGTCTAGTCTTAATAGAATAATGACTAAGAACAATTTATGGATAATATATAAATCCAATATGAATCTCATAATTATAAACTCATTTAAATTTCATTTGTAATGTATAATTATCTCATAGACTATATCATATACATATAAAATATACAAGATAAAGAATGCTTTTAAATTATTTTGTCACTAAACTACAACTAATTGATTAGTTGTAGGACATAAACTAACAAAGTTTTATGAGAAAATAAAGGAAAGGTAGAGCTTATCATGTCTTATGCAAATCAAAGTTAAAAATCAGATAGTTATAATAGGCTTTTAAATGATACATCTCTCTTGATAGTGATGGATAAAATAATTTTATCCATCACTTACTACTAAATAACTTCACAATTCATCAAAAGAGATGTATCGTTTTATAACTTTATCCATCATTTACTACTAAACAACTTAACAATTCACTAAGAAAGACATATCATTTAAAAGCCTATCATGACTATCTAATTTAGAAATCTTATATAACAAATTAATAAAAATATGAGATTACTTATTTAGTTAATTTATTAAAAAAGTCACGAGATAAGGGAAAGCTTACTTTTTTTCCTTTAACCACCATAGTATCTTTTTGTTGAAACTTTAAATTAGAAACGTCCACTTCAGTCTGCAGCACAAGTTTGCAAGGTTTCTTTTGTATATTTTTCCATTATCCTTTGTTATCAATCGTTGTTTTTGTATTATCAATCAAGCAAGCACAAAAATTTGTTATCAAGCAATCATTTTGACACCATTTGTGGTATCAAATAGCCAATTTGATACCATTTGTTGTATTGATTAATTATTTTTCACATGGAGTATTATAGTTCGAGGAAGGTGCATTAATCTCATTTGTTGTATCAAGAAACCATTTTCACACTATTTTTGGTATGATGCAACCATTTCTCACCTACACTATTATGATTTGAGTAAGGTTTATTGTCAATTTTTTAAGAGCTTCATATAAATGTATGAGAGTTTTCAAGTGATAACGTTGGTTAAGAAATAACAAGAAAAGATTTTGAGGTTTTTATTGAAAAATATTTGCAAAATGTAAAGCAAAATTTCATGATTATTAATATTCTAATTTAACTATTATTTGTTTAGAGTAAAAGTTAACATAGTGAGGAGAGAAAAAGAGTTTGAAAAGAAGAAAAAGAAGAAGAAGATCTAGTGTCCCTATTTCAATGTTAAACTCCATTTTGGTACTTGTCAAATTAGTGTGTAGTTTTTTTTAAAAAATAGTGTGTAGTTTATTTTGATATATATACTTGTGACTATTTAAAAATTGTTGATAATTGTTATATTATTCATATATATGTTATGTAATGTAATGGTATCTTTTGATTAATATTATGGTGTTTATGGTATAATTCATCAATATAGTGGAGGTAATTAATGGACTGGAGAATAAGGAAATTAAAAAAGGAAATACTTGTAGTGATAATAAAGTTTGAAAGTCTAAAGATAATTTTTGATTTATATCAAAATTATGTAGGGTTCAGAAGGTTTCGATTTCTACAAGAGGATGAAAGAAAGATGAAAATAGAGATTTGAAGAGCATACATTTGTGTCATAGAGGTTATTGCACAAACCATAAGGTTGAATAGTATGAAACCTATATGCAGAGGAAGAATTAGTTACAATGCTTGAGTATGTCATTAGATGATGGTACGAGTATAATCAAGTATGAAGATATGCACACCTAAGTAATGCAAGATTTATAAGGAGACATAAAGTTATGGATAGTTAGGTTAGGTGTAGATTAAAAATGAATGAAAATTATTGAATTAGGTTATGCACAAATAAATAGTCTATTATTTTAGTTGTGGGTGGGTATGAGAACATAACTTGTAATGTAAGGGATACCTTATTCATATAAGCAAGTTGAGAAAAGAAGGGTTGGAAGAAGGAGACTTGGAAGTCATTTATAAGATGTTTAATAGAATAAAAGAGAAAGATAATAGATTTTTCTACAAAATTAACTATGATGAGGAAGGTTGAAGAATGTTTTCTAGGATAATGTGAGAAGTTGCATTATATGTTGAATTTAGTGACATGATGACGCTTGGTACCACTTATCATATTAACAAACACCAAATGTCATTTCCCCATTTGAAGGTGTTCTTTTAAACTATGATGGGTAGTCTATATTTCTTGGTTATGTACTCTGAAACAATAAGATTACCAATAGTTTTTATTAGTCTTTTTGTTTATATAATGGAGGTGTACAAATAAGAAGTCATCTGATGTTATAATTATAAATGAGTGTAAAAGTATGAGTAATATCATTGAGGTGGTATTCCTTATTATACAACATAGACTATGTTTATAGCATATACTAAAAAGTTGGTATCTATAAGAGATATAAGAAGTTAAAAGATACATTTGTAAATGTTGTATACAGTGATAACAACAACAATATGGCAAAATGGAATGAAATGGTTATGGAGTTTGACTTAGGAAATAATTCATGGGTTAGATCTCTTTTTATAACTATATGAGGTGGACTTTGGCATATATGTTAGGGGCATTTTTAAGCAAAAATGTTGATGATATAAAGAACTGAGGATATGAATGCTTGCATGCTCATAAAATGTTGAGATAATTCAATAATCAATATGATAAAGTAATTAAGGAAAAGATTGAAAGAGAAATAAATTTTAATTACTTGTATGCATGGAGTAATGTATCATTCATGATGCAATTTGATATTGTTAAGGAATTTTAAAAGGAATACAGTAATACCATATTTCACATTATACACAAAGAGTCAATAAGTTTGAAGTATTATAAGATGAGCAAAAGTTGGACTAAAGGGAATAAGAAGTTATAAGTGGTAGAGGAGATGGATAAAAGGTGCAATGTGGTCAGACTATAAGCAGTTGTATTAAGTGAGTCACCCCACTGGCTAAATGCAACTATTTATTGTTTGAATTTAAGAGAACTATGTATCGATACAAATTCAAATTTTTAATTAGGATGAAGATTGAACAATTTTTTCATAGAACATGTTTATTAGGAGATAGTGCAAGGGTGTTGTGCAGACATATGAAAATAAAGGAAGGCAACATTTATTAAGGTGATGATATTAAATGTTAGTAGAGTATAGGGTGTTAGTAGGACATAGGGTTAGAATCAAATTTCTATAAGGCCCTTGATCATACTATTAAAATTGAATCAAATTTTGAATACCTATATAGTATATTAGTATAAGCAAATAAAAATTTATAGGTGCAAATGCAGTTGAGTCAAAAGATGTTAGCGATCATTTGGGCATACTAAACTCTTGCAAAAGGCGTTAGGTTGAAGGACCCAGTTTTCCTTAAGCCATATGATAGGCTAAGAACAAGAAAATCAAAATCTAACGTGAATCAGGTCCAAAAGAAGAAACTTGAAAAAAAATGAGATTAGTTGTTGAAAAATTATATTGGTAGTAATAAATTAGCATACTAAATGTGTTCTTTTTCATGATATTACTAAATATTTAATGATATGTATAATTATTTTTTTAATGTTATTATTTGAGTGTGATCACGACTAAGGAGGAAATTTTGAATATTTGTTTCATTGAAAATGAATAAAGGATTGCAAATATGAAATGCCATTTCATTCCACTTAATCAGTAGATAAAATATATTGTATTATTTGGTAATGTATGTAGGCTATCATGAATGTTTGGAATAAACAATATATAAAACGAGTAATGTATATATATCTAAAAGGAATTTTCTTTTCAAAATGTGAACATATTGTAAAGTCAACTTTAACCACTTATTCTAACTTATTGATGTTCATGAAAACTCTAGAAATGATTGATATATTTAAGTACCAAATGTAGGATGGTGGTTTCAATGACAAAATAAGCACTATAAACTGAAGTTATATTCTTCCATCTGATCCTCAAGTTTTTAATAGAAGAATCAAAGATTGTATAGGATATGTCATTCATTATTTGATAATGATGTACATTGTACTCTTTTTTAATTTAATCGAATCATTAACTGTAAATTTATTGACTATGAAATCTATTCCATCTAATTTCAATTGTTCATATATAGGGTGTTGATTTTTTTTAAACTAGTCTTGGCATTATATTCAAAGAGTCATCGTAATTTTTTACTAACTTTTATATTGTTTTATAAACTCATAATTAATAATAAATTTCTTATATAATCTTTAAATTTTCATTATTTTTGCTTATTCATTTATATAAAACAAATAAATGACTCATTTTTTACATTCATAATGAATCTTTACTAATTTAGGCAATATGAATTGAGAAATTCTCATATAATATAATTAAAACAAGTTAAGACTTGGCTTAAGATTTTGTAACTTATTATTTTCCACTGATTAGATAAACAAATATTTTAAGTATGAAATAGTATTGTTAATGCAAAATATCATGAGTGTGAAATAGTAATGTTAATGCATTTTGATGAATTTGAGAAATTTGCAACTATGTTTAATCTTTTTATTTTAAATTGAGCAAATTGGAAAATATTAAAATAAATTTAGTATCTATATGAACTTAGTAAATTTTGTATTGATTAAAAGTTATAGACTTTAAATTTTTAAAATATTTAAAAATTATATCATATTGTTGATAAAAATAATATAATTATGAATATATTTGAGGTATCATAAGTTCTTAACCTTTTATTTCATTTAATCATAGGAATCTAAGGTTCAGAGATTATGTGTGTAAAGTTTAGCATATTTTTTTTATGAATCGAAAGATAGAATTGACATATTTTATTGTTTTAAATTTAGAATTATTATTCTTTTACTGATAGATCCCAAAATTTTCTAAATTATCTACTATTTGTTTAATTATTTGTTTATGATTTGTTTGTTTATTTTATATTATTTTTTAATTTAATCATTAATTTAGCAAGTGTAAGTAGAAATTGGGGTTATTAAATAGAAAAATTAGAATTAAATTGGAGTATAGTATGGTATTAATGGACTATGTTGTTAAATGAGCATTATATTAAGATGAAGGGCAATATTGGAAAGACTAACTGAGGGTATAATTAGAAGAAAGAGAATAAAAGTTTGCCTTGAATTAGAAGAGAGAAGAGAGAGTGTTGTGAGAACCAAAGAGAAAAAGAAGAAAAGACGTGAAAAGGAGAAGAGAAGAAGGAAAATCATGGGAAGCTTGGAAGGAAGAAGAAAGAAAGAGAAAAAGAAGAGAAATCAAGCCTTTTAAGGTAAGTGAATCATCTTTTCTTCTTGCTCTAGTAGAGAAATGAGTTGTGTTGATAATGAAAGAGTTAGAAAGAGAAAAGGGTTTTGTGTTGGAAGATGATTTAAGAGAACCCATTAATTCCTAGGGTTTTTAAACTAGGTTTTGGGTTTTCTAACTTAGATGGACTATGGGTAGGTTAGGTTTGAACTTGATTTGTGTCGATTGCATTTTTGTGATTATGAATTTTTAAGGGATTTCCATTTGAATTTTGATTGAATGAGAATATTGGTTTAATTGAAGGGAATCAAGAAAACATTACTCAAGAGCAAGAAGAATGGCAATCTTGAGCTTGAATTTTCAACAAAATAAGGTGGGTAATTTATTTATAGTTATTGCGTGATTAGGCAAATTCTTGCCTATGTGTGTGTATGTGATTTCTCTAAATGGATTTCCTTGAAATTGAATTGTTGTGACTTGATTGGAAATGCATGTTGAATTGTGATTGTGTTATACCTTGAAAAAGGCTATAATAGTTTGAATTAAACGAAAAGAAGAAAAAGTATGAAAGTATGAGCATATGATAACATGATTTTTAGAATGGTTATGTGCTTTTGTTTAGGTGAGAGTGGAATCATTCTGTTTGTCATGTGCACGTTGACAAAAGCCTTCTCCCGACTGCCTGCTTGTGGCATATGAGTTCCAAAAATGGACTCATTCTGTTCATGGTGCAAACTTTGGTTTTTGCATTCTGTTTCTATGGAACCCTCGAGCCATTGGTTTGTGCATTACATCTTTGAATTGTCAAGTATGATGCGTTTCAGTGATTTGCTTAATGGCTAAAGTCTATGTTATGTGTTATGCATAACTTGCTTAATTATGAGTTTTTGAGTTAAATTGGTTAATGATTGAATTGCTAGATATATGTATATATATACATATGCTTGAATTTGTGGTAAATTACAGATGACTATAAAAACATTAGCCACTGAGCTGTGTAGCTCAACCCATCATTTTGCCCTCCTCAGTTGTAGATCAAGAAGATCAGTGATCCTTGCAAGGCATTTAGACAAATTCTAAGATAGTTAGCTTTTGTACTAAGTTAGTGACTAGACTTTTAGATAGCTTTATAAGCATATCGAACATTGAGCATCAAATATATTTTGTATCTTATGTTAATACTTTGATGTAATGTTGATATATAATTAAAGATATGTATGAACTTCATTTTGATTTAGAAATGAATTGAGTGTATGTGCTTATTTATTTTGTAGTTGTACATTTCATATTTCAAGGTTTCCATAGGGGTAAAATTGTATACAAATTTCAGAGAAAAAACTGGATTAATCTAGGTTGTATTAGACACAGTAGTCTTCTTGGAAGTCGTAGTTTATCCTCTTAGTTTTCCAACGGTATAAAGCATGTAAATTTTGGATATCGGAGTTGAGAGATATGAGCATTATAAATGGTATTCGACCCCAATTTTTAAGTAGAATTTAGAAATAATAAATAAAAAAGAAATGAGTGTTATTATGTATATGTTTAGGTATCAACGTATTTATACTTAAAGGAAAGTGATGAGGAAAGAATTGATGGATTTTGATAATTTTGGGATTTGAATAGATTCGTATAGTTATGAAAGTTAAAGTGACTTAGTGGATTGAAATGGAAGTTGAAAATCAAGAAATAAAGAAAAAATGTGCAAATTTGAAGAATTAAAAATGTTGACTTTTGGATATATAAAGTTTGACTTGAGAGTTGACTTTTGGACTTAGGCAGAATTTGAGAAAATGATCTTAAGGAAACTTGTAGCTCCTGTTGAAAGCTTTCTGCCGCCATAAAGTTTGATATTTTTCGATATCGGGAGTAAAAGTTATAGTCAGTCAAAGTTAAGGTTAGCTTACGTTGACTTTGAAAATGTTCTTAAATGTGGAAATTATACATGCTGTGCTTTGAGGCAAATCGCCGGATTGATATGGTCTGAATTGGAGTAAATGGTCTACGTGAAAGTTATATCTTATATTCCCAGCTTTTTATCGCCAAAAAGTATGTAATTTTTCGATATCAGGGCTAGGAGTTATGATCGACGGAATTTGAAAGTTGTTTAGGAAGAGATGATTAGGACAGAAACTTTAAGTGAATTTTTGACTCCCTTAGAGGACAATTTGATTTTTTTGTCCTTCATGGAAGTTGTAGAGCTTCCTTTGAGCAATATTTTCATACCAAATTTGTCAAATTTGGAGTTCGGAATCAAGAGATATGATTTGTGAA
>JANTPM010000005.1:45693756-45705765 GCA_025434745.1 Erythroxylum divaricatum | reverse complement strand
TAAATATAATTATTGCATAATTATTACGTCACACCGGTTCGACCGGTGGTTGAACCGATCGAACCGGTCAAACCGGTGACCAGTAAGGTCACCGGTTCAATGACCGGTCCGGGTTTCAGAGCATTGTCGATAACCATACTCAATATAATTATGTTTATTTGATTTCTCAAATTTTGAAAATATTATGCAGTTTCAAAAAACATATGAATTTATTTAATAATCAATAAGATAAAGTTGATAAAGACTTCAAGAACTAATCAAGTTTAAGAAGATTTATTTGATCAATTCAAGAGGCCATGTGATGAAACTTGAATGGATAGCTAATGCATATCATATGAATCCACCAACAAGATGGTGGTGCAGAGAGGAGAAATAACACTCTTCTTATTGTTAGGTCAATAATAGCATAGGCAAAGTTGCCTTATTTGGATGATGTGTCCTTGATGATCAAATATATACTTGATAAGGTACCTATGAAATTATATGCTAAAAGATAAGGATAGGTACTAGAACTGATGAACCATATTTGATTTCTTGAGAATGCGTTTGTTACTTATATCTATCCCTATTATAAGTATGAGAATTTAGGTCCCAAATAGAAGAAGAGTATCTTTAAAAGATATTTGTAAACATTTCGAAGGGTATATGTTCAACGATGAACAAGGTAATAAACAATTAATTGAATTTGTGTCACAAGAATGAGATATCTTAAAGAATGATTTTCCAAAAAAAGAAAAGATATTTCAAAACTTGTCATTATATGAGAGACTGAATTAGAATGATCTTGTAAGAAAAGACTCGTTGAATGGTATTTATCAAAGTGAGAATAATTAGGAGATGATGAATTGGTTTTTGACTAATGACAATTGCAACTCAGTAGGAGCTCTTTATCACTATCTAATTCAAGAGGGAGTAATATAAATGTAGAGAGATTCATTTCTTGAACTTTCATCACACCCATGTTATGAACGAATTATTCGTCATACAATTTTGAAGTTAAAAGGAATAACCTTTCTGGTAGTTCCAAAAGAAAATAATAACTTAAGGAATATGAAAAGGCTCTATCTAGTCTTGCTTATGATGAATGAGTTATAGTAACAGAAGAAAATTAAACTTTAATGAGTTTGAATATAGAACTTGGATAATCTTCCACAAAGATGTGTGGCCATCAAGAACAAATGTGTTTTTTAAATGTTAAATAAAAGACTTATGAAAACTTTGGAAGATATGAATTGCAACTAGTGGCAAAAGGATACACACAGTCGAAGAGATCGATTGTGAGAAAAAAAATCTCAATTTTTATAAGGTTTACATCATTTTGATTGATTTTAGCCATATTAATTGAAATGTATCTTGGTATACATCAAATGGATATAAAGACTGTGATCTTAAATGAAGAACTAGATGAAAAAATCTATATGGCATAACCATAAGGTTTCATTCAAAAGGGCCAAGAGCATACATGCTTAGATTGTTTAAGTCAAACTATGGTTTAATAGAGTCTCAAAGTAAGTGGTTTACTATATTAGTACTGTATCCATGTTATATGATTTTAATATGAATAGAAAAGACAAATTATTACATGTTAAAAGATCCAACAATAAATGTTTAATTATTTCGTTTCATATGGATTATACGTTTTGGTAACTATTGATAATAAGTAGTTTGTCAAACAAAATAGCTATCATGCATGATTTAAATGAAGAATATGGCTAAGGTTGCATACAAATTTACAATTAAGATTGCTAAGTATCATTCAAATAAGGCTTTCTTACAATTGTAAGGTACATATATATCGACAAAATACTTGAACTGTTTTGTATATAAGATAGTAAAGTGTACCTAAGCAATATATAGTATCCACTTATGCCACAAGAAGAATAAGTGATAAAGACGATCCCTTATTTTGAAGAAATTAGTAGTCTCATACTCATTGTGATGTTTATGAACAAATATATTGAAAGAAAGTAGTATAGAGCTCAAATATCAATATCAAATCAAACACATGGATATCAAGTATAATTATATCAAGGACATAGTAGCATAAAGAAAAATAAATATGTCTAGTGACTATTCATAATATTTGTTATCAATGATGATAATTTATTTATCATCAAATATTTGATGCAATGTATGTTTAATTGAGAATTAAACAATATTTTCTAGAATGAATTTTAAATGAAAATTTAGTTATAGAAATATGAGAATAGTTGATTTTGAATTAAGCTTTAGGTTTTAGAATTGATCTTAAATGAGTGTTAGACATTTAATTCTAAATATAAGAAGTATGTTAGACAAATACGAGATGCCTTCCAACACGGGTGATTGCCTCTATTATTTTGTAAGAATGGAGATTAAACAAGTTTTAAGCGATTTATCTACGTGATAAATGAGAGCTAAAGACTTAAAAACACTAGTATTGATGTGAAGTATATTAAACAGTGTAAGAGATTATTAGCAATGAAATAACCTAAAGAAATGATATGATCGCTCAATCTATTTTAATATACTAGATGTGAGTTCGTGAGTATGGATTAAATATTAAACAAGTGAACTCAAGTTAGGTATTAGTTATGCCTGAACTATCATCTATACAGCATTTAAGGAAAGACACATGTTTTAAAGAAAGAGAGTCTATGCTACAACATAAGAATTATATCCTAAGTGTCCATTTTTGACCAATAAAGATAATATAAGTTATGTTCTCAAATTATATTGTACGAGGATCCTTTGAAGCTATGTAAACATTAATTCAATTCTCTAAAATTAGAACTTGAATAAAAAGGGTATTTTAAATTTGGGGCTATTATATTGAATCATTCATGATTTTATAATAACATTATAAGATAGCAAACATAAATTCAATTCTTTGAAATTATTTGCCATCTTAAAATGTTACTATAAAATCATGAATGATTCGATATACTGGAACATTCTATAGAAGTGAGTTGATTTGATTCAAATGATTAAAAAACGAGGAAGATCAATTCAATTCCAAGTTTGCATCAACATATATTGAAAAGGCTCACTTCTATGTAGAAAACAATACAAATACAAAATGTGTATATAATGAGAATGAGATGATGGTTGAAGCAATAAATAATCTAGGTTAAAGCACAATAAATAATCTAGGTTATGATAATCTTCTAAAACACACAAATGTACAAATAGATAATTTTTAGGAAGAAAAGAATTTCTTACTAATAGTTCTTTAATTAGTAGAATAACAATCAAATCCAAAACATGACTTCATTTTATTCTTATATTGCTTTTTGTTAAAATAAAAAAACTCGTTAATAATTATATTTTGTTATCTTGAGAGAAATTAATCATATTCAATCTCCCATCCTCAAAAGTGAAATGCCCATCCCTCCATTGTCATCGATATACTCCAGTATAAAAACTAGCAAAGGTGATGATTAATCATTCTAATCCCTCCAGTTTCAGCTAAAGCTCTAGTTTTTGGGTTTGCATTAAAAAATTCCATATAGTCGTTTGTTATAGCTTCCTCATGTAAGCTATGTATTCTTCCTTTTTCCAAATCCAAAATTTAAACAGCATAAAAAACTTTGCAACCCTTGGCCAGACTTATTAACAAGTAACTCAAATCTAACTAATTTACATTACAATTCAAGACTTGCATTTGTTGAAATGATAAATTATATTTTTAATTTTTAAAAAATAACAACAACAATATTACAGTAAAAATTTTACCGAGATGCAAAATACGACAAGATCTAATAATACACAACCTTATATCTAACCAAAAGGGAGATTATTTCTTACAGATCCAAAAAAGATAAAAGAAAAAATTGAAAATGATAAAAATAAAAGCAAAAGTAAAAATTAAAGACTGAAATTTTAAAATCAAAATAAATAAAAAAATAAGTAAACAAAAAAACAAGAAAGAGAAGAAATAAGTAAATAAAACAAAAACATAATTAAAAGGAAAAGTAAATAAATAAATATAAAATAATTAAATAGCAAATACTACAAACAAAAGTACTCATAATAATTACAAGACATAAAAAACGAAAAAAAGAAAAAGAAAAAATGAACTTTAAGTTTTACCGAATTCTATAATATTAATTAGAAGTATAAAAATTGTCCACTAAATGACAAATTTTAACTCGTGAGATTAACACATTTTAGACTCATAAACATCAAAAGTACATAAAAATTTTAATAAGGTAAACAATTGATAAAATTAAAAATTGAAATCATTTTGACAATACAAAATATTAATAAGTTATTTTTATTTTTTTATTTTAAATCCTTTATTTTTAAACTAAAGATCGATATTAACATAATTAACTATGGAATTTATGATTATAAGTTTATAACTAACTAAAATTTCTGATAATATTTTCGTATATTGAGTAAAATTCTAAATTTAACATAAAATTAAGATAGATTTCTGAATTCCCTTGTAACTCATGTTTATTTTTCAGTAGGCTGAGACTACTCACTCAAGACACGAAGGAAGCAGTTCAAGCACATTCCAACAGCCTAAACAGTCATCTAGAGTCAGCACGATCAATCACTGAAATCTCACATCTGCGACATGAATGAATCCTAAGCTTGTACAAGGCAGGCAGGGAGCAGCCAGAGAGGGATCCATAGATCAAAAACATCTGAACTAATTATAGCTGTGAAGTTTTCCTTTGGTTATGGCAAAGGCATTAACCAGGTGTAAAGCAAATGCTGGATGCTGGACACCAGATATAAGCCTAAACTACTTCTACTCACTTATCCTCATTCTACCTAAGACAAGCACGATAATAAATGGAATACATAGTCCTACCCAAAGAAAAGAAAAAGACTACTAAACCGTATACGATTTGAGAAGACTGAAAGACCAAAGCAAAACAAGTAATCTGAAGAGAAAAGGGAAACATGAGTCAAAGAATTAACTCACAAATAACAAACAAGCTCACTTTCAGAGCCTGGATTCCGTAGTCGCTACTTCGACTACCCTTATATGTATGTATTTGATGCCTTACTGTAGAAAGTAGGCACAGAGCCAAACTTGTATAAGTGAGTGAAAAAGACCAAATGAACGTTATTTTGCAGCATATACACCAAAAACCAAGACAAATGATCTTTCGATCAAAGTCATTGAAACAGAATTTACGTTGCACCTGAACCGCTACTGTTTCACCAGAGGGAATATATCACCATATATGTTAATTCCTATGCAGTGATTAAGAACTATCCAGTTAGAATAAAGAACGACCAAAATAGCTTAACCAGAAATCAAACTACTACATTAAGCACCAGTATAGAATCAACGATTAGGTCCCAGTCAAACAAATACGCTGGCCCTCAATCAGTCTCAAATGCCAAGTTCAAGAACAAAAGTTTCGAACTAACAAAGTGGCAATTAATTATCATACAGCACTGAACCTAATATCATTAACCTGCACATTTAAGCTCAGACCTATAAGAGAACTGCATATGAGTATCTGTAAGTTAAGCAATCTACTGTTATTGCTCCATGTGTGATTATGAACACAAAACTACCAAATTCACACGAGAAACCTTAATCTGGAGCAAAGCAATACTGACTACATCACTAGAAAGTAGCAATGGTCTAACATTATCACAGCCCTCTATTTAATGATTCTAAAATCATAATTCCACATAAACATGTAGATCATTGCTCTGTTCACAATAAAATGATTATAAAATTGAAGTTCCAAGCAATATCCAGAAACATTAACATACTTGAGACTTGCTAAATCCCTCGAAAAATACCAGAATTTGTAGATTCATCTAAAGCAATAACCTTAACTCAAAACTGGTAATACCATGAAAGAAAAAGTTCTTTTTTTCTCAATGTCTTTCCATCAATCAAGTGGAATATCGACTTCACCATCAGTGATCTCTTGCTGCAAGTCCTTAGGATCCTTCCCGTCGACCGTACACCCAACGGACACGCAAGTGCCAAGTATCTCCTTGACGGTCCCACTCAAGTCTTTAGCCATCGATCTGGGCCGCATGACCTTAGCAATCTCGATCACATCATCAAGCGAGATGTTCCCGTTGTGCTTGATGTTCTTTGTCTTCTTGCGGTCTCGCTCCGGCTCCTTCAACGCCTTGATGACCAGCGCCGCCGCGGAGGGAACCACCGTCACCTTCGCCTGACGGTTCTGAACGGTGAGTTTGACGGTGACACGTAATCCCTTCCAGTCCTTTGCAGTCTCTTTCGCAATGTCTTCTCCGATCTTCTTCGGAGAGAGACCCAAAGGACCGATCTTTGGGGCCAGAGAAGAGGCTGCACCGACCTCCCCCCCGGTAACCCGAACGAAGACATCAACCACCTGACTCGGGTCGAACTTTGGAGGCATTTTGGCTGTGTTTCTGAGTTTCTATGGGAGAGAAGCTAAAGATCAACGGAGGCGCGGTGAGGGAGAAAATGATAATGAGGCTAAAATATGGAGTGTGAGGGGATAGTAGTTTAGGGTTTTTGGCATGATATTGCGAAATGACAAAGATGTCCTTGGAGGACAATGTTTTGGGCCATATCAATTCGGTCCGAAATCATGAGCCCAATTGCTGCCCGCATAAGAGCTCCATGTTTATTATTGCACAGGCAAAAGGACCATTTTAACCATAACATTTATATTATCCGACAAATTTAACCTAAGAATGCAAATTAAACCTTAATATTTGAAAAATATTTAAATATAATCTTAAAATAATAAAAATTTTGAAGATTATGTGACACCATCAATTTTCTGTCATGTTAGCAATAATATGATAGATATTTATACTGACATGACATTATGGGACCTGTCTATGTAAAAATTAAAGAATTTTATTAATAGTTTTATTTGTGGGACTCACTGTAATTAATCAAACCTAATTTTGCTTAACATAACAAATTAACTTAACTAATTAACTTGTTAAGTTAACTAATAAGTTAACCTTAACTTTTATTAACCTAAAATTTTTAATTAATTAAATAAATTATTAAGTTAATTAATTAAAAATATTAATTTCTGCGAATTTATTAATTAAGTCCCAATTTTTAGTTTCGGAGTAAAAATTCCCAAATTTCACCGATCTTCCCCCTCCTTCATCAAAGTCTCTGATTGCCGTATGACAACAGTGGTTAATCATTGACAAAATTATCACCAATTGCCCTACAAAGTCCTCACCATTTTAAACTTGACAGCATGTTGAGTTTATTGTGGAAAGAATTTACAATGTCTTGAGTTTTTTGTTGCCTATCTACTTCATTTGTTAAATTATGTCGTGTGTTTTGGCTACGTTCTTCTTGTGGGCTATACATGGGAGGTAATCCCAAGTGGGGATGTGTGTTTTGGGTTGGCTCTCATGTGATCCTTTCTTAAGGTTATTGTATCTACCTTGTATGATAGATTTTGTCATGTGTTTTGGCTGTTTTCTTCTTATGGGCTGCACATAGGAGGTAATCTCATATAGGGGTATACATGTTTTGGGTTGCCTCTCATGTGTTTCTATGTAGATGTGCTCCAACGTCCTTTTTGATGCTTCCTTTTTTTTATCGAATGTACAAGTACGTGCAATGGTAGTGCCAGGTAGTATGGAGTGAATATAATCTTCTACAAAGACTACTTTAGCTTCTTTGTCTCTTACCCCAACTATAGCTTGGATTTATCAATTTTAAAACTAAAATTTTTCTTACTATATATTTGC
The DNA here is from genome assembly GCA_025434745.1 of Erythroxylum divaricatum. Classification (NCBI taxonomy): domain Eukaryota; kingdom Viridiplantae; phylum Streptophyta; class Magnoliopsida; order Malpighiales; family Erythroxylaceae; genus Erythroxylum; species Erythroxylum divaricatum. The sequence goes on along the minus strand of JANTPM010000005.1, from coordinate 45,698,082 downwards.
ATCATATTCAATTTTTAATGCTTCACTATAGGATTTTGGTTCACAAAAATTGAACAACTTGTTTGATTTACATTTATAATATTTGTCTAACTCTGATTAAATTGAAAGTTGGAGGAAAACTATGCTTCTTATAACACATATCAATAGTATGTCTTATTAAGTCACAATGAGTATACATTACCTTGTTGCCTTCTTTATCCCCAAACCTTCCTCTCCTTATAAAATGTTAGTTCTCTCACACTCTTTGTCTGCTATAATTTCCTCTCGCCATATTATTTTCTTCTTTAAATATAGTTATCAACTTATTGTTAAGAAGTTGTCTTTCTATACTGAATAACTAAAGTAAATGTTTTAACCTTATAATTGACCATTTTCCAAAGAGACTTGTTACTATAATACCTTAACGGAGCTAATTTGCAATAATTGAGTTTTTATTTTTTATTGGGACAAGGTAGTTAAGTAATTAACAATTTATTATCACCTTTTATTCTAGATTAAGAGTGGAAGCATTGTGTCTTACTCTTTATGATTTGAACGTGCTTGTGAATACCTTGTTGTGTTCAAGTCTTTAATGTCAATAAAATTATTTTTTAATGGTTGTTTTACAAGTTTTAATAGCTCAATATGGAAGTATAAGGCCTTTTTGTGGTGGATATTTCATGTTGGATCCTGAATTTGGATATGTTGGTGAGGATATTACTACATTTGACAATGTTGACATTGACTATGTTAGTAATTGACAAATTTATGAGATAGGGAAGGAGTTAGGGTATAATCAAATTGATAAGGTATATTATAGAGTACTTGGATGTAACTTTAATGAGTCACTGAGAGTTATTGATTAAAATGAAAGTTGTATAAGCCTAACAAACCTTATGAAAAAACATGAAATTGTTGACGTATATGTAACTCATCATATAGAAACACCTATCCATACTCCTAACATATTACATATAACTGGAGGAGAGGACCACAATGATGATGAATAGGGTGTTAATATGGAGGAACCACGTGCTCATAGGAATGTGGAGGAACAAGGTGAACATATTAATGAAATTTAGAGGAACAGGGTGAACAAATGGATGAGATATGGAGGAATAAGGTTCAAATGTGAATGAAAATTTAGAGGAATAAGGTTTACAAATGGATGAGAATATAAAGGAACAGAGTCCAGATGTGAATAAAAATTTAGAGGAACAAGATGCAAAAATGGATAAGAATATATAGTAATATGGATCAAATATGAATGAAAATTTGAAAGATCAAGGTGCACATATGGATAAGAATATGGAGAAATAGGGTTCCATATTCAATCAAACTTCTATATAGACATTCAAGATGACCATCATCTAGTTGAAATTGAATTAATAGATTTTGGTAGTATTATCAATACTGATAAATATATTAGGGGAGAAGACGCAGGTGAAGCTTTGCATATACCCAGTTTAAATGTTAGGGATAATCTTACTGATGCTGCATACGAGTGGAGATTACAATTGGAGTTCAAAACTGCTAAAAAATTTAAAGATGATGTTGTTGATTACACAGTACATACTTGATACAATTGGTATAATGTTAGGTTAAAAAAAGTGTGAGAGTAATCAAATTAGGTTTATATGTATTGATGGATGCCCATGAGTTTTGTATGTTAGATATGATAAGAATGAGGGATGTTTCAAGGTTAAGACTTATAACCCTAATCACACTTGTTTCACACAAAAAAACAAATCAAAATTGGTTTCTGCCAAATTCTTAAAAAGACATTACAAGGATAGAATTTTGGGGAAGCCTAGTATCATAACCAAAAAATGGTTGAAGAATGTAGAGAAAAACTCAATATTTTTGTTCATTCAAGCACGTGTAGAAGAGCAAAGAAGAGATTGAGGAAAGAGATAGGAACATATAATATTACTGAATATGCGAAGTTGCAAGGTTATGTACATGAGTTAAAGATAAGCAATCCTGGATTAATAGTTAAATTACAATTATCGAGAAATCAAAATAGTTCATGGTTGCAAGTAATGATAAAAGAAAATTTCATTATCATATTAATACTTCATTATGTTATGTTATACATTATATTAATACTTCTTTATAGTTTGTTGCAGTTCAAAAGATCATACGGATGTTTTAATGCTATGAAAAAAGGGTGGAAGCATTTAAGACCAATTTTTGGGATTAATGGATGCTTCCCAAAGATAGAAATCTAAGGCCAATTATTAAATGCAGTTGATAGGAATGATGATGGAGGAATGTATCCATTGACCTACGTAGTTGTGGAGATAGAAAATACAAACTCATGAATTTGTTAGCATTTGATTTGGAGTTGAAAGATGGTGAAGGACTTATAGTCATATCTGTCATGTAAAAGGTATGTTCATGTTAATATACTTATAATTGAAATCATTTTTTGAAACATTAACTAATATCTTTTTAATTTGATTTAGGGATTGGTCAGGCTTGTAGAAGAGACTTTATCGAATGTGTGCCAAACATTTATATCACAATTGATATGAAAATTGGGAGGGAAAGGACTTTAGAAAGCAATTTTAGAATTGCGCTTTGTCAATCTATATTGAAGATTTCAACAACCAACTAAAAAGACTTGATAAAATAAGTCATGGATCTGCTTCAGCGTCAATTGAATATCCTAAACAAAGGTGGACAAGATGTTATCAATCCTTTGAAACTGAATGTCTGATAGTTGAAAACAATATGAATTAAACCTTTAATGGGTGGATCTTACTAGCAAGGGACATGCTAGTGATTAGCATGTTTAAGACAATTAAAATAATGGTGATGAAGATGCATACATATTGTAGACATTTTGTAGTTAAGTGAAAGTTATATATCACCAAATATAATGAAGAATTTGGAGAAGAACGAAAAAGAAGCAATGCAGTGAAAAATTGTATAGAATGAAAATGGTGCTTATGAAGTTTCAAAGGGTGATGAGAAGCATATTATAAGGATTGGTAGACAACAAACATATAGTTTTCAAGCATAAGGCCAATATGGATACTTATACAAGCATACGATTAGTGGAATCCATCACTCAAAATAAAGGGTTGAGACATTTGTAGATTGATACTATAGGAGGTGTTTGTTCATAAGTTTGTATAAACACGTGTACAATCAATTAAAAATAAAATTTATGGGCTTTAAGTAGACCCAAAATTACAAGAAGGAAACAAAAAATGAGCCAAAGAAAATGAAAATTCCAAATAAATTATGTCAGAAAGGGCAAGTTCATAAATGCCAGAAATGTGGTAATTGTGATCATAACTCCAAAAGATGTGCAATAAGGACACCTCAACTCAATATGTTGAGGCTTCTTCGCAATTGTGTACACCTTACTTCAATCACATGAATACATTTTCTAAACATACAATAATTAATGGTTATCATTATGTTAATTAAGTTAGAATAGAGACAACTTCATAAGTATATCACTTTTCTCTTTTATATTAATTATTATTAGCTTTAATGATTGACGTTATTGCTTTCCTTATAATTATAGTTAGGCAACATGAATTTGGTTGATGATAATGTTATTCTGAGTCAACAAAGCAATATTTTAAGGAATGTGTTTTTTATCAATTTGACTTAGTTAAAATAATTACCATACTTGTTTTTAATATTGTATCTTCATTTTCTAGGTTGTTACATTTGGACATGCCAATAAAAAAAGTTCAAAGATGTTAACCCACACACACTCCAATTATCATTTAAATCAAAGGGTTTACAGTTCATAGGACATTCTAATCTTACTTCATAACAATTTCAAGCTAAAGCAATTAAAAGGAGAACACAATTGACATAATCATCATAACCAGAAATTTCACAGTCAAGTATAAATGAGACAAACATTGATTAGCGATGCCTTAAACTTTTTGATATTTTGATATTTGTCTCATTGACTTTTACATATGTATGCTAATGATAATGGTGACAAATGTTTACATTATATTAACACAATGTGATATAACTTTTTGATATCTTTCCCTGTAGTTTTTGGATGTATATGCTATTGATAATAGTGACAAATGTTTATCTTGTATAAACACAATGTAAATATTGTTTTTTTTTGGCAAGATCAATATCAGATGCTAAACATTCACTTCAACCTCTCTCTCTCTCTCTCCCTCTCTCTCTTTATCTCCCTTTTAGCTTGTTTGTTTGTAACGCCCCAAATTAGGGGTTAGCATATTAAGCAAATTTAGTCCGATTTAGGTTATGTCTCTTTAATATTTTGGCAGGCATTCATGGTATTTCCGGGTACATTAGTAAAATGAATTTTCGGATTGAGTCGGACAATATTAAGAT
>JANTPM010000005.1:45641882-45652289 GCA_025434745.1 Erythroxylum divaricatum | reverse complement strand
ATAACACTACTTTTGTTATCTTATAACTTGCAGTTTCTTGGTGGGATCAATTTGGAAATAGTGTTCCAGAATGTAAAAGGTTTACAATTCAAATTTTAAGTCAATGTGTGAGTGCAACTGGGTGTGAATGAAACTGGAGCACATTTGAATGTATCCACTTAAAGAAAAGAAATAGATTGGAGCATGAGAGGTTGAATGACTTAGTTTTTGTTAGTTACAATTTAAAGCTTCGGAAAAGGTATGTTTATTTTCATTATTATCATTATTAATTGCGATATAATTTCTTATAATTTTCTAATAATTAAATTTAATTGTTTACTAGGATTCTTAATAGCACAGGTAGTTCAAATGATCCAATTATCATTGATATTATTGATGTTTTAGCAGATTGGGTTCCTGAAGAACCCAATTTGGTTGATGCGAATGATTTGGATTTGGAAGATAATCTTGGATAGGAAAGCATTGACATGTCATTTGGTACATTAAATTTGAATGATAATGATGATGAAACTCCTCTCAATGATGAGAATTTTGTACCAAATGATCACTGGGGTAGTGCAGTTCTAGCGGGTATCCTCCCATTGACGATTAAATTCCAGATTTTTGTTTTTCTTATTCATTTAATTTTACTTGTATTTGATGTTTATGTTAAATTTTATATATGCAATGTAACTGTAACATTTTGATTTTAGTTTAACCTCTACTTAATTGTTTTTTCGTCATCAACTCTTTTTGTAAATTGTTTAAGGATATGTGTTACTCTTTTTATTGGATGTTTTAAATCTTTTGATGTAATATTATTTATTAAAATGATGGAATTGTCTTATTGTAATATTTTAAATATTTTGTATTATTCTTAATTTTATAATTGTATGACGATGATTGTCTTTATTTATATTAATTGTGGTTATTATTTATAAATGAAATATTTAAAAATTATTGTTATTTCATATTAATTGTCATTATTATTTATTATTAAAATTTTTGAAAACAAGGTTGATGTAAACAAGAAACTAATAAAGTATACAGTACAACTGTACAATATACCAGTGAATTATTTTACAAAATTTAAAAATTTTAGGAAATATTTCATAAATTTAAAAATTACTCGAAACGGTATTCGGTACTAACCGGTATCGATACAATATCATTCTAGAATTTAATCCAATACCGAACTCGGTACGATATTCATAACTTTGCTATAGAGAAAAATATTGTAACACAAAATATTTTTTTAATTAACAAAAAGTCAAAACTATATATGATAAAACATAAGTGTAATCAGTTCATTAAGTTTGTAAATTGAAAATGAGTTTCCTTCTTCTTGTTCTTCTTCTTCTTATTATTATTACTATTATTATTAATATTGTTGAAAAGTACTTCACCGTATGCAATTGCTATTGGCTAGTATGCTTGCAAAGCATGTTGACTTAGTAGCGTATACTTTAGTTTGAAATACTCTATTAAGCAGTTGGTACATAATTAATATGTTTATCACTTTAAACAAGTTGCTAGGAACTAAGATTCTAGTGTGAGAAAATCTGGTATGAGAAAAGGTGACGAGCTATTTTCGTTGTGTCGTTCTTCTGGTTCCTGTGAGGGTGTGTTTCACTGTGGACCACGCCAGAACAACGTGGGTTGATGGAGTCCGTGGACCCAGAGGCTTATCAGGTGAAGAAGGGTCATACGCGCAAGCGCGATGACGACCAGCCCCAAACTAAACCTTCCTACATTGCGGTAGTCACCGGGAGCCCGCCAGAGGGTGGTGATGCCATACTCACCAGTTGGCTCGGCAAAGAGCCAGTTGAAGTTGAAGAAGGGGATATAACGCCAGTAGTCAGCGACTAGGGTGGCAGTCTCCTCCTCTCACCAAGTCTGAAAGCCAAGCTAGATAAGTAGTGGGAGAGGGCGGTTATTCTCAAGGTCCTGGGGCGATGTGTGGGTTTCTCAGTGTTTCACAACAAACTGCGGGCTCTGTGGAAGCTAAGGGGCAAGATGAAAATGGTGGACCTAGAGCATGAGTATTTTCTAGTGAAATTCCAAAAGGAGCGCGACTACTTCTGCGTCCTCACCGAAGGACCCTGGGTGGTGTTTGGGCAGGTGATCGTGGTTCAACGGTGGAGCCTGTCATTTCTTCCTTCCCCGGTCGCGATCACCAGGGCCGTTGTTTGGATTAGGATTCCCAATATCCCGATCGCTCGCTATCATCCGCGCATCCTCTCGACATTGGGTGACTTGGTTGGCACTACTGTTCGCCTTGATGAAGAGACGATGTTGGCCAACCGAGGCAAATTCACTAGGCTCGCTGTGGAGATCGATTTACTCCGCCCCTTGACATCGAGCATAGATCTGGACGGGGAAAAACTCCTTATCTCCTATAAGGGGTTGCCACAAGTCTGTCTCAAATGCGACATACTGGGTCATACACCCAGCGCTTATGCTCGATCCGCCTTTTCAGAGAAGCAAGTCACTCCGTCGACTACTAGTGAGGGTTCAGCAGCTATCGAGCATAGGGATTCGGTGGAGGAGCAAGGAGCGACGCAGGAGGACCCATCGTCTAACGGCTACGGGTCGTGGCTCAATGTCCAAAGACGACGCCCACGTGCTGCGAGAGGACAAGGACCTGACTGTGAGCGTGCCTAGCATGGCGGTAGCTCTGCTGTAGGCTCTGGGTTTACTGTGCTTTTAAATGAGGAACCTGTAGCAGAAGGGACAACCCCCCAACCAACTGGTCAGCCCGCAGGCAATTCCCTTGGCTTGGGACAGCGCCTTAATGTTTTTAGTTTCTAAGGGACCGATTGGTCTACTACACAGTACGGAGCCCACAAGCCCGCTTCTAAAACCATGCGCGCGAACCAAGATGCTAAAGGTAAAGAAGTCCTCGCCCACCAAAAGCCTCGAGAGGCCATGGGTCCGTCAAACGTGGGCCCAACAGCCGCAAACGGCCCAAGTGCCCCAATATGCCTGAAACCCACAACCGTTGTTCGCAACCTCGCGGTCCACATCCCGACACACTCTGAAATGATTTGTGACACCCAACTCCTTGAGGCTCAGCTTCAGGCACCCAAGGCGAGTACATCTCGCCTGGTGGAGGGGGAGGCTCCCGAAACCACTTCAGCCATCCCTGAGATTCCACCTTCCGACCCGCCTAATATAGCGATGACCTTGGTGGGGCCGGAGGATCCACTACGCCCAAGCCCCCATCAGGATGAGATCCTGGCCCCTGTTATCAGGGACGCTGCAGCCGGAAGTCAGGAGGTTGCCCTGAGGTAAGATTTCTTTTTATTTCCTTTTTACGTCGATTTTATTCTGGAATTGCCAAGGAGCAGGAGGGTCCAAGTTCCAGATCGTCTTGCGTAACTATCGTCGTAGTTATAAACCGGGCATTTTGGCCTTGGTGGAATCCCAAATCAGTGGAGTTCGGGCTCAGGCTGTTATTCGTACCCTTGAGTATGATTACTCGTTTCGAGTCGAAGCAGAAGGTTTTTTTGGCGATATTTGGCTCCTATGGGAAGAGGCCTTTGATATTTCTGTAGTTATCGCCCATCGACAATTTTTACATTCTACCGTCAAGTACCGGTCTCATTCGTTTGCCCTTATTGTCGTGTATGCTAGTCCGCAAGTGTCCTCGCAATCTTGTCTTTGGGCCACTCTGAATTGGATTGGACGCTCCAGTTCTTGCCCGTGGCTGGTAGGGGGAGACTTCAACGCTACGCTGGAAATCGAATCCAAATTTACATGACGCAGAGGGTTGATCCAAGCTCGACTTGATCGAGTGTTTGACTCGTTCGCTTGGGTACAGCAGTTCCCCCTTACGGTTAACCAACACCTTCCATTCCTTGGTTCTGATCATAGGCCTATGCTTCTCCATTTATTCCCAACTTCGTCAAGGTTTCTAGGTGAGCCGTCGTTCAAGTTCCAGAATGCCTGGTTGACTCGTGCGGGTTTTCAGGAGGTTATCACTGCGTCTTGGAACCTAACAGATGGGTCGGTGAGTAGCTTTTTACGTCTGCTCTCGGGACACCTCCAGAGGTGAAACCGACAAGAGTTTAGGAACATCTTCCACCGAAAGAAGCAGCTCGTTGCCAGATTGGAAGGTATTCAACGAGCTATGCAGGTCAGGGTGCGGGACTCGTTACTAGAGTTGGAAGACAGGCTTAGCCATGAGCTCTTATAGGTCCTTTGCGAGGAGGAACTGTATTGGCATCAAAAGGCGAGATGTGATTAGCTTTCCCAAGGCGACTGGAAAACCAAGTATTACCACACGCTCACCCTGTCCAAACGAAGAAAGCTGCATATCGAGCAACTCATTGATTCTGAGGGTAATAGTGTTTCGGATCCGGATCGTCTGCATACCCTTGTGATCGATTCTTTCGTCCAACTCTACAGCCTAGACGATGGGCTTCCCGTGCAGTTCCCCATCACTGGAGCCTTCTCGCCCCTATCGATAGCCTACGTTCAGGAGCTTACCCTCCCAGTACAGGCTTTAGAGGTCTCTCGTGCTATTTTTGCGATGAATCCCAACAAAGCCCCAGGCGAGGATGGTTTCAATGTTCTTTTCTACCAGCACCAGTGGGGGACGGTGTGGCCAACTGTAGTGGAATTCATTCAGAAAATTTTCGGGCAGGATCATTGGGACCCGGACTTCAATACCACGCCTCTGATTCTTATCCCGAAGATCCCTTCTCCGATTTGCGTTGCCCAGTTCCGACCGATTTGCCTGTGCAACGTGTTTATAAGATTGTTTCTAAAGTGCTAGTGCACCACTTACAAGTTCACATGGCCCACCCCACCGCGTCGACTCAATGCAGCTTTATTCCGGGCTAGCATATTACGGATAATATTATTATAGCCTAAGAGGTGATCCACTCTATGCGGAAAAAAACGGGTAAAATCTGACAAATGGTCGTTAAAGTGGACTTGGAGAAGGCGTATGATCGGCTTCGGTGGTCGTTTATTCAAGAGACTCTAGAGGATATTGGTCTCCCGGATCATTTAATGTGGGTCATTATGCATTGTGTTACGACCCCTTCATTTCGGGTTGTGTGGCATAAGTGTGTAATCAAAGTTTGAAGACTATGTGTTTTTAATAATAAGTTCACCATTGTGTGATTAAGCAAACTTTATCATATTATCTTTAGTTTGAGCAAGCTATGCGGATGAACCCCTTGTTAATCATGCAGAAGCTTAAGAACCTTGTCAGGGAGGACTTGGCGTTGGTATTTCTTGTCTCTTCTTTGAATAACATTTGTAATTCGAGCAATTTTTACGTAAGAAACAAATACACTTTCTCATTCATCTGGCTTCGACCTAGGCGTGGATTTGAGCAATTGAAAGTAAGGGAATATTAATTCCTATGACTTGAAATGAGCAACAAGAGCTTCTCCATAAATTTGTACACATTAATAATAGTAAAATTATATAAAATCTACTAGTTTAAAAAATGTACTCACGAATTAAATAAATACACACTTAATTTATTAAAATTTTGTCATATCTTAGCAATCTCAATGAATGGTATATATAAAATGACCTTAATATAATTATAAGATTTCGATCAATTTTTACACGTTTATTTTAGTGAGACAACAATATTACACTACAACAGAAAAAGGTTTTGATGACGATATATAACGTCGTAGTAAGAAAAGTATTTAGCGACGAAAGAAATCGTCAAACAAAAGGTTGCAAAAGCTTGATAACAAAAAGTTATATGCAACATTTTAAATGAATCATCGATCAAAATATTTTGCTACGATCATCACTTCATTGCTTATAAGAATATGCGACAAGAGGAGAAATAGTTGCAAATCACTTATTGTCACATTTAATTTGGGTAGGTAAAGGTAATTAGCTTCGTTAATGTAGGTTCAGATAATAATGTTTACTGACAATTTATTTTCATAGCAAAATATATTTAGCTACAAAAATTATTAGAGATGTTTTGAGAACCGTAGGTAAAAATATTTGGTAATGATTATATATTTTTTAGCTAAAAACTTTTAGTTATTATATAGTTCAAAAAACTTCATAAATTATATATTAATGTTCATCGTTGGGCAATTCATTAACATACCATATAACATATGACAATTTTCATAAGTTGTCTAAAGATATAATTTGCACCTCAATGTTTCAATAAAAGTCCAAGTAAGTCCCTACCATTATCTTTGACACCACTTTGCACCGTAAGATTACTAAAACAATAATTTCACCTTGCTATTATTAAATATTACTTATTACACTATGAAAGTGATAATGGCAGGGGCTTATTTAGGGTATGCTTGTTTGGTAGTTATGAGAAGAGAGGAATGAGTATGAAATGAAAAATAAAGCTTGGTAAGAGGTTATAATTAAATGGCTTCTACTTTCATTCGTTATTTTTGGGCATTGCTCCATTCCTCCCCATTATGAGAGGAATGGAAGTCATTTCTAACTTTGTCACCATTATTTATTCCTACCTTATGACCAAAAACAATGTGTGATTTTTTTTGGTTTAGTAAGGTTTGGTCTTTAACTAATAATATTATTAATTAATTAATTACAATATAATTAATTAAAATATAATTCATTCATTAATTTAATTAATTGATTAATTAAAATATAATTAATTAGTTACAATATAATTAATTAAAACATAATTCATTCATTAATTACATAATTAATTACAATATTGTAATTAATTAATATAATTACAATATAATTTATTAAAATATAATTAAGTTTTATTTCTTAATATTTTTACAAATCAACTACTATCAATGGTAATGATAATAATTTCTTTCTCTTAACCAATGATCATAATTATAATGATAATATCCATTCTCATTCTTCACTATATTCATTTTCATTTCTATTATCATTCCCCTATATGAACCAGTCACCCCCTTAGACTTATTGTAACACGTTAAAGTGAAAATCACACCTCTAGCAAGTGTTTAAAGAACATTTTTAAGTTTTCATGAGTGTCTAGTAGGTCTAAATTACCTAATTATGACATGCCATAAACTAAATTTATGACTCACATACTAAAAATTACCATAAATTTAACTCAATTAGGATTTAAGGCACTATTAATACCATTTTAAAAATGTTAAGGTATAACATGATATCATAAATAACAGTAGGGAATAACTTAGATTTTTTGAAATCATTAGGGTTAATTCGTACTTTTTACCTTCATAAATATACTAATGTTTAACTTTCAGCAATCCATTAATATACCATACAACAAATAATGATTCTAGTATGTACATAATTCTGTAATTATATATACACCAACTAAAAATACTTATTATTTTTAAATATCTAAACATAACTAATTGTGTATATCCATTATTTACATTCATTTTTATTAACTATAAAATAAATAAACCACTTTTTACTATTTCAAAAAATTCTATAGCAATAAATTTAAATTTATCCATAACATTACAATTAATTAGCAACAAATAATGAGAATTTGAAATTTAAAATATAATATTTGAAATTTAAAAAAATTAATAATTAATAGTAATGATCAGTGCTTGTGTTGGCCAGCTAGAATGACATTGGTTGTATGACCAACGCTAATAAGGACGGTAATGCATCTGCGCCGAAGCCGGAGTTTGACTCGACTTGACTTGATTTTATTTTATTTTTAAATTAAAAATAAAAAAATGATATCATTTTCTACAAAATGACCTCTGTTTTAGGCTTAGATAGCCCCGACTAAGGTTTAATCATCCATGGCGACTGGGACAGGCCTGGGCCTAAATGCCAACTATAATGCCAGCCCAGCACTAGCCATGTCACCAGCGTCGGGACTTTATTCCCAGGCGCTGACGCTCCCAACGATTTGGGTGCTTCTTGTTTTTAAATTCCATACACAAACATCAATTTAAGGCTATTTATTATATATAGTCTTTAAATTATGAGGATATTTTTCTGTTGTCTTTGTTTTCTTAAAATTTTCATATTAGGATTAACCATAAATTTCTTATAACAATGATACCATATGTAAATTTCAATTCGTATTTCTCTTGATTCAATAATTTCAACTCATATATGAAAATAATTCTTATCTTTAATTTTTCATATCAAATTTATAGGAAGGATATTAATAATTTTAAAAATTAGAAAGTATATCAATAATATGTTAAATCATAAGAGTTTAACAAATTGTACTCGATTTTTAAATTAAACTATTAAGTACAAGAATTAAAAGCGAAATCCTTAATAAAAATATTTTAAATTAAACTGAACATGCTTTAGCCTGTTAAGACTGGGCCATTAAGATGTCCCGTACAAACAGGAACACGAGAAGTTAAAGCCCAGTGGGAAGTGACGACAACATGACGTTGCATTGGGATGTCGGTCGCATGCCTCAAGGTTCGACATGTCAACCAGAATTTGGACAAGAGACATGTTACACGTAACTCGAATAGCATAATAGATACCTAGGCAGATGGAAAGTGAAAATCTAACAAAGTGAACCGAACCGAACCGATTCTGTTAAAAAGTGAATTAATATCGTTCTGTTTTGTTACCTTTTTGAAATAAATTATTTTAAACATCTTAAATTATAAATAAAATATTAAATATATCTCAATTTATTTTTATATTATTATTTAAAGCCATATTTATATATATCAATTAGTAAAAAAATTTAACTATATTAAACTAATATCTTTAGGATAATTTGGTTACAAATATAGACATATCATAGATGATATGAACATTATACGCAAATTAGTCAAATATCATTAAAATAAGGATAGCAACCTATTTTAATTCTTTGATTTCAATGTGATTAAAATAATAATTTAAATAATTATAATAAATTATTAATTTAGATCATATTTGGTTTAATTTGTTTCAATTTTAAGAATTGGATTAGATTGTTATTTAAACAACATTTAATTAAATTTTTTATAACATTCATGTTAGATTTGTTTTATAATTAACTTCATTCAAAATTAAAAAATATATTTACAAAAATAAAAGCTATAAAAACTTTTAAAATTTTAAAAATATTTTAAAATTTTCTTAAACTACAAGTATATATTTAACCGAGGCAAAATAGGGCTTAAATGAGTAAAGCTTACCTCTCGAATTGGGCATTTGAGTTGACAAGGAAACTCTATTCAATAGTATCATGTCTTTTTTAAGTCTATTTTGAAGGAACAAATCTTAACATGATCTTGGACATGTAATTTTTAAATAATTCTTAGGTTAATCAATTGTTGTCACTCATACTTTTACAAAAAAAAATGTTAGCACCTTAACTTAAATTAATTAAGTCAGGTAAAATAGTCTTCAACCTATTGCACACCACAATGCTACAAGCAATAGCTCTAAAGTCGTCATTGTGCGTTCACAAGGCATCCTACCGATCTTTTGCCATTAAAAAAAAGATAGATCTGGCATTTTGTTTTAGGACGAGAGGCTCAAGAAAGATAGGCTTCTCTCAAAGAGTACAAATGCATTAGCAAGTCTAAAAAATACTTCTCACAGCCGACTAAATTTTCCAATAACTATCTATACATTCTTAAACCATGCTTTCACTCAAATTATTTATATCAACTTTTTCTATTATATTTGCAATAAATTATAAATTAGTAATATATGAAATTATTTTCTATTACAAATTTATAATACATTGTCCTTTAAAAGTTAAATGTAATCAAAATAAGATATTAGTTGACCATCATTAGATGTTTTTAATTCATTCATTATGACAAATGCACTTTTTATACATTATCCTTTTAAAGTTTGTCGTAATCAAGATCAGGTGATGGCTCCTCTTATTTGACTCAAAAATTCGTACGGCTAAAAAAAAAACCAACACCTAATACAAATCCCGCTAACACAAAGAATTTGTGGAAATCCAGTAGTACGCAGTCTCACCCTTAACTAGTAAAGAAGTTGTTTCGAAAAAAATTCAATCTAGTTAATTGATATTGATTGTATTAAGCATAAGTTTTCTGCTTACTAAATGCTTTGAATACGTATTAGAGAAAGTATAAAATCAACAATAAAAATAAATTTAATGAAAATAAAAATATAAATAAATAAATAAAATTCATGTTCTATATTCTTAGATTATAACTAAAGTAAACAAAGTCGTTAAATCTTTGATAGTCCAAATGATTTTGTTTTTTTTATGAACCGTTAAAAAATGCTTTAATTACATTCACATCTTGATGTAGAAGTTGTTTGATTGAATAATTTAATTGCGAGTTTTATCCATGTTGGAGCATTTTCACCAAATAATCTTTATCACTCATCTATATTTTAAATTAATAGTTACAAGAACTATATAATATTAATAAGTAAACGATGAACTAAAAATATGAAAACGTACAAAGCTATATTTTTTAATCATAAATTCTCTTTTCATAGATGATCTAGCAAAACTTTCTAAAC
>JANTPM010000005.1:45615649-45634708 GCA_025434745.1 Erythroxylum divaricatum | reverse complement strand
GAGTGATGAACTCCCGTAAACTTCCATTCCTTCCTTGTGTCAACTACATCACTTTCAAAGCGGTCTTCTGCGGCCGTTTGATTGTGGCGAACTGGTTGAGAAAAAGTGATTTAAAGTCTTCAAAACAAGTGATGCAGCTCGGAGGTAAACTATTGAACCATCGTTGAGCCCCTTCTTGAAAGGCGGTATAAAATGTCTTACATTGGATGGGGTCGGGGACGCAGTGTAGGTTCATCATTTACTGGAAGTGCTGCAAATAGTCTAGGGGATCGATCTTTCCAGTGTATTTTTCAGGTATCGATATTTTGGTACCAACCGTAGGGAGGCTATCCAAGATCGCCGGGGTGAAGGGAGAGCTATATTGCGCTGATAGGCGATCCGGGCGGAAATTTATGGCCGCATTGATCCGATCGTCCACGATTTTTCTAGAGCTTCAGCAGAATGGCGATCGGTCATCATTCCAATCTGCCTTGCGGGCGGCTGTTGTTGTTCCTGCTGAGACTGTAAATTTTGACGAATCAATAGATCCGCCACTTCCTCGATCTGTTTTCAGGTGAGGGAGGTTTGTTGTGTTGCAGGAGGATTTGCATCCAGGGTTGACTGGAAGTTCGGATGCGTATTGGTTTCAGCATTATCCTCCAGGGCTACGCTCTGTTCTTCTTGATCCGGGTTCTAAGGTTGCGGTTGATCATTCGGGTGCCAAGATTGTGTGCGGGAATCATGGTGTGTTGGCGAAAGAGTGATAGGTAACTGCAAATCCATCCGCTGTAGTGCTAGTGTCGCAACAGTGGCTATATCAGGGTTAGCTGCTGCCGCCTGACTGATCTGCGTGTTTCTGGACGTGGTGCCCTGATGTCAGGCCCCACAGTGGGCGCCAACTGGTTCTGCCTGATTTTGGTGAGGCTGAACGTTGCTATTTGGATCCATGAGATTGTCGTCTTTTAGGTGAGGGTTTAATAGCTATGAATAGAGAAGCTAGGGTTCTGATCACGTACCCGTATCATGGCAAAGCTATACCTTATATATGGGATGGATGCTAGGTTTAGGTCTTTATGTATGCATGGGAGACTTCCACCTGCGAATGGGTTGTGGATGCGTGGACTAGGGCCTAGGGCCTAGGCCTAGTATAGTCGATAAGATTTAGGTCAATCCTTGCGGGGTGGACCGATTGATCCATGAATCGTTTTGAGTGAATTTGGGCCTAGCACGACCGACCCAACCACATCTAATCATAAGATATGTATGCTAACATATATTATTATCTGCATGCTAACATATTCAAGAAGCAACTTATGAATTGCGTTAATACAATTAATAACATTATATGATTTTTTCGAAAATTTTAAATAATTGATTGAATATTTTAATAATTTTAATTAATGTTATAAAATTATGTAAAATTTTAAGATTTATCTTATTATCAAATTACTTTTTTCCAAGTGAATAATTATATCAAATGAAAATGATTGAAATTTAATAAATTAAAGGTAGTATGTGTCAAAATAATTGATTTATGATACTTACACAAAATTACTTATATTAAAAATTTCTAATAATATTTAATATATTATGTTAATGCAATTTTATTAATAATTTATTATCATATATACACTAAGTCTTTCAACAATTTTTTATCATATAGTAACAGTAAATGACATGATCAATTTTCCATATTTCACCTATAATTTAATTTTTTAAATAATTAATAACTAATTTAGTTGTTTTCAGTTTTAATAAGTAAAATGATAAATATTCTTATTATTTTATTTATTAATTACATTTACTTAATATTAACTAGTATAATCATATTTAATATAAAATTTTTTAATATATTTCATTAATAATTATAAATATTAATTTATCAAATTACTAATGTATAATAAATATTAATTAACACATTTTTATCTGTTATATAAAAAACTAATAAGTAAGATTATTTCTTACTTCAATGCTATCATATTTTTAAATATATAAAGAAAGTGATTGATTGATTTCTATTAATTAATTATTTTCCTAAACTCAGTACCATTATTCCTTAATTTTATGTCACTTAATCGTAAATTTATTAGACTCGATAAAAATACTGTGCAATTTTTCAATGAGATCCATTATAATGAGTTTTATCACCAAATAAACAATAAAATATGTATAACTCATTTTAATAGTAAAAATTAATCAATTATTTATTATATATTTAAAAATATGAGTTAAATAAAAATAAAATCCTATTATTTATTGGTGTATTGATAAATATTAACTATTAATAAACCACGATAAATTCACTAATTATTAATTATTAACAAAGTGAATTTTGAATTAGGATTCAAGACATCTATCAGATTTAAACTCTATCCAATTTCATTGTAGTAATATCAATTAAAATTAAAATACATTATAAAGATTTGCAGTGATTTTTTACATTGATATTAACTTATGAATATTTTCTTATTTTGGTGATTTCTTTAAAAAAATGTGAATCTGGTCAAAATTGGATTATGGAAATTAAAAAAAGCGGCTGGTCATAATTATCAAATAAAGTCCGAATAAGAAAAGGCTTCAAAGCTAGCGCCAGACAACATACAAGGTTTTAACTTTTAACGACTGCTCATGGCGTGCCCTGTCCCGTGTATCATGCTTCTTTTGGCCCCGACTTGGGATCTTTCAAAACCCAGGTTTTTCTATGCTGCCGGGGGGAAAAAAAAAAAAGCAATTGGTCCGTTGTTAGATTACTGATACTGGCAGTTGGCAGTTGTGTTCTTGATGACGTAATGCTGAAGCCAGTGTAAAGAGAACCCCAGGTAATGGTCAGGACTCAGGAGTACTACCCACCACTTGCTCAGTAGTACGAGTACCAACCCAACCTTGGAGGCATAGTTTATTGTCCTGGGTAGAAAATATAGCCTTAGATAGTGGCAAGTGGGTTCTGAAAACAAAGTAATAAAGATGGAGGAGAGAGCTCAACTAGTAAAACAATATGTTTTGGGAATGGTCTTTGTCTCCCTCTCCCACTTCTCCGTGCTTTTGACCATTGGTTTTAATGACCCATGGTTCCTCATCCGCTTCTTTCTGGTACTTTTATAGTAACCCCAGTTGTCCAAACTATTTATCAGCAAACAATGTCATAATGCAAGTGAACATGTTGGTACAAGTACCAATGAGATGAACAAATAGTGTATATGAAAACGATATTGGAGGAGTGAAAGAAGAAAGACAGCGCAAGAGAAGGCGTTGATCACACGATACCAGCAAAATTTCTCACGATCCAACTAAGGATCTCATCGTCAAAAAGGGTTGTGTTCAGGATTGTATGTACTGTTTTGTCAGTAACCCTACACCAAAACCTAAAGCTAAGTGGTTTTTGTCTTGCCCACCACATGTATGGGTCATTGCTCAAGGAATGGAACACGGCCATCTCCGTCGGCTTAGGTTGTTCCATTCTTACGATACAAGGATAATTATGTATTTTTATACGTTGGGTTAAGAAATCAAACAAAGAACAGCCAATCATCGAAAGTCGAAACGCCGCAACACATGCGACTTGACTCTCTCTTTCACTCAAAGACTTTCTATCTGCTTACGTTAGCCACACGTGAATCTATTATTACCTCGGGTTTAGCAAACAAAGAAAAATATAAACAAAAACCACCCACTTCTAGGGTCCACACTTGCTCACGTGTGGCTGAGTAGGATTCTTAGAAGTTTGTGTACTGTGTTATCATAGAGAATGTGTTTTAGTCTTCCTTCAGCTGCCTAGTTTCCATATTCCAGGATTCACCTAAATCACCTACTCTCTTTGGACGTTACTGCTTTAACCTGGTTTTGTTTCTTCTCTTACAAAAAGAAAACAAAGCTATTGACTTTGTCTTTGACAATAAAGTTTTCACAATCCCAATGCCAAACTGAATTGGATTTTTCTAATGTTATGTAAACAACTGAGGATGGCATGTCCGTTTATTAATAAGAGATTGTCATGTGGTGGTGTGGACTTCTGCTTTTCTGGAATTTGATTAGATGTGTTATTAATTTTGGTGATTACATGTGGCAGTAGGTTACTAGCAGAGTATCGTGCGCGGATATGTATGTCAATCGAGAATCTGTTGTCGTGTGAAACATCTGATATGTTCGGGTGTTAGTCAACTCAGCCTATTTATATGGTGTAAGCTCTGATTAGACCTCTAACCACCTAGCTTTTGGAGAGTCATGCACGGAACAATCACATTATGCATTCATAATCCTCTTGCTTAACGTATTTTTATTGTTTGCTTCTTTTTCCAACTGGTTATGACTTTGAGACATCTGAGAATGATTCCAAAATTTCCAACCAAAACTTGGGGCGTCCAAGTCGAAGACAGCCACGGGATTTCATGTCTCCATTCTTTCTGCAATATGGAGTAATTAATAATAATAATAATAATACTTAATAATCTTACCAAATCTTGTATGATTAGCAGCTCCAAAATTCAAATTACCACTCCAATAGGGAAGGTTTCATTGTCTTGAAGTCAGACAAGACAGACACAAGGCAGGAACACCGAAAGGGCTACTGGCTCAGAAGTTACTGTTGGAATAAGGAATTTGCATTTGCATTGTATGTTCTGGAAATCCCTTCACCAGGTTTCCATTCAGAAAAAGAAAGTTCTTTACAAACAACAACAGGTCCTTCAAAAGACTTCTACTTGTCGGATTTGACTGCCCAAAAAGAAAAAAAAATACAAATGGAAGACAGAATTAGGGGACTAGCTTATAATGACAGCAAAATGTTGGGACTTGGGATGAAATATGAAAATGGATGGAAGTTCTCAAAAATTCACTTATTCCTTGCTTCTAAAACCACAATGATAAAAACAAGAAGAGTATAGCTTGGAAGACTAATGAATTATATTGGAGCAGCACCTCCCACAACTTGAAGAAGAGTAAAAGGTTAGTACTGGAACTGGCTGTACAACTTGAAAACGAAGCTTATTTCTTCATCTACCTGCCAATATTGTCACTGCTTGAATCCATTAGAATCGTCAACCTTCTTGCTGTTTTCATGAAGTCGCTGCAGGAAATGAGTAGCATTGTCACTGTCATATCACCACTAAAGCGAATTCAACAAATGACAGGCCCCAAAAGAATGGTTTATAACAGAAAAAGGAAACAAAAAATGACCTGAATGGTTCATCTCCGATATGTTTGATAGTGCCACTCACATCTCGGTAAAGCACGTTGCTCAGTGTCTCAGAATTCTTGATGCCAAACATGTCTGCCATTTTTCTGTACAATTCATCATATGACCCAAGTAAGGAGAGATCAAGGGTGCGACCCACGTCCTCTGATTCCATGAAGACTTTGCAGTGACCAGTTTCAAGAGAAGGCTCAGTGTCTTGGCGGCTATCCTTACACCATTGTAAACCTTCACATGACAAAAGTTCAGGTCGGCCTTTTTGATGAAGGGCAGACCCAGAGCCATCAGAAAAATTGGCGGCCTTATCTAAATTACACTCAGATGAACTATTTCCTGTAAGAACTTGTGACACTGCATCAGCTGAGCAGCTTAGAGAGATCTGCTGCTCAGTAAGTATTGGCTGACCAAAAAGTACAAGCTGGGGTGGTTTTGCATCATCAGGTTTCTTTGAAGTCTGGGAAGAATGTGACATAGTTAAAATACAAGAAACATTGTCACTCATGCTAGGCTTCGGAACAACTGGACCATATGAGATTCTATTGTGTGCAGCAGTATGATCAAGTATTGGTGGGAAACCGGCCGGAAGTAGACTTGTCTGCAGTTTATTGAGGTGAAGATCGGATAAAGGTAAACCATAATAAGCATGCCTGGCTCCCTGCATGCCAGCAGGAGTGTTGTCAGTTAGACAACCGAAAGGGCTGCTGGGCCCAAGGAAGTTGCTGGGAAATGTTGGCAACGGAAATTGGCCATCAAGGGGGAAATCTGGGTGCTGTGGCAGCCTCAGCTTCTTTCTTGGTGGTGAAAAGGTGGAAAGATGGATGGCCGGCACGTTAGATACCAATTCCACTAGCCAAGGGCTGACCCGTTTTACATTCTGAAGTAAATCCGTCTCATCCCATGTAACCTGTATCAGAATTCCCCAACTTATAAGAAAGATTCAGAGAACTGAATTTGGCCAGGCTGGCCGAAAAAAGAAGAGTCATTTCCACACATGCAACAATCTCTATCAATCGATAAGACTTGAAGTTTCCATTCATTTGGATCGAAGAATAGAAACTAAAAACTAAAATGTATGCGTTTAAGGTCGTAAAAATCATAAGCTCAGACTAAGGTCCTTTAACCAGGCAATATACCACAGCTCTGCCTGTGTCTGGACAGTAATTGTTGAGCAATTATAGATAACCTGGAAGTACAAATCAAATGGTGATGTCCGAAGAGTCTAGCAGATTCATCATCTGAAGGCAATAGAAAAACATTCCTTGCTCCAAAAATAAGAAATATTTAAATGTAATACAGTGTCATCTAAACTAGTTGGCTCAAGCTCAATCTTATCACATGTTATGAAACGAAATCTGCGATAACATAGAGGGACAACTCGAACCCGGAACTAGTCAGATGGAGCAATAATTTCATGGATATCAAGCTATGGCAATGTTGAATCTACATAACAGTGAAGGACCCAGATAAACCAACAGTAAATTGGGATTAAAAGCAGCAAGTTACCTGGAGAAGTCTCCAAGGTGAATCAGGCCAACGCAGAGGATCAGCAACCTGAACAGCAGAGATTGTTCCCATAAACCAACTAATCCGTGAAGAGTCTTCAGTTTCAAAGGCCATCTTGAACCTCATCCCTGAACACCACCGGATCCGCAGTGCTGCTTTCACTGAAGAAGCCTTGACACAAAATTCTGGAGTACTCGCTCGAGGGTAGTAAACAACCTCAAAAGCGTGCCCTTTCGCAGCTAAACTTGCTGCTTCAATTACAGATTCAGGCCTCACTTTCGCCCTACCCACAAGACCACCGGTCGCATTCGAACCATTCCCAGTTCTCCCGAGCTTATTCTCATCTTCCCTCAGAAAGGCAGCGAACCCTCCATAAGGAACAACACAATTGCCACCAGCAGGATTCCATGACGACTCAGGTCCACCTCCAATCCCTCTTTTTGCTCTCCGAATCCCAACACAGAGATCCCCGTTCTCGGCCCTCAAGAAAACTATTGAATCCCCAGCTACAAGCTTCTTATGATTCACAAAAGTACTCCAACCAGTGGTCAACAGATGCCTCCGAGGCGTCCCTCTATATATATGCCTAAACTTCCACGTATCACCATGGACATCCTTTGCAAGAATGGTCTGCACAGGAGGATCCGCCGTGTAATCTAAGCGAGGAAAAATGGTCTCCGCACAGTACCTTGGCACAGAGAACCCTCCACCGTTATTAGCATCCGATTGTGTTAAAGTCTTAGCAAACGAAGCCGGCTTATTATCTTGAGATTCTGTCCCGTTCACTAAAGCTTCTTGGTCCTCCAAATCATGGTCGTTACCATTAGTTGGAACCAACTTCATTTTGGCATAGACTTCGTCTGTTTCAGGGTCGGCCATAAATTTGATAGCAGATACTCTGCAGAGAATATATGGCGGGAGGCGAGGTAAGGTCCTGAAATCAACCGGACCACCGGCGTGCTCGGCGTGGCCTTGAGGGAAGTAGAAAACCTTAGAGTTCACCACAGGCATTTGGACCATGCCGCCGGCGCAAGCATGCCAAAGCTGAGAGTCCAAGCACTTGTCTATCTCTTTCAGTTTCTCCTTCGATTCCATGAACGTAATCATTTCAACACTATTTGAACATAAAGATTTCTCCTTTACCGTCACTGGTAGATTATATCTCAGTAAGTGCTGTAAAACCGGCATAGATCAAACAGATTTAAGCACCACTTTAAGAAAGAAATTAATAAAGCACAATCAACTTAAGATTATTACCTCACAAAGCATATATGATGATGAAGAGAAGAACTTAGCCTTTTAACTTCACAGATAGAGTAAACAAATTCAAAGCTGAAACAGCTTCCTAACTTGAACTTGGTATTCCCAGGAATTACGATAACAGAGGATGAAAGTTTACTGCTTTAGAAAGTATCACGCATGCCAGAACTATATAATTCGGCCAGGTGCTCCTCTCCTGAACCCAAAATTTGGTTTCAGAGTATTCGACGTGTTAGTTGCTTAACCACCCAAAATTAACAAGACTTCCAACCTCAAAATTGGAAACATCGAACTGGGTTTCCAGTCTTTACACAGATGCTTTTGTCAATCGCCCAAGAAAAAGAGAGAGCAATCCTTCATTCCAAGATCTACGAAGAAAGCCCTGTTCTTTCAGATATTAGTAGCAGAGAATACAGAAGTCTGCACTAGGCAAATTTCCTCTTAACCTGTGAGGCGAAAGGTGAAACATTTGAGTCACACAGGCTCCAAAAAAGCAAAATGAAGAAAGAAATCACAGGAAAAGTAAAAAAGCCATCATAGTGAATCTTCATGCAGTTCAAAAAGATTCAATCAAAAGAAATCGATGGCCGACAGAGAAGCAGATAAAAAAGCCATCACTGATCAGGAGAGAGAGAGAGAGAGAGAGCAACTTTTTGGATCATGCAAGAATCCAAAAAGCACACACACATACATACACTCTGAAAGAACAGGAAAAAGGACTCAAACGCCTCAATCTTTATTGTTAATTTGTAGTAACAGACAAACTCAAAACAAAAAAGAAATAAATAAAAAGAAAACCAGAAAAGATCAAGTTGGTACTGTGACAGCAGTAGTTAGAAGTGACTGTTTCGTGTGTATGTGCGCTTGCTTTCATACAAATACAAATACAAAATTTACCTCACTTAATTATCCATTATTTTACACCGTTTTTTAGATTTCTTACCATTTTCTTCGGATCTGAAGAAACCCTGTCTATCTTCAGAAGCCAGCAAAACAACAAAGATCTTTAAGGAACCTGTCGGCTTCTGCTTTTTTATTACATTTGTCTTCTATTTAAAAAAAATATCAACCATCTATTCTTCTCCACCCAATTATTATTTCTTCAACTTAAAATACTCCTAGTTTTATTCCCTTTGCCCCACTCTTCCGACTACTCCCATATCCCTAATACCAACATTATGTAACTAAAAAAGAATTGTCTTTTAAGGGTTGTTAATAGGAATTGTTTAACTCCTCTTCATTTTTTCCCAAATCTTAAAATTTAAAAAAGTATAATAATACGTAATCTTATTTATATATAATAAAAAAATTATTTCTTATAGACTTAAATGTAAACGACACAGTATAAAAATGATATAAGTTATAGAGAAAATATAAAAATAGTACAATTTTTTTTATTTAACTAAAATTACAATACATATATAAATAAATGAAATAGAATTAATAATAATAATAAATATCAACAATACTAAATAGAATTAATAATAAAAATAACAAAAAATATATAAATGTATACTAAATTACAATAAAACTAACAATATTAATAATAACAACAATACCATTATGAGTATTTTTTGTTTTGATTTACTTTTATGGGTTTTCTTACTTTAGTTTTCAAGTAAAAGCAACGTTCGATTGAGTTTTTAATTTTTTTAAACCACAAAAAAATAGATTTTACTTTTTAGTTCTCTTTTTTTAATAATCTGATTTACTATTAACTAACCTGAATATATATTAAATATTAATAAGAATTATGAATATTTTTATTTAATATTATATTAAATTAATGAATGGTTTAAATTTTTTAATAATTTATTTAATTTTTTAAGTAAAATAAAATTAGCTCAAAACTACTAATAAATGTAATTAAATTTAAAATATCTTCAAAATAAATGAATTTTAAAATTTTTGATTTAATAACTAAATATAATTAAAATAAATATTTAATTTTAATTTTTTTAATAAAATGATAGAATTTTTATTAATAATTTATTATAAATATTATTTAAGAAATTAATGATCTTAAATTTGAATATTTATAGTGATGTTAAAATATTTACAAATATTATTTAAATAATATATTTTGTTTTACTTTAATTTAATAATTTTTTAAATAATTTACATAAAATACATAATTGATATATAAACAGTTTATCTTGGAAACATTTTAAGAGCAGCTATCCATGTTTTCTTGTTATAAAATAATAAAAGAAATTTATATTAATGGAATGTAATTTATTAAAAAGGACAAAATAATTATAAAAGATTAAAAGTTAAAAGGTATCGTATCAATCCGTGGTTTTTGCCGATTATTAATTGCACACACCTGTATTAAAAGCCAGGAAGTAGTCAACTAGAAAAGGTTGGAGCTTCGAAGATAATTAGATATAGCGAAGTCAACTACACTGTTAATTTTAGCACCATAAGTTTGACATAACTTCTTTTTTTTTTTTAAGTCCACGAGGTGTTTTAAGAGAGTCTTAACTATGAGAACGATACTTTTAAGTCATCTACTCTCAGACTAATCCCTACTCACACCGGGTCAGCCCGTAAGGAGTAAAGTACTGGTCAAACAGATTTCTCCATTCTTATGACTCGAACTCGAGACCTCTAGTTAAGGGATGAGAGTGCTGAACCACTCACACCAATCCATTTAATTTTGACCCAACTTTATTCAACCAAGTTTTGGCTCGAATTGATCAAGGTAGGTTATAAATCAATCAAATTTGTTCGAACTTATTGGGTCATGGTTAAAGTCGAGCGGAGTATGAGTCGAGTTGAGATTGAATCAACAAAAAAATTTAATATTTCTTTCAATAATCTATTTGTTCAAATTTCACATCTTCATTGTATTATTATTTTTAAATAATTTACAATTTCACTTGTGTAAAATAATTATCATATTGTGCAAATTAATCAAAATGAACAATATCAATTTATTTTAAGAATTAAAATATATTTTTTATTTTATTAGTATAAAAATGAATTTATTTATTTTTTATTACATAGAGTGAAGTCAACTAGAATTTGGCCCGATAAGTTTGACCCAGCTTTATTCAACCAAATTTTGGCTCGAATTGATCGAGTTATAGGTAGGTTATAAATCAAATTTGTTCGAGCCTATCGGGTTATGGTTGAAGTCTGGTTGAATATGAATCGGATTGAGACTAAATCAACAAAAAATATTTCTTTCAATAATCTATTTGCTTAAATTTCACATGTTCATTGTATTATTATTTTTAAATAATTTACAATTTCACTAGTGTAAAATAATTATCATATTTTGCAAATTAATCAAAATGAACAATATCAATTTATTTTCATAAATTAAACTTTCTTTTTTTCATTTTATTTGTGTAAAAATAAAGAAATTTATTTTCCCAAATTACAACGAATATGAATCGGATTGGAGCATTTCATGCGATAGTTTGTTTGGGGCTCCACGAGAGAGCACAAGAAAATTCATCTTACCAACTGAAAAAATTGTTTGTCAGGCCAAAAAAGAGGGGGGCTTGGGACTTAAAAAAGTTCGATTCACTAACAATGCTTTATTGGCTAAACTGGGTTAGACTCTACTCACACAGCCCCCACGCCTTATAGGCTCAAGTCCTTCGAGCTAAATATCGGCTTGATTTGCAGCATATCCCTCCAACAATCACCACGGTGGGAGCCTCGAGCATTTGGAGGGGCATCTCTGCGATTTGGCATGTCGTTCACCAAGGTATCAAATGGAGGCGAGGTAATGGCCAGAAAATCCTTTTCTGGACGGACAGTTGGTTAAAAGATCAGGGATCCCTGATTCATGTGGCCATTTCTTCTATCCCTGAAGGTGCTCACTCCGCTTCAGTTGCGGATTACCAGAATGCTGATCGCACTTGGAAGTGACACTTGTTCCAATAGTATCTTCCTATCGCTGTTTGCATTGAGATCGCGGAGCTCCCACCTTCTTCTAATGGCACAGAGGAGGATACATACAAGTGGGGACTAACTGATCACGGGAGGTTCACCGTAGTGTCCACTTACGCCCTAATAGAAGGGAGCACTACCGACGAGAACAATCGTCTGTAGGAGTTAATTTGGAAATGAACGGGGCCCCGACGAATAAGAACTTTCATTTGGTTATTGACCAAAGGCAAGTTATTAATAAATCAACAACGAGTGGCCCGACACATTACCATGGACGACAATTGCCCCTTCTGTGGCCAAGAGGAAACCATCCTTCATGCCCTTAAGGATTGCCATCGAGTTAAAAGTTTTTGGGACAAATTCCCGTTGGTGTAGGATGACCTTGCATTTTTTCTACAGGATATAGGCTTGTGGGTGCACTCTAATCTTACAAAGCTGTTTCAAGTTAAACATCTCGATTGGACTTTGGTATTTGGGGTTGCATGCTGGTTCTTATGACATTGATGAAACAAGAGTGTCTTTGACCCTGATTTCGTTTGGTCGGAAGAAGGGACCGACACCGTTCTAGCTTATGTGGAATGGATAAAAAGGGCACGTTTAGTGAAAAATTGTGTGCTCCCCACATAGGGTCTTCCCATGGGACGGTTAGTGAGGTTGACAAAACATCCAGAAAGTTGGGTCAAGCTCAACATAAATGGTGCAATCAAACCAGACCCCGACCTTGCTACTGTTGGGAGACTTATTAGAGATGAGCAAGGCCAGTGGAGCGGTGGATTTGTTCAACATATTAGCAGAGGCTCACCACTTTAGGCCGAAATCTGGAGAGTTTATTGGGGACTTAATTTAGCCTGAAATTTGGGCTATCGTCGAGTCATCGCCGAAGTGAACTCCTTACAAATTATCAACATCTTATCCTCTTTTCATCCCGTTTTATTTTATTACAACTTTTTGGTGGTAGGTACCCGTGGATTCTTTCACTACGATTGGGAGGTGAAACTTCGCGTATGTGCATCAAGAAGTGAATCAGTGTGCAGATCGACTGGCCTCAATTGCCACTCTTGTCAGTCTAGGACTACATATTCTTCAAACACTGCCGATGACCATCCCGGAGCTCCTCCAGCGAGACAATCAGGGCCTGCTGTACCGCACTGTATTTTGGGTTTTTAAGAAAAAAAAATCTTAAAATTTAAAATTTAACCTTTTATTTCTATTCTACGGGTCTTTTCCTATTAACTACTTGATGTTTTTCCCGCTTAAATTCCAAAATTTGTCATATTTTGAAATATCAAGATCACAATTTCGCAATCAACAGGAGGCAGTGACAGTCGGAGTCGTGTCTCCTAACTATTAGTTTGGAAGCGTCTGGTTGTTCAAAGAATCAAAACAAGCAGTGGACCACAAGTTGTTTGGGTTTTAAAGAGCAATTACGAGAACTTGAGGCCACGAAGATGAAAGGTGTTAATAATTTCTTACAACACACACAGACGGATATATATATATATATATATATATTGAGTTTTTCATAAACTTTAACTGTATCTTTTTTGTTTATACTTTTGATTTAGGTTATTAATGGTTAATGGTATAACTAGTGAACCTTTGCCATGATTAAAAAAACTTAATCAACCATAAAAATCTTAAATTGTTCAAATTTTTTGTTAGATTCGATTTATTTTGATAACTCTTGTTGTTAAAACTATAATTAATTAATTAATCATTTTTTAAAATTAATAAGTATTATAAACTATAATTAATTAATTTTATTTAACAATATTTTAATTAAACTTCAAAATTTTCAAATGACAAGAAGATTTTCTTTCAATCATAATTTAAATTCTTTAATTTTTTTAATCTTTAACTTATTTTATGATTATCTAGTATCAGATTAATCTTTTAAACTTTAAATCTCTTGTCTAATCGGTTTAACTTCCGATTCGGTTTTTAGACATTAAAATTTTGTATTGATTTTAGTATTAGCATTACACAATATTAATATTTTTTTAGCATCAAATAATGTGCAGATAAATTTTAATTCAATAAATTTATTTATTAAGATTAGCATAAAAAATTGTATTTTAGATATATTAACAATCATTTTAAAATACTTTTTATATTAAAACAATATTTAAACATAACATATTTTTATGATTAATTTAATCATTTGACATTTTCTAATATCTTAATCTCTATACTATTTATGGTGATGGATATTGAAGATACAAATTAAAATTTTACGGAAGAATCCAATATAAATAATTGATATAATAAATACTATATGGCATTTAAAACTCTTTGAGTATAGTTGCATGTGTTTCGAATTATAAATATGTATTACAAAATTCAAATTATAAAAAGATTATTAATAGTTTTTTAAAAAAATTAAGAGATTAAGAAAAAAAAGAAGAAGAAGATGATAAGTGTGAGTGTGATGACTTTTGACGTGGGTCATATTACATAAAACACAGGGCCAAACGGAGAACTATGTTTGGAAGGGGACAATGAAAAGGACTGACGAACCAAAAACCAGAACATTAGCTGCAACTGTAAATGGACCCTACGCCCTTTTGTTATGGTTACGGAGGGATGGGATGAGATGAGATCCAAACAGAAGCCGTAGCTGTTGTCGAGACTTGAGAACAAAACCAGAACGTGACTCTGACCCCACCCCCAATTTCTACCTTGGACTCTTTGGAGCATCATCATTACAACTCTGAACTCAAAACTCATTACAATTCAACCCTCGTGTGCCCCACCCCCAACATTCATAGTGGTCTACCTCTGTGGACTCCCACCCTCCATTCATGAGTAATTATTACATGGTCCAACGCATTTAATTTCATACTATTACCAAAACCTTAGAAAATATAAATGGAATAAGACAACAAATAATTTTCTACTTGTCATGTATATTTTTTTTAATTTTATTTAATTAATAGTTTATTTTATGACAATTTAATACCGATAGAATCTTTTAAATCTTAGATATTTTATCTTAACGGTTTAACTTTCGGTCTGAATTTTAAAGCATTAAACATAAGTAACACAAAAAACATAGTTTAGAGATTAAATGATAGTTTTGTAATTTAATAATTAAAATAAAAATCCAAAACACAAAAAAAATAACATCACCCTTTTGACAGTTTTTAATGTTAATTAAATACTTTAGCAAGTAAAGAGACTAAATATCTTATAATAAAATTGGGAATCCGTAAGAATAGAAAAAGGAATTAAAAGATTATATAATAAAACTTTCAACAAAGTTGATGGAACATATTAGTACGATTAAATGTGACGGTTCAGGGGGCGTCCTATTCTGTTCTCAAATCTTGTTTCAATATGGTGTCTAGTTACATCAATCCCTTAATTCTTACAGTACATACAGTGTCCCGTCCAATTATGGGACGTCGAAGGTGATCCTATAGTGAAATAGTTCAAATAGTTTGGTACGTGTCCTTTGTAAGCATATGGCAGGCAACACGGTACTAAAAAAACTGTTCGTTTTACATCTGGCAGACATGCGGGATTCCATTTGTGATCAAATTGTACCGTGTCAAATTTGGATTTTACTGAAGGAGACCTTTTTTTTTATTTAATATATTTTTAATGTGATTATGACTTTTAAAATTATCAAAAATTTTTTTATAAAATTGATTTTATGACACCTTTTCATTCTTTCGTCGTTTTTTTAATTAAAATTTTTAAGTAATTTTGTTTTCAATATACGATGATATATAACACAATATCGATTTGAAGTTTGTAATAAAAATTTACGGCAGAGAGAAAAATATGTATTACAAAATTCAAATTATAAAAAGATTATTAGTAGTTTTTAAAAATTAAGAGATATATCAGTAATATATTAAACTGATGAGTTAATTTAAAAAATCTCAATCTTTATTTAATTTTGCATTTATAATTTGAATTTAAAAAACGTAATTAAATTTTTTAATTTTTTCAATTATAATCCTGTAGTTAATATTTCATTATTATTATTGATGTGATTTGTCACATAAAATAAAAACCTTAAATACTTATACATGTCAAGCTTTATTAAGTTTGACTAAATTATGTTATCGCACAAAAGAAAGAAAGTATAGGATGGCAAATTGAGGCTTCATTTAAATTGTTAGAGTATCGTTGTCGTCTCACACTGAAATGATAAAGTTTAATTTAGAGATTTTAATATCAAAATAACGCAGTTTAGTTAAACTTAATTATTTAAATTTAATTAAGTATGACGTTTAGAAGTGTATGTTAGCAAAAATATTATGGTCAAATTAAAATTAAAAAATAAAAATTTAAATATTTAATTGTCATTTTTAAAATTCAGATTAAAATTGCAAAATTGAGTAAATTTTAAGATTTTTTTAAATCAACCCTAAACTAATTCACCTTAAATTATATTGCAATTACGAATTATTACAATTATGATAACAAATAGTTGAGAAAAGACATGATAGCACCCATCAGATATTCACGTTCTGCACAGTATAACTGGGTCCATCGTAGTAGTTAATGTTCCCATTTGAATGTTTGCTTTAGTTAGTCTCTCGCAATCTTGATTAATTAGAGGGCATGGACTTGAAAGTGAGGATGGGTTTGCATCTTCTTGAATGTTAGGTTTCACTTATTTATAATATAATTAAGAATCTGAATTTTAATTTTAGCATATCAAATAATTTAATTCAACAAACATAATTTATAAATTTAATAATGTAAATAAATAGGCTTAGGAAGTACTAAATTGGTATATTAACCCTAATTAATTTTTTCTAACTCAAAAGGATCACTCATACGAGTACGAAGTTGACAGCTACAAGACAAAACAAACATAAGGCAGAAAATGGGGGGGGGGGCATTACCCACAAGGCCCAAGGACATTGACACTTAAAATATCTAATTCTGTTTACATTACATGCTCATGTTTTAGTTTTCTTTAGTCATTGGGAAAGAAAGTGGGTCAAAGGGTTCGAGTTTCCGCAGTGGCAATGTGGGAACTTATCTAATATGGTGACTCCTTATACGCATCAAGCATTGGGCCGCTTTTCTGAAAAGTTAACTGAGATTAAACCATGATTTACCTCCCTTATATAATATCGGGCTGAAATATGGGGACACTTAAAATGGGTGTTCCACCTTTTGAGTCCAAAGTTTTCTTTTTTAATTTTCTAAAATACAAAGTTACAAACCCCTTAGTTGCATATTTTCATGTCGCATTCAGGAGGGGTCCAATAACATTTATACTTACGCTTGTCTCTGACCAGCTGGAGGCTCCATCTCTGACACCTTTCAATTCCATATCTCTGTTCCTCAATCCTGAGTCCTGACACTATTTCAGCTTCTTCCTCTCAGCTCTCACTCAACCAGCTATACTTTTATCCCTTTAAAAAGAATACCAATACCGTCCATTTTACATGCGCCAAATACGTCATGTGTAGTCACTCTCAACTACACGCCTTTGGTCTCCAAGGTTTTTGATGAGATAGCTGAAAAATGGGTGGAGACAGACAACTCGTTCTGCGTAGAGGTACGTGGCCTTGGCGTGAGTTTTACATTTTCCCCAATATGATGCATGGAAGTATGTTTGAAAGTCGTCATCAACAAATAATTTATGATATATCAAAATAATATCAAAATAACGTAATTAAATCCATACATCATAAACGTATATTATAGTTTTCAACCTACAAAATATAATTGAGAAGAGACACGGTATAAAGAGATATTACGACTTATTTAATTTTTGATATACAATGTGATGATCATAATTAATATTAATTTAAATTATTTATACAAAGTAATTCATAATTTATGATATTGGTCGGGTCGGTCGTGCTGGGCCCAAATCTAGTCATAACAACCCGTGGGCTGATCGGTCAATCTTTCAAGGATCAGTCTCAAATCTATCGACAATGCCAGACCCAGGCCCAGTCCATGATCCATGGCCTATTCGCAGGTGGAAGTCTCCTATGCATACGTAAAGATTTAAACCTAGCATCTGCTCCATATATAAGGTATAACTCTGCTATAATAGAGGTGCGTGATCATAGCCCTAGCTTTCTCTGCTCACAGCGACCCTTCCCACACCAAAAGACTGACTTGAGCGTCGGAGGGACTTATCGGGAAACAACCCCCGACGTGCCTTCTTTGTTTTACAGGAACCTTCAAGCCGGAGCTCTCGTGAGAAGCAACCAACTCTATGGATCCAAACGGCAACATACAGCCTCGTCAGAACCAGGTTGAACCAATTGACGTTCACCGTGGGGCCCGACATCAGGGTACCATGTCCAGAACCACACAGATCAGTTAGGCGACAGCAGCCAACCCTGACATAGTCGCCGTCGCGGCACTTGCGCTACAGCGAATCGGCTCACAATTACCAGCCACTCTTCCGTTAACACGTCATGATTCCCGCACGCAGTCTACACACCCAAACGATCAACAACTACCTTAGAATCCAGATCAAGAAGAACAAAGCGTGGCCCTGGAGGACAACGCTGAGATTGATACACACCTGAATTTCCAGCACCCTCTGGACGCCAATTCTCCTCCGCCGCAACAAACTTTCTTCACTCGAAAACAGATCGAAGAAGCGACCGATCTATTGATTCGTCAGATCCTATAATCTCGGCAGGAACAACAACAGACATCCGCACAACAGATGGGAATGATGGCCGACCGCCATCCTGCTGCGGCCCTAGAAAAAATCGTGAACGATCGGATCAATGCGGCCTTAAATTCCCGCCCGAGTTATCCATCAGTGCATCATAGCTCCCCCTTCATTCTGGCAATCTTGGATAGCCTCCTGGTGCCCGGCACCAAAATACCAATGCCCGAGAAATATACTGAAAAGACCGATCCCCTGGACTACCTACAGCACTTCCAGTCGATGATGAACCTACACTGCGTTCCAGACGCCATTCAGTGTAAGGCTTTCTGTACGGCCTTTCAAGAGGGAGCTCGATGATGGTTCAATAGTTGACCTCCGAGCTGTATCACTTGCTTCGAGGATGATCGCGGCTCTGTCGATTCGACCTTACGATCGATCCTTAGAAATCGGTCAAAAATAATTTATACCAAGGATTGCAGTTTAGGATGCAACCTCAGGTCGTCTCTCTTGATCAGAACCTAATGAAATGGACCTAAGCTAGCCTATATGTCATAAAATGCAAGCGAAATTAGTAAGAAAATGGGGGTTTTGATTTTGAGAACACTAATGAACT
>JANTPM010000005.1:45599837-45613767 GCA_025434745.1 Erythroxylum divaricatum | reverse complement strand
AGGTCTGACTGAAGGGAAAATCTGGAATAATTGAGATAGAATTAGCTAAAGTTTCCTTCATGAAAGATGTAGTTCATTTTTTTGTATTTCCGAAGCTATAAAGTTTGTAATTTTTGTACGTCGGAGTTAAGAGATATGATTGATACAAGTTATGATGTTGC
The DNA here is from genome assembly GCA_025434745.1 of Erythroxylum divaricatum. NCBI lineage: Eukaryota > Viridiplantae > Streptophyta > Magnoliopsida > Malpighiales > Erythroxylaceae > Erythroxylum > Erythroxylum divaricatum. The sequence continues at coordinate 45,613,606 of JANTPM010000005.1, read as the reverse complement.
ATAGAGTGTAAGAACATGATATCTTTGATGTATGACGAGAATTTGTGGTTTTGATGAATTATTTGAGACAATATTTGAGAGATTGATGAGATTTAATTTAATGTTTGAATTGTTATGAAGTGATTTTGCATGATAAGAAGTGAAATTATGAAGTTTATAAGTGTATATATTGTTAGGAAGGAGGTAGGAAGCATGAAAGAGGGTTTTAAGGGGTTTTGGGAAGCCCCATGTCCATTTAACAGATTTAGAGTCCGTTTAAGGGACTTTCTCGGGTCAAAAAGGACCCTTTGCGTCGCCCATGTCCATTAAACGGACATGGAAGTCCGTTTAACGGACCTTTTCGGGTGAAATGGTGCAGTTTACCCGATACATGTCCGTTTAATGAACATTCTCAGGGAAGATGGTGATTTTGACACTGTTAGAGGCCGAATCAGACTTTGTAGTGTTCATTAAAGTTGTAGCTCTTGAAGTCTACTTTCTAATGGTCAAAGAATGAAGTAGATCCGATAATTGTGGTGAAAGTTATGGCAATTGCTCCAGGGGAGGTACAAATCAATTTAGGGTTTGAACATGTTGAATTCTTTTGATCATAACTCCCTAATCCGACCTCCAAATGAAGTGATTCTAGAGGCAATAGATTTCTAAGACACGTATCTATCTCTTCAAGAATATTTGTATCACTTGGAGTTGAATTGAGAGCGTTTGCATTAGAATAAGTGAGAGGTTGGTCAGGAGGGCTTGTTTAGGGTAAGAACATATTCTGGTATTGTAATGATATCTAGAGTTATAGAACTCCGATTGAGGTGATTCTTACTTCAAAATAAACAAGAGACATAGAGATATGATTTATATGAAGAAGTCCATTTGCAATTCTGATTTTAAGTTTTCCAATTCCTCTTCAAAATAGGATAAATGAGTTCAAGCATAGTGATTGTTTTGTGTGGGCACACCATGGAACACTTGTTAGTAAGTTTTGGGATGTTTTATATTAAAAAAAACGTGATGGCTATTAGGGTTTAAATGCAATAACCCTTCAAGGTAATATGCTCATGTTTCATGATTTAGCAAGAGGGTTGGGATCCGAAAACGGGATCCAACATTTTTCTTCAAGTGATGCAAATACCTATATTAGAAAATATGGTTATTATGATTTAATAGTTAAAACATGTTATTACTTCAATTGCAATAATTTGAATTTGAATTACCTCTCAAATAGATACATCCATTGATATTGAACTAGACTAGCTAGTTTTGCCTCGTGTGCTAAATGCATAGGTAAATGCTCTATACAATTAAAGAAGTTTGGAGGAAGAATTCCTTCTAACTTGCACAAAATTGTGGGAATCTCCCTTTCTAGTATTTCCATTTTAGTAAAATTGATTTCGGATGATGTTAAAATTTTAAAAAATAGACTTATTTATGTTATCTCTTCCCAAACATTATTCGATAGCAACTCTCGAAATACGATTGGAATTAGCCTTTTAATAAGCACATGACAATCATGACTTTTCAACCCAAATAATTTGTACTTCCTTATGTCCACACTCTTGCCAAGTTTGACACATAATTATCGAGAAACTTTAGACTTTTCAACCATTCACATAATATTTCCTTTTGTTTTTTGTCCAAAGTGTAACATGCCTTCAGATATTTACTGAAGCAAAGATCCTTATCTAACTCATTCCTTCTATAAAAAAGTTGCAAATTTATTCGTGATTTTGCATTGTCTTTTGTCCTCCCTTCAATGTTCAATATGGTATTGAACAAGTTATCAAAAAAATTCTTTTTAATATACATCACATCTAGAATATGATGTATCAAATTAGTTTTCCAATATGGCAAATCCCAAAAGATACTTCGCTTTCTCCAACGAAAGTTTTTACTAATGTTTTTATTAACTTCATCAGCTTCAAAATTTGTAACTTTCAGCAAGCCTAATTGATCAAGCTCCAGCAAAATCTCTTCACCAACTTTGTAAGGGTGAGGAGGTGTTTGTACCATCCTATTCTTAATAAACTTTTGTTTATTGCGTCTAAATGGATGATCTTGAGGAAAAAAATTCCTGTGATTGTCAAATCAACAAACTTTGCCTCCATTTGAAAGATAAAAAGCATCAAAATCGTTGCCACAATAAAGACAAGCTAGTTTTCCTCTTATGCTCCATCCAAACAACATGACATATGCTAGAAAATCACCAATTGTCCACATCAATGCCGCTCTCAAAACAAAATTTTGTTTCAGAGACACATCATATGTCTAAACACCATATTCCCAAAGATGTTGCAATTATGATATCAATGGTTATAAGAAAATATCAATTTTATGTTTCGGATTTGAAGGGCTTAGCACAATCACTGTCAATAATATATATGCATCCTTCATAGACATCTATGGAGGCAAATTATAAGGAGTTATTATGATTGGCCATGATGAATATTGCTGGCCAGATTGCCCAAAAGATTGGAATCCATCCGCTAACAATCCTAATCTTACATTTCGACTTTTAGCTGCAAACTCAAGATGGGTGTCATTGAAATATTTCCATGCCAGTGCATCTGAAAGATGACTCATAATTTCATCTTCCTGTTCATGTTCATTATACCATCTCATGTGAGATGCAGTACTATCAGAAGCATATAGTCTTTGAAGTCTCGAAGTTAGTGAGAAATAGTACATCCTCTTCTAAGGTACTAATTTCTATTTCATTGAACACTTTCTTGACTTGAACTTTGGTTGATCACAAAATTTGCACTCTTGTAATTTTATAACATCTCCCCAATACAACATACATCTCAATTTGCAACAATTAATTTTCTCAACAGGCAAACCAAGACCCCTAATAAGTTTCTTAATATTGTAAAAACTATCAACTATTGTATGATCAAGAGGCAATGATTCATTATACCACTCAAGAAATTTATCAAAACTACTATTTGAAATATGACCTTCATACTTTATGTTCAATATTCGAGCAATTGAAGACAATTAGGTCATTCTCTCGCAATTTGACTCTTGATCTGTTGACTGTAGTAAGTCAAAAAATTATTTTGCATGTGGGTTAGGTTCTTCTTCAACATTTTCCTCAAAGGTATTACTGCTTGCATCATAAACTATTTGCATGTACGAATTTTCAGTAACTGACTCATAATATGTGATTAACCCTTGAAGCGCTAAAAATGTCAGGTTTCCCAAGTCGTGTCTACTCAAAATAATTAAGGACAAACCCTTTTCTCAGCAAATACCCATTAACCTCATCAATAGGAAGGAAACATGTGTGTTTGCACTTTTTACATGGACATCTAATCTTTGGCCCATCCATATATGCAAGTTAAGAACATGCATAATGAATAAAAGCTTCAACTCTGGCAACAAACTCAGGATTAATGTAACCATCAAGTGTTAATTATCTATACATCTAAGATCTATCAACATAACTCATTTCTACACAACTATTAATTAACAACAGTGAATCATGAGTTCGTATCATTCATGTTTGCTAAATATTACTTAACATCTAAGATAAGACTTGTGAATCAAGCCAACAAATTCTTGTTGTGACTCCTAAGCTCCTCGTATTTTTCACCGATAAGCCTCATAGGATCAATCATCACAGGTTATGGGTGAAGGTTTATAGGTTTAAATCTAAAAAACGAACCTATCCTGAAGATCAAACATATATGTTTGTAATCATATATGTTAGAAGATTATTAATATTAAAAATCCTATATTAAATATGTACTCATGCAAAATATAATAAGTATTCATATTTTATAAAAATATGAATACTTATTTTAATAAATTGTGTTAATATATAGGTAGTTTTCAAAAGTTGTGTGCAAATATTTTTGACATGAAAAGTAAAGAGAAGCTAGTCACGATGGAATAAGAATCAATGAAATAACGAATTTACATATTAAGGTAATTGGAACTATAATATAAGTGAAACTCATCTTATATTAATTCAATGATAAACTAAAGTTCATATCACAAATAAGTTTCACATCGTGCAAGCCATATCAATTAAAAATGCAAGAAGTTCAGATAGGAAGTTCATACCGTAAACAAATAAATCAAGAGCACAAAAACATAGTAAAAAAACAAAATCACTTAGCTCAACCGACAGGCGAAAGGATCTTCCTGAAGTACGTGAAGGAAGATGATGATGACAGAGCTAGAATGAAAAATATAGAAAGTCGAATATATTAAAACAATTACCATGAAATATTATAATCAATCAAGATCATTATACTCAAATAATTCAACCATCTGGTGTTATCCTCAATAATTTGCATAATGATAAGTTTCCTCCACAATAAGATCATAAGTTAATACTAAGGAGCTCTTGTTTTAATTAAAAAATATTTATGTCATATTTTATAAGGACTCTATTGAAAATTCGGTAAAATTTTCCCTATAAAATAGACATCCCCCTCTTGAAATAAAGGTCCCCCTGTAATAAAAATACACTTCTATATCGACCAGCGATCATAACTCAAATTGGGTCTCCAATCTACATGTATATTCTCACTTCAGTCCATATTAATTAATTAACTAAACAAAATTTTGAGTTGCACATCCATTCCTCCTGTTATCTTATGTGTCAAACAAATACATTTGGTGCGGCTTACTTTCTCAGCTCCATTTATAAAGACATTAAAGTCGAGCTATTTTTGGAAAAAAAAATAAAAGTTCAAGAATTTAATCGCAACTTTAATTAACACTTAAATATATAAGAGTTTATCAAAATAATACAAAGTTAAAACAAAGTTAGTCTGTTATGTTTATCTCCCCCAATACATATTGTTTGATCTTTACTCATTACAATCTAAATAAATCTTCACAACCCCAATTGATAAGTTACATAATCTAAAATTGGACTCTATGATTTTGATCCACTTTGGTTAGACTAATTATCAAACTCTTTATACTTTATTATAGATCAAAATATTTCCTAATCCTTAATAAACTTATTACTATGAAATCCATAACTAATAGCTCAATTAAGAAAATTTTCTAATTTTCTCCCCATTGAGTAATAATAATTATCATTAGTTTTAGAAACAAAATAATTTGGATCAAGAAAAGATTTAATAAGAAAACTTTATTGATGTATCTTTAAGAAAATAATTTGATGCAAAAGTAATTCAATGTCCATCATTTGGTGCACTAAACTTTTTGTACCAAAAAATATCAAACGAATATCCCAATGTGTAATATAGTTTCAGAATAGTTACGTATACTTAATAACCATACCAACATGAATGAAAAAATAACTTGTAGTAAAATATAGTGATATCTTTATTATTTCATTATGTCATGTATTATTATCGGTCTTCATTTCTCACTTGATGCTAAACTACAATAGAAAATTCCTTTATGAGATCAAAATGTTATATCCTCTTATGTCTTAAGAATACCTGTTTTTACTTTGAAAATTCTTTTATATCATGAGACATGGAAATAAGACTTAATATTAACTTTGTATATGGCCCTATGCTTGCTTTGATTTAATTACTTAATATTAACACATATTTTCAAAAATTGTATCTTTGTGTTATGCTATGAAATAATGCATACAAAAAAATAAATTTTATTACTATACAATGATGATCATCATATAATAAATGATGCAATTTAATTACATTAACTGAAAATTTAAATTGGAGTAAAATTAAAATCTAGGCTAATTATTAGCATAAAAGACTTTAGCATACTCATGTTAGTAACATGTCCCTTATAAACATTAAGACATAGTCCTTTAATTAGTGGATTAACCCTTAATTAGTGGATTAAGTAGCATATACTTAGTCCTAAAAATGCCTTATATAAGTTTTATAACAATCAAACATTTGACTTCTAAATGGTTAGAACTTATGGTATTCTTATTGTTTTTACTAAGTTGCACTATTTAATTGTTATCATACAAATATATGGATATAAAATTTGAATCAACTAAAAAAAATTCCCCAATGAGATTTCTTAATCATTCAATTTGTGATGCATCTCTATAAAGTCAATATGTGTAGTTAAAGAGTTCACATTTTTCTATTTGACACTTTATAAGATTTAACATAATTTGCTAGCATAAATATATATCCTGACTTGGCTTGCTAACATCTAAATATAATAAAATCTAAGTACGTATAAACTATAACGATAAGATTACCATCTTTTATATATGCTAGTATATAATTTTTTGTGCTATTTAAATACCTTAAAACTTGCTTGAATACATTATCTAAGACATAAGACTAACACTTAAAAGGCATAAATAAGTATTTAGGATTAGGAAAAAATTAATAAGAGAAAATTGAATTTAAAAACTAAAGAAATATTTAAATTTTTATATAAATATTGAAGGTCCTAAAGGGGTTTCTGAGAATTATTAAGCAAAGTTATAGCAAGATCAGGAAATAATATCAATGTTATCATGAAAATAGCTTTAAAACTTATGGAATTTACTTTAATGCCAACAGTTGGAATTTTGGGCAATAAATAATTACTATAAATTGATAACATCTATATGCTTCAACCAACAAAAACAAGATTTCATCGATTTGTTAATAATAAACTTAGAAGAATATCTTGTAAAGATGTTGAAAATTACTAGAAGTTATGGTTTTAAAATAGATTACTCCAATATAAGAACAAAACATATTAGAAAAACTATAGAGTTTGTTAAATATAATTCATCAACCTTTATCATACCACACCATAATTCTTAAATTGATGATATAAAAGATTGTATTAAAATACATGACTTAGGTTAAAATATAATTTATAATGGGTCACAATTCTATTAAGTAGGCTAAAAAAATTGACAAATGGGTTCAAAAACTTATAATATCATTAATAATATAACATCTATTCCAAAAAGATGAACTATTATATGAATATGATGAATAACAACCAAAGCCTATCCAACATTCAAAGATTCTAAAATTAAAAATGGTACAACTATAATAACAATTATATTTCCTCTCCAATCTTGAACTACAAATTTACAATCCAACTTCTTTAAATCCTGTACCATATCCCACCAATATTAGCTTTAAGGACTTTCTAGGGAAGGTGGAACCTATGATTTAATTGGTAGTAGATAGATTTGATTTATCCCGTTCATATATTAATGCAGAAATAAAATTTATATTCTATAACTTTAGATCACGTTTAACATTGTTTTACACAATATCTACATTATATGGGACTATCTCTCCACACCTCATGATGTTTAGTATTTAGGAATATAGAATGCAGTTAAAAGAAGTAGTTAAACTAAAAAAATTTAGAAATGAGGAGCATATTATATTATTGAATTTAACACATTATTTTCGTATTCTTATCAACCTGTCTTATCATAATTTACGCTATCATAATAATAGTAATTATTTAACTCATAACTTCTAATTATTCGTATAAAAATAAAAAAAGAAGTAGAAGATAAGATGCAATTATTTAATTTCATTAAGTTATTTTTATATTTATTAAATATATGGTTACCATTCCATGTTTAATATTTTCATGTTTAATTAATATGATCTACTCTAACCAATGTCAGTTTTTGATACATAAAATTGTGTTGCGACGTATATACATGAGCGAATCATTCAAATCGATTGGAGAAAAAGAATTTTGATAAGGAGATTACATTAGATACATAGGAAAAAGTAGCACCATAAACTTTGTAACCTATAAAATTGAAAGTTTGAATGGTGGTATGGAACAATTAATTTTAAATAAAACGGTTGCTTAGAAGTCCTTTGAATAGAATTTATTAATTAGTTTTTAGTAAAATGGGTTGGTTAGAAGTCCACTTGTGAATTTTCAGTAAAAGAGATGACCCATTTGTACCCATTTGGAGAAGAAAGTTGGAGCTCAACTGGAACAGGCTGTGCCATTTCGACTTCCTTGTATACCAATATACATATAAGTGTACACCCTTTATGACATAAACGGTGTTATGCTCCTTCAACATTTCATGTCAATCAACCAAGGATCTTCTCCGTATAGTGGAAGAAAGGCAATATATTGATTGGGACTGGTACACTAAAACAGTGGCAAGTATAGTAGATGGATTTCTTGATGAGATTCTGCAACAGATAAATGTGAAGCTATTGCTGCTACCATTCCTGACTATGTCAGGCCACTGATGATGGAATCTGTCAAGCCCATTTGATGCTTATATGAACTCTTCTTTTCAGTTCAATCTTGTATCCTTGATGACCGTCTTATACACTATAATTCTTGCTCTGACATGCTTGTTATGATCACCCGGTCAGAAGGTGTTTCGTATGTGATCGATGGATCGAATTAGGTGCAGTCCCCAAATAAGAGCTAACAAAAAGTGTTCGAATGTATCCATTTGAGCTCCACTCTTTAGATTAGTTAGAATTCTTAGTAAAATTGAACAAGAATATAATTATTAGCTAATAATTCTTTCTTTCTGTTGGTCTGTAGTCTTCAACACCTTCTAGTCACCTTATAAAGAACATTTTGATACGTTGGACCAACCAGAACAAAACTTGCCACTTCGCCAACCTGAACAAAACTTGCAGAATCATCGGTTTGTCGGAAGTTATCACCTCAGGCCACTACCTCGTGCAGCCCAAATTGAGAGGCTGCCACTCCGAGTCCAAGTCTGCTTCTTTGAGCATACGTACATCAGTGCCTGGGCGGTTCTTTGCTTATAAAATTTCTGACAACTCCCAAAATCCTAGTAGAAACCTCGGACTCCCCAAAACTGATGCTTCGCAGGATCAAACAATGGGTATAGATGACATGTCTCCGAGCTTGAAAAATAGTAGAAATGCCAAAACGATGAAATCAAATTTGAATTGATTAGATTTTATGTAGTTTGGTTCGAATGGAATTGGTTTGGTTTCAAGTATATTCACTTCTAAAAGAAAATCACTTCTTTGCAATGCCAAAGAATCATGTGACCGAAAGAATCATGGTGATTTGGGTAACACCATCCATTGTTGAATGCATAAGAAATCAAATTCATGTGTTGGAATTTTCTACACTTATTAAATTGTAGGAATTCAATGAAAATAACTAAACATGGTTTAATTTAGCATTTTAATTTGCATTTGCTCATTTTCAATTTTATGTAATTAACTATAAAAATGAAATAAAATTTAACTTAAAGAGTCTTCTTATCAGATTGAACACCTGATGAAAAAAATTGTAGTTTTCTTTTATTTAAACTGAGTTTGTGTTTGGAAATTAAAGACCAAACACTTACAAACCGAAATCTTTCTAACATTTGGCGAAACGACGTTCTATGCCTATGATCCGACAAGCAGCTAGAGGTTGCTGACTGCACCTGTTGTTACAACAATCCTGACATAAATTAGGCAAATCAGTGCAGTGTTGCATGCATTCAACTATGCAGTCTTGTTTGTCTTGCACTTCTTCGCTTGCATGGCATGAAGCAACCAATAGTACCATTGTAACAAACGCCACCCATTTCGTCGAACACCTGGCCTCCGTTGTGGATAAGTTGCTTTGCTGATTTGCGATTAACTACCATTCTTGAAATGAGACAGTGGCACACTTTCGAGACTCACTGGCACCCTTTTTATAGGGTGTTGTCATGTTTATATGCATTGATTATTCTCATATTCTTATTATGAGCTTTTCTTAAATTGAATTTATTAATTTTCTATGCAAGGCGGAAAATCTTTGATGCTTACTTTCCATCATTTCTTTTTCTGGCAGATACGTATCTTCATATTTGGTAGGGTCAATGCTTAATTGTTTATCTAACATTCTCCTATTTATACTTCTAAGCACAGATATTTTGTGCTGACCTACTTGTTTGAGTCGATTTATCAGAAAAGATTTCATTCCAACTTAAATTTAATTGAACACGAAATTACAATCAAGAAATTTGTGTTTTTATAAATAATATATATCAAATTTCAACTATTTAAATTTTATCGTCCAATTAAGATTAAAATAAAATAAGAGCGAAATACTTTAGATATCTAAAACTTAAAAGGTAATTAGTCATAGACCAATAGATACAACTTGTAGCACAACCTTCATTGCAACTATTTCTTATAACTTAGGTCATTATAGGAAAAAGGGTATTTACCGACGAAAAATTTCATCGCGAAATGCGGGGTCGGTAACTTTACCGATGGAATTTCCGTTTCATCTGAAAATTTACTAACGGAAAGTTACATTCGTCGACAAATTTACCAATGGAGAGAAACATTTCCGTCGGTATGTATACGAATGGTTTATGATAAACCGTCGGTGAACGTACAGTAAAAATGTGAATATATGCGGACGGTTTGTCAATAATCGTCGTTAAATATAGCTCAAATTACGGACAGAAACTATACTTCCGGCCATAAAATCCCTAAACATTCACTGATGGTTTATCGCAAACCGTCGGTAAATATGTGTTCACTTACTGACGGAGACTTAAATTTCGTCGATAACGACAATACATATTCTACCTCAATTCTCTCTGTAAGTACTTTCTTTTTTAAAATCTTGACATTAAATTTGATTAGGGTAATTTCAATAACTATAAATTATCTGTGCATAATTTTTTGATTTGTTTATATGTTTAATTTGTTTAAATAGAAAATTAATTGATCATATAAAGGAAAAAATTTCTTCATTGATAATAAAAACATTAAATTGTACATAAATTCAAACCAAATGATTACAACAATCCTATTATCCTAGTGAGCGCGGATGGTCTGAGTCTGTAGGCCTCCCTTTTAACTGCTTCACGTCATTTTAAAGCTTAGTTATGTACTCTATTGTCTGTTGCAATTGACTTGTAAAGGTATGCACTGTGCTCTCAAGCTGATGGATACGTTTCACTGTCGATCGTGTACTCACTGCTGTACTGGACGTAGAGGAGTGCGAATAGTATGTGTTCTCAAATGGGCATAGCTTGAAGATCCTTCCATGATTGTCCCTACCACCCACTGCATCAAAATATCCCAGGCTCTCATCAACAGCTTGTTCTCCCTGAGACTGCCACTATATTGTTTCTTGTATTTGGTCCTATTAGCAAGCAATGCTTATATTATAATTAGTAAGTCGTAATTATTACGAATGAATATTAAAGCATGAATTTCACATACATTTAGTTCTCTACATCTGCTATTGATGAATATCACACCGTCATGTTTCTTTGTGTGAGTATGCAAAAACAACTGATGGGGTGTAAGCATTATTCCTATAGACTTTTCCTGCATAACAGTAAAATATCCTAAGTTAAACTGGAATTTATAAAAATTTCGGCAGAGCCTCCTCTATTTTTATGATATTGCCCCCTGTTGAAGAAAGAAAATAATTCACCACATGCATATATGACACCAGACATTTATATCATGATCATTATCTATCATCACAACATTCACACATCAGTTTAAATTGAAAAACAATAAAGTAAAAATTAGAATATAAGTGTAATAGTTAGATACTTACAAGTCTCTCTGCATGCTCGTACTAGGTAATTGATCCTTCGGTATGAACGGGAAGATTGTCTCCCCCTGGGCCTCCATGTCTGTTAGTCGATTTAGGTCCTGATATGAACATTGCCTCAGGTGATGTCTAGTACTCCTGCCAACAACTCCATATGGCCTTAGAAATATAAGGTGATCGTACACCAATCTTATGTATGGCACCAATAAAGTTGCGATAACATGTTCGAGCTTGCCTCTCCCATACACCATTTATGACCCCATCAATACCAGAATCCTAGTAAAATTGTTTATGAAATTAAAAGGAAAATTTTTTTATAACTTATAATCTAATATTATTTATGTATAAACATAAATGAAAAAGGAAATTATTTGCATATTGTACCTCAAACTCCTGAAAGTAAAATGTCTTTATGGCCTGAGAGATCTTCTTCCATACATAACCCTCAGGATCAATCATCTCCTTAAATGTAGATGTCATATGTTTGGAACACGGTTAAGACATAATCAACCTAATAAAAGAAAAAATAATTTTATACCATTTGTAAAAATTTAAACCTATAACTTAATTATAAACATATATAGTGTTTCATGCGATTTCACTTACATTTGATTGACCATTATGATTTACTTTCTTCCATCAGGTCTCTCAACTTCAGGCTAGCAATCGTCTCCTTCATTTGCTATAGGGGTAGTGGATGATGTATGAGTGATGGATGATGAAGCATCAGGATCAGCAAGTGATGCTTCATCTGCAACTGTAGGCCCTAGAGGTGGAGGTGGTGATTCCGTTACAACTGGAGACTGTGATGGTTCACCCTCACAGTAAGTATCGCCAAACATGCGTCTGAACCTGGGTCACATTACATGACATTGTCTCTTTGGTCCCACATTTCTACCTGAAATTCATTATTTATTGAATTTTTTAGAAATATAAGAATTTGAATTTGAATCCAATATTTTACACAATATATGTAATAGGATATTGCGATTTGTTGAATATCATATTGAAGTACAAACTTTGAATTCAATTATGAGAATAATTATTACAGTCATAGAGCAATAATGTAATTAGTTTGAAGCTAAGTACGGTGTATTGTAGAGATCAATCACAATGATATAATTATTTTCTTGGATTCCAAGTGACATGAGAGTCGGTGAAGGTAAATGAGTCCCCGATGGCTGGATTCCCGAGAAGGGTCTTGATATGTTTGAACGCACCAATGGAAACAGTTAAAGTTCTTCCCTCACATGTAAGGTTTTGAACACCTTCTTACAACAACATTTTTGCCATTGCTAAACTTGTAGATGAAACAGTACGAAAAGGTTTACCTACGACACAATTAGTATAGAACTTACATATTGTTAGATTAGATACTCGTTAAACAAACCTATCATAAAAACTCATACGTATGTGAATGTCCAGATGAGCTCTGTGGAATTGCCAAATTTTCTAAAGCAATCGATTTCCCTAATCCTTCATCGACTGTTGTTTCATTGCTCACACCTCTTTTGGCATACATGTCATCTTTGAGATGTAAGCAAGCTTAAAACAATATGTAGTATATACCATCAAATATGAATAAATATAATGTCTTCATGATAAGAAATTAGATGTATATAATAAGGAAAGTGATGTTATTCAGATGATACTATACACCTTGAAGCAGAAGATTGGCTATGGAAGGCAAACAATCATTACTTAAAGAAGTGGAGATTTTTGCTACATTATGTAATCCTTCTGTTGGGCCCCGATTCGCATTAAGCATGTTTGATTTATTTTGAGGTTTAGATTGATAATTTCTTTTAATTAGAATAATTTGGGATTTTTATTACTTAGTTAATAGGAATTAAATGGAGGTATTTAGTTAAAATTGAAATTTTAATAAGTTGTTAGAATTTAAAAGAATAAGAGAGGCATATGGGCAATTTAGGAAGTTCACTTAGGTTTTTAAGACTTAAGGCTTATAAGGAGGGGCATTATAGTCATTTTAAAGAGCAATTAAAAAAAGAATGAAGGAGGAAGCCCTTAGTTGTCGTGAGTGAAGAGATAAACCACGAAATTAAATGAAAGAAGGAAGGAATATATGTAGTAGTCGTATGAAATGAAGAGGAAGCCTATGAAATTTTCTAGTTTTAAGAAGGGAAGGATGAAACTACATAGTTTTGTTATAGGTTATAAGTTAAGAAAACTATTCCCTAAGTCATTTAAGAAAGAAACTTACAAAAATTACAAGAGAAAAGAGTGGGAGAGTGACTTTCGACCAAGAGAATAAGAAGAAGAAGAAGAAGAAGAGAAGTAAAGGCTTAGGTTTT
>JANTPM010000005.1:45576890-45597862 GCA_025434745.1 Erythroxylum divaricatum | reverse complement strand
TATTAGCTTGAAGGATTTTTTTTAGTGAAGGTGGAACCTATGATTTAATCGGTAGTAGATAGATTTGATTTATCCCGTTCATATATTAATGGAGAAATCAAATATATATTTTAGATGCAATTATTTAATTTCATTAAGTTATTTTTATACTTATTAAATATATGGTTACCAAACGTCATCATCCTGATACAATAAAAAAAAGGTTCTCTCTTTAGGAACAAAACGAACATATCAAGACGACGACGTTTGGTTTTAAACCAAACGACGTTGTCCTAATACACTAAAAGAATGTTCTCTCTTTAAGAACAAAATGACGTCGATTTGTTACAATTAAAAACGTTCAAGTTTTTTAGTAGAGAAGACGACATTTTTACCTACGAATTTACTAACGAAAATTTTCGTCGCTAAATTACAATTTTATTATTGCCGGCCTTTTTCATATTTTGGAGAACTTTTTTGACCAATACAATATATCCATCAGTAATTACCGATAGTTTCTTTACCGTCAATAATATTCCGTCGTTATTTCAGATTTTTCTTGTAGGTGGCCATTTAGTCGTTCCTTGTATTATGAACCACAGAACGAGAATCGATTCGCTTTGATTTCATATTTAGATCGCCAACAATCCCTGAAGTTCAGTTACACGTGAAGTTTCAAAGAATGTATAGTAACAACTCGATGTCTGGTAATTTTCATGTCTATGAACGCCACGAAACTTCCCTTCTTTACGACATGAGTTGATTGATTATGTCCCTTGTTTGTCCTTCTGCCATGCCAACATTGAAATTCAATAATTTTCAGTTCTGAGGAGGAGTAGACTCCAAGGCACAGCCTGAGCAAATAAATTTCTCCTTTTGTGAATGCATACGGTCCCAAAGCATATGGAATCTGTAAAGTGAAATGAGTGTCATTGGAAGAATGATCAAGAACGGTTTGACTGAGTTTTTACAGATGGAAGTCGATTCATCTGTATCAGCTTCATACTGGTACCAACCACTCCACATTTGGACTTACAACCAACGAATACTTATGCCGTCGATCTTTAAAGCCCACATGTACAAATCAGTCCCATCAACCACAAACAGTTGTTCAAGCAAAAATGGGGTCAAATTCACCCCTTCCATTGTACTTCTTTTGCTTCAAACTTGTGGCCCCTGTGACACATGTAATTGTCCCATTTGGTTGATGACATTGGGCCCCTTTCCTAAACTAGGGTAAGAAACTCCTCATCTAACTTCAGTATCAATAAGCGTAACCTTGCCCTTTGCTTCCGTCACCGGTCGTTGGTTGAGTTAGGCCTGCCTATTGTCTTTGTCTCGACTCCTACTAGACCTTAACAGCAAAGCAAGTACTTGAAAAGCTTGGACTAATAACGTGTTTGTTGGACAAACAAGACGGTCCCCCTTCATGTTCAATCCATTGTTGACACTTAGCTTCTCTTCATTGGTTTCCTTTCCTCGGTTGTATTGGATTTGTGGTTCTGCTTCACGGTTGACTGATTCTATTGTTCTGGCTTCCCCTTGTCATTTTCTTTATGGTTAAAAACGTGAACTATGCTCAATTCATAGCCACTTTTACGGTGACAAAGACCACAACTTAGTTTATCAACTGTTTGGGTTATATTCTTAGAACCATCCGCATGCAAAGTGGAGTTTCACCATGGTTTGTGCGGTAAAAGGAAAAGAATGGCTAGAAGTTCATACTCAGGTAATTATAAATTCTTTAATTTGGCATATATACTTGCACCATCTTCCTCTTGGTATTATAATCTTCCGTTTTTTCATCGACACTGTCAAGTACTTGAGAAATCTAGAAAGAAAAGGATAAATATAGTGATGAAGAACCAAAATGATATGCAGAGAAGGAAAAAGGACTGAAGGAATATGAGGAACATCGATTGAAAAGGTATAGTAGGAAGGGAAAAACAGTTAACATTCTAATTAGTCAACATCTAACATGGCAATGTTCATAAGCCTCTGATACTTACAAAGTAATAACAGACAAATCATATTTAGAAAGAAAACCGAGTAATAGGAAGCTTAGCATATTCAGCTTAATTGCATTAATTTACAGAAAGAATTCCCCATTGATAGAAACATGAAGATCATCAAAAATTAGTTCTTTCCACTCCCAACATCTACTTCTTTAGTTCAGCAGTAATCCCCTTTATCATCGAGAAATATCAAAGTCTTGAGAGTAGCTGAGCTGTTCCATCTCCCAACTCGATCTTGAAGCAACTCCTTCATGAGAAGGTACATACTCCTATATATGGTGTACAAGCAAGAATAACCGTAAGACTACCAGCCAACACTTGAACACGGTGAAAGTAAACATTGACATATCAAAAAAGACATTAAATTTTATTTTAACCTCTAATTTCTTCACCAATTCCTTTGCTGTTGGAGCAGATACAATAATAGTACGTGCACTAGCATTTATGAATCCTTCCTCCACAGCTTTGTCAATGAACGAGAGTAGAGAATTGTAGTATCCATCAACGTTTAACAAGCCAACCTTCAATATAAGACACCATTAATCTCTATAAAGTAATGCAATTGCTATGTCATGCAGAGGAAAAAATGGTGTTCTTTTCTTTTGAGAAAATATTAATGTAATGATGTTTCACAAAACAGATACCAGTACAAGCACGAGTCTTTACCGGTTTGTCATGTATCCCAAGTTGAGCCCATGTTATGACTTCAAGTAACTCTTCAAGCGTCCCATAGCCACCTGTAAGGGATGCATTTCTTGTACACAATTAATCACTAATTTCTGACCAAAAGGAGGCCATATAACAGAAGATCATATACAAAAATTAAGAAACTTGAGATTAAAATCAATTGCTTATTTCCAAAACTAAACTGTAAGCTTGGTCTATTTATCTGTTCCCTTTGTCAATACATAAGATGATCAGAGTTGATAACTAATGGAGATTTTAAGCCTCTGATTATTTATGAAAAGTTAACTGAACCAATTTCCTAGTTTTAATTGGGTTGGGAAGGGGAGGGTGGTCAAGAATTCTTCCCTTGTCCTTAACAAGATCTTTAATGCAACCATTGTAAAACAAAGGCAAAAGCATCCGCCACCCATGCAGGTCATGATTGCTCTTATTTTCTCATGCTACGGAGAGTATGATTCTATTTCTAATTCTATGGGCGTGGCTCGTGGGGATAAGGAGACCACATGAAGATTAAAGTGACTGTTATATTCACTATGTCTTCTATGTTCCAAATATTTTGAAGTTTGATAAAAGTGGCTTAAAGGAATGAAATCATTGCTTGGTAGGTGCAGTTTCTAGTTGACCAGTACTGTGTGGTAGAAATCTGTCTGTAATGTCCTTTACTATTTGCTGTTAATATGCTGGGACATAAGTGCAGTAGCATTACAGGCTATAGAACTAACGAGGAAGCGTTAGGAATTGAGAACATGAATCAGGGAAGCAGGGTGCCTTTGCAGCTCTAGTTTTCAGTGTGAGATGTTGACGGGTCAGGTATAGCGTTTGAAACGTTGCTCTGTAATCATGGTTATAGCTAGCTGTATAGAGGTTTAGCCATTAAAGTGCTGTCTTCCCAGGATTGGCAGAAACCATTTTTGGTATCAAAAGCAACTGCTTCCTCTTGAAAGTTTCCTAGTATGGAATAGCTCCTTTCTTCCTAAATTTGTGAAAAATGGAAAGACGCTTCATTCTTGTGGAAGGAAAGGACTAACAAGAAAAATTTGAAAGTGAAAAGCACAACCAGTTAGTCGTCTAAAATTGATTTATGTACTACTATTCAGTATGGACTATAGTCTATGGAGCTTTATATTTCCTTAAGGAGCACGACCCAGTAACTTTTCTGATGAGTCTTTAAGGCCTATAAAGATGGGTATTTATTGTTCGGCTTAGCATTTTCTTATCTGTTCAAAAATTTCGGGTTTCTTTTTTATTCTTTAGTTTTTAGGTGGGGAAGAATCCTCCAGAGACTAGAGAGCAAGGCTTCAAAGAAAGTAAAGTTCTTAGCAAGTTTCTGCTGGATCAAAGCATGGATATGACGAATGCTGCATATTTAAATTAGTGAAAAAAGGGACTTCTCATTTCCAACTGAAAGTTCAGAGGGCTTATACTAACCTGGCAACGCAATGAATGCATCTGAATGTTTAGCCATCTCCGCTTTTCTTTGATGCATACCGGCAACAGCCTTCACTTCCCCTACTGTTTCACCAGTTAACTGCAATTAAAAGTCACAAAAGAAATCAATCAATAAAAGGGCTCAATGGAGACAGCGATAAAGATAAGAATTTGGAGTTTTCTGCAACCAAGCAATGATGATTGCTGCAGGAACAGTGGAGTGCTTCAGCAACATCTTGGACTAGTTAATGAAAGAACAAAAAAAAAAGTAAAAGATGAAAAGATCCGAAGAAAGTAATACTCAGAATAAACATACAAGTAGACAAGTAAACCAACAGAAAGAGAAAACTCCATATGTGAAAAAATGAGTATACCAAGTCAAAAATACCCGAGGAAGATCATGAATAGGGCTGCGAAGTACTCAGAAACACAAACTTTTGTTAATGGAAGAAAACGAAAGTTATGAGTTGAGAGAAAACGGAATACGTAATGCGCAGAGAAAAGGATAAATAGGAAACAACAAAGGAAAAAAACCAACATCAAGGTCGTTAAATAAGCGAAGTGTTCAAAAAGAGTAGGCAAAAACAAAACGTGAAAACTATAGATTTGAGAAGAAATAAAGCTAGGAAAGCAGAAGGCCAAAAATCTAGCTTTTATATATAAAAAGTTTCTGGCTTTTTAAGAAACATAACAAGAAAAGGTAGAAGACTTTTTCTAGCTCTAGCAGACATACCTCTCGAGGCATGAGCGTCTTGGGAATAACCCTGCAGGTAGACAATAACATGACAAAAATTAGTTGAAGAGAAAGAAAAACAGTAAGCATAACATAGCTAACCTCATTGTTTTTGTTTATTGATCTAGTTTATCCATTACAAACTATGTTACAAGACAAACTTGAATATAAAGTGTAATTACCCGATAACATGACGACCACCATCATGAACGGCTTGGGAGACCAAACCCATCAAACCTATGCTGCCTCCTCCATAGACCAAATCAATGTTCCTAGAGACCTGCAAACAAGGTGATGATTATACTCTGTTCATGGAAACAAAAATGAAACAATTTTTGGGTACAAGGTCATTGTTTTTAACGTGAGAATATACTCGGATATGCATTCTTTATCCCCTTTGGAAAGGGCTTTGTTGCTTTAGCCTGCATTCAACTTGCTTGTATGACAAGGACACTGCTACTAAATACATTAATGGGTTTTACTTTCTTCTGAGAGGGAGAAAAAAGTATAGAGGATTACACAAGAAAACTCCAGAACGGGAAAACCCAGGTTGAAAATTTGTCTCAGTGCCAAGGAACAGTTACAGATACGTAATGTCAGTAAATAGGACAAGTTACAAGCAAGTTGTAAACAGAATAAGCACACAACAACACTCCGGAGTAGAATAAAACTCCAAGAAACTTCCTTTTACATGTCTAGCAAATTGGTTTTTATGTCTAAGCAAGGAATAACAATAACTTATCAAGTTTATAAACGGATTAGCAAGGAAATAACAGGTATAAGTAGAACACATGCCAAAATCTCCATTGAAATAGTTTAAAGTTGTAACTAATACCAGTTCATTTCCAAGCTCAATAGCAGCGTCTTGGTAACTCGTCTTCTTCCCTTGACTACTCCCACAAAACACACAAATTCTCCTAAACTTTGATGATGATGATGATTGATTCACTGCCTCACTACCCATCTCAGTTTCACTCTCTTTAACACTCACACTCTGCCCCAATATACCCTGCTTCTACTTTTGCCTAAAGTGCAAGAAACAAGAATCTCCTACACGTCCCTCTTTGTCTCTACTATTGTTCGCTAAGCTATTACACCAAATATGTCAAAGAACATTGCAAGTATGAACTTGACTACCCTCTTGTTGCTTGTCCACTACTCATATTGAGTGCGTTTCCTGATCTTCGTATGCTATATATAAACCTTAATGCACGTGAGTTGCTCCTCTCTAGCACGCTCGCTATACACTGCGCACATACACCAGCCAATATTGGCACGCGCGGAACTTCTCTTTCCTTTCTTTTTCTTCCCCCGGTCGCTTTCTATCTGTTCCTAACTTAGCAAATGCTAATATAAATTTTCTTAAATAAATAAAAGTAATTTCTACTATTATTTTAGGTTTGATTATCCAACTAAGTATACATTAGTACTCTTTCATCGAAAAAAATGACCGATTAATTAATAAAATAAATATTATTAAAGTAAATCAAAATCAAAAATCTAAAATTTAAACTGAAATAATTTAATATTTTTACTGTTAAATCGACTAGTGGACCAGTCTTATCTTTACAAATCGATGATTTGTAAGAGATTGATTTCTTGTAGAGTTTCAATTCTTTTTCTAACAAATCTCATAAAAAGAATAGTTTTCTTTTGAAACAAATTAAGGCCTAGGTCATATGAATACAGCCAACTAACATAGAGTTCCTTGGTAAACTTTCTAGGCATCATTAAACAAAGCCAAATTTGAATATAAGGACAGACTTCCCTTTACATTAAGCCATCAAGAAAATGCAAATAATGACAAAATGGGATGGGTACCATTTCTTTTTAATCCTGCTGAAATGGGCATGCACTTGCAATAAGAAAAGGGTTAAATTATAAACAGAAACAGAGATCTATCAGAGTCAAAGTATGGGTGAAATTCAGAAGAAGAAAATGGGTCTCAGAGCAATGCGCATTTTGGTGATGATTGAAGTAAGAAGACACAAGTGGGTTAACCCCCATCACCTTGTACCCCTCAGTCGACACAACTGTTTCTTATTTAGGAAACATCTCAATTTAATTACATTCATCCCTTCTCTTCCCTCTTCCCCAGTTATCCCCTCTCTTCCACCACCACCTTCAACCACTCCATCTCCGACCATCCTGCCCTCTACCATGTACTTCCCTTGTCTGCTGTTTGCCTGCCTACTTCTCACCTATCAAATTTTACTGTCTTTCTAAGACATTTTTTGCTGTCTGTAATATAGTGATGTCTCATCATGTCATTATATATCGTTTTGTTGAGACAAATTAATTAGACAAAAACATGTAATACAAGTACATATTATACTTATGTTTAAAAGTTGTCTTCCTTTTGTAAATGTAATTGACTTATTAGATAGGTCCATCGAATAATTACTCCTCTACTAAGTTACACTCTTAAAAAACATAGGAGTATTCTATAACCCATTATCCATTAGCCCACTTGCTCATTTTCTCTTATTAATTGTTATAATAGGTGCTAGCTTAATGTGGTGATTGCCTGGATTGCAGGAACTGAACTCATGCTATTTAACTAATGAGTATTATCTATGTGCCTATTACTTAAACATCTCCAATCCCAAGACTGGCCTTTCTGGCCTGATTCTTTGCCTTTACTCTTGCTCCTTTTTGTTTAATGCTCTTCTGTCTACTTCCTCCAGGTATTGAGATTATAAACCCATAATTACTAATTCCTAATGGGGGATTGAGCGCTTTAATTATTACATATAGCTCCTGCATGCTTGCATGCGCATTTTGACTCATGTTTTTGTGTGTTAGCGATTGTCCATTGTCGTTTGTATATGAGTGCCATTCACAGTGTTTCTTCTTCTTCTTGGTGTGACAGAGATTGGATCACCAATCAGAAAACGTTAAAACCCTTTTCACTGCTCACTGTTTGTGTTAACTCTTCTATCGAATTGATCAAAACATAACAATTTTCCATCTACCTTTGAACGAGGTGAACAGAAGAAAACTTGAAACAAAAGGTACAGTACTAAAGAATATACTGATACGCTTTTCACGATAAGCCAACTCCTTATACTTTACAAGTGAAGATGTGTGTACGTGTAATGTATATATTCTCTTGTTAAAGAAGTGACGAGCAGCACAGTCAAAAAATACAAATATTTGTTATATTTTCGATTTAAAATGCACGTGAAAAACTATATCATAAGAATTATGAGGAAGGAACCGAAAATTAATGTATAGATGCAAAAAAAAAAGAAAAAAAAGATTCTGATCATGAGACTTTCACGCCTGTATGTTGCAGGAAGGTGTTGCTAAGCAAAGGACGGAACCTGCAAGCAAGCATCTGTCACCACCACCTTCTTAGTCCTACCAACACCCAACCTATCTTTTTTATTACCTCCTTCATTTCCCAATGACTTTGATTTCCGTTGCACAGTCCCCAAAACTTGCTGGATTTCTGATCTTATATAGTTGGCATTTTTTGTCAGTTCCATACAATACACGCCAGTACACTTACGTTATGCTCTATCAAGATTCATGTATTCATTAGAGTCAAAATTGTAAAATTAACTGCAAATATTCCAAAGTTTCAAACTTTCAATGGGATGGGACAGCTAGGCCATCTGAAATTGAAGCAACTCCTATCCGGCATGCACCAGTTGCATGCCAGACTAGTGTTATAGTGTGTGTGTCTGTGTACTGATGAATAATGAATCATTCAGGAACAGAAGCAGTCATGCCTGAGCCAAAAGCAAAGCCAAAGCCATCTCTTTCTCATCCATCCATTAATAGCATTATGTAATTGTCTGCAGCCACTGATTTGTCCAGTGAAGTATCAATTCGCTATTCTATCTCCCTCTTATGACACGTGGCCCCAGGTCCAGTGAAACATTCATGTAACTATATATCCCACAGTTTGCTTTTCTGTTGACAAGCTTTCTTGGCTCCGTCCAGCCAACAGGAGTTGAAATGTGTCAAGCCTTCTCGATTGTCTTCTTCTACAGTTCTCAGAACTCCTTTTAAGCTTTTCCTACGGTGGTCTTAGAAAAGCTAGTGCAGCCGAGTAGGACCCTTATGAGTCTCCTAAAGCAAAACAGAGATATTATTCATTCTCTATAGTATGGACCATATGGCATTATAATATTAGGAAAACACAAGAAAATTTGAGTAAAAAAGTATATCCATAAGAGAGGATATATATATACATATATATGGATGAAACATTCTGAATCTCCTTTTACTAAAAAAAAAGTTTATTTAGTGCTTATGTAAATATTGTGCTTTATGGTATTAAAAATATGATTAATTGGTAAAAAAATGGAAAACATATATAAACATCTTGTTTTATTATAAATTTATTTATGCATTATGGTCGAGACAAGTGAAAGAGTGCAAACCTAACCTGATCTTCTCGAAGGATATGCAATTTTGGGGTTAACAAAAATAGAAAATAGACCGAATGAATGACAGATTCCAGTTGTGAAAAGGTAACGATTACTAAAAGGGCAAAGAAACAGGCATGCCCCATTAGCATAGTCTCCGATGTCTCTGTTGCCTACCATAACACATTGTTTAAATGTCAACTACGTGATATGTTATTGTCGCGTATGGAACATTGATCATTAGGAGATTGAACTAATAATCCATGGCTTACTTAACCCTTTCTCACACGCTACCCAAAGCTCCTTCTGCTTTGGTTACAATCAGATGTCGACAGCTATCAATTCTGTTCAGTTTCTGAAACACTTGACTACTCCAAAAAGGTTGAGAAATCACCTGAAAACAGCTCCTCCTCAAGTTTACTTCAACTAGAAAGTGGGCACCTTAGACGCGTCCATGTGGTGCTCATTATGGCGTTGAAGATGAGAGATACGTAGTACCGGAGCTAATGGCTGTTTCCAATTCTACGTTATGGACTTCCCAACAGCAAACTGATAACGTGTAGTAGTTTTTGTACATATGAATGTGAAAGAAACCTGATTATTACTCAGACTAATTGTGCTGTGGTAAATCATTCTTTACATGAATTTGGTACAGCTAAGTTTGAAAATTTTGTGGTCTCAAATTATAAAATTTGATGTGGACCCTTATCTCTAACTATTTCAAAGAGGCAGTTTAATTGAAGTGTTTATATGTTAGCCTAACATCTTTTTACCACCAAAAAAGCTGCATATCTTCTTAATTTTACAAGTTATTTTGCAAGAATCCTGAAGAACTTCAGATGAAAATAGGTTTAGTAATTTTGAAGCCAAGCTTCTAGGGAAGGTACTTTTTCTCAAAAATCTAAGGAAATGTGCTATTCCAATTTCTCCTGCTATTTCATGCTTGTTTGTAATGCCCTTGTGGACATTAAGATCTAAAATATAGGAGTAGCCATGTCTTGTCCCATGAGGTTATGTAAATATATATATCCGCACAGGCCTGGTTGTACCTTTGCAATTGCGGTATGACACAGACTGCAGAATTCGTGAATCCCATTATAACATTTCTGTCTTCTTCTCCAGGAATGTTTTTATTTCAACCTAAAAGCTCCTAGTCTCTAATGAGATTCAGGATCAATTCCAATAAATTTAACTTCAAATTCACGAAAAGCACTAGGGTGATGTCAATAGATATGCCGTAATATGCAAATGTGTGACTTTTCATGGTAGGCATAGGTATATAAATAGTGGAATTGGAATGTAAGTTCAGATACATACGAAAAAGAAAAGATAAGGATCTTAATTAGGAGTTGATTGGCCAAGAGTAGTTGGCATCTTATACAAGCAAATGGATGCTTTTCGGCCAAGGCAGAAGATGACACAGCATCACTGTAGAAAAATTTCAGATCCACATTCACTTTCCTACGTAATACACCCTCAATGAGTCATCCCACGTACATTGCCTCAGGACGATATAGCTTACATGTTTATCCTGAACAAAATACCAATTGGAAAGTTACCTTCTTTCTTACAACAACAGGGTTTGGTTTTCTGTTCATGATATGTCTAACAAGCATGCATGATGTCTAATTTTTCAAAAAAAGCATCCATGATGTCCCGACTCATTCTTTTCTAGTACAATGTTTGCTTCTAATAAAGGTTTTATAATAGATTATGATAATTATGACTGGTTCAGATGCAAATGTGATAATTAGTTACCATTTTGAATACTAATTAGAGCAATAATTGCGTTGGCAAGTAGTAAATTTCTATTTGAAAGTTTGATTTTGGGATTTCATTCAAGAGGACTATGTCCTCAAGGTAATCAAAATTTCAAATCGTTTGAAGTCACTTTTCAGCTAATAGAACCAAGTGAAGTTCCCTTTTCTTCCTCTTACCTAATTTATTCAACAAGCAGACACCATCAAGTATACCTGGTGCAATCTTTTTGAACCATTAATCGATTCACCTGACCCTTAAAAAATCATGAATGAGGGTAATAAACCCTTCATTGTTTTTCTGTTTTACATAAAGGAAGAATAATGATAATTCATCAGAAACCGAAGACTTTAGAGGCTTCTGTTAGACTGCTTTTTCAGTTGTTTCTGGTTTGACTTGAGTTACTTGAGCAGACAAAGAAAAGCCTAACTTGAAGGGACTTTGACCCATTGAATATACATAAAACCCTTAAATGTAAACAGAACATGTGAAAAGCAGGAATATCACATGATTTTAACACGCCTGTGGTCTAGTTGAAACGACCTTTGGCCCACCAAAATTGGAAAGCAACATGAATTAGAAAGTTGGTGATGTTAAGCTGTTCCTCGTTCGCCAACTTTTTTGCATCTAACAGAAAAAAAGCTTCACTTTTCAATAATTACACTATTTTAAGGGCCTCTTAGATTCATGGATTCAAATCCCAACCAGATTGATTTTCATATTAAAAAGTTAGGCATCTTCCTCAAGTTTTCTTTTGACTTGCATGTACTCAAGTTCCATTGGACAAGATAAAGCATGCAAATTTCACTTTATGACTAAAGACTAATAAAGACGCACCGACTATAATTTAAAAGCTAGAACCATTTGAACGAAAAGTTTGGCTGCCGGCACGGTTCATTTCCTCTGTTAGCAGTTGCAACAGTGCAAGAGACCTTTAATTTAGGATTATGAAGCTAGTTTTCAACTTGAATTAAGGCTTTTGATCAGTAGGTCGGGATTAAGTGTTTTCAATTCTCCTACTTCAACATGCATGTATGACTCATTTGATAGTTAATTTCTACTTGTGAAATAAACTTAATCATATTACTTGCTTATTTTAAGTTACTTGTAAGGCTAGCTATGCAGCCAATGTTTCCCTATAATTAACGTTCTAAAAAAAGTTAAGATGAGTTCTCCTAAGTGATGGTATTATCTGAAGTTTTAGATTCAAGTCTAAATATATTAATTAGTATATATTAATTATTTGGGTTGAACTCATTATTCAATTTTAATTAATTCATCAATAAATAATTTATTTAAAATATGTAATTAATTTGCCAATTTAGTTATCGTTCCTAAATTTTCGTGTCATCTGAAACATAACTTTGAGGTTTAGCTTCAAATGGATCACTTGTCCAATTCAAAGTAGACAACTATTCTTAATTGTTAGTAATTAGCTAGCTGTAGTAATGCGACTCTGTCAAAACATGAAAAGATTAGGTTTTTGAAAGTTTCAAAAGCAGAAATAGACCTCTCTGCATGCTCATGCTGTCTGTTTAGAGTTTGCAGGGACTGTTATTGATTTGGTGGACCTCACTAAACCCTTACTATGTTGAAGAAGAACACTTAATCATGATTAAGCAAACGGCTTCAATTGGTCCAGACCTGATACTAGTGTTAATTAATGCGATCAACCAATGGAATTAGTAACACGTTTGTCAGCATAAAATACAAAAGAAAAGGTTCGATAGATTTCTATGTCCCACAGTCCACTTGACGCAGAAGGTTTCTCAATAGTATCTATACCGTTGTTTCAGTTAATTTAAAGTCAAACTTAAAAGCCCCTTGAATTATTGGGCATAAACAAGCCACTAACTTATCTGTGATCATATTTTGTTGTTTAATGAAAGCTTCAAGTAATAATAAGGGCAGTAATCACATTAACAAAGATGATCACAACAATTATACAACGATAAATACATGTTAATTAAGTATTCTAAACCTTAACTAATAACTTAATCATGAAATAGGGTATGGTTTTGCCATAAACTTTGCGAACTGAACAACAATCCCACGAAATTGCAGGTGAAGCTTCGATTTATAAGTCCAGCTCTTCCTTCCCCTCTCAAAACATCTAACCAAGACTACATTTTCACCGAAAGTTTTGCAGAAACATGAAAACAGCCAAAGTCGTCTCAATAATTTAATAGGGACAAACATTTAGGAGAGACAGGTTGCGATCATTTCGGGAAACAAAGAAAGATGGGGGCAGTGCAGACGTGTAGAGCGGACTGGTATGGTTTGGTTGAAGATCTGTGTCTTCTGTTCTTAGGACACAGTTATATCCCAATTCACTATACTTCCCATCATATGTGGTTCCTCCGGTATTTCCAAGGATTTATGTTGTTTTCTATAGCTACCTAAGCTAGATGCTAGTTTAGAAACGTGGTAAGGTTTTCTCATTTCTGGTTTTTATGTTTATTCTCAAAGTCCCCAGAGGTGACATTTTTGAAAGTGACAATTCTGCTAGGGATCAAGTAGTTGGTGAACTCATGACGTCCTTTTCTTGCACTTCAAATTAATTAACAACATTTTAAGCTGACAAGGTAAAGCCCTAAGTCTAGTTTATCTAAGTTACGTTCTATTAATTATTTCTACACAACGGATACTCCATGTATTATGTAACAAGGATAAGCATATCTTTTACTAAACCTAAGGGGAAGAGTAATTGCTACCACAAACAAATACTCAAATAACATGTTTTATTTCCTTGTTTTAATAAGACAAAAATAAGTTTGCCATATACAAACCATTTTTTATAGATTTACTCATTTCTAAATATTGTTTAAATTTAAAATTTTGAAAAATATCTTATGATATTTGTTAGTTCTTAGATAATAGAAAATAAGGAGATTGAATTGCATATATTAATTTGTTAACTTAATGAATGATTTATCTATACTAATGAATAGTTATAATAAATTTATATAAGACAAAATAAACAGTCCAAAAATAAAAGAGAGCAAACAAAGAAAGAGAAAATTAATTTATAATTATTCCATCAAACAACTTTTGACTTACCTTTTTTCCCTAATTCGATCCTTGAGAATTTATTGTAGTGTTATTCAATGAGAAACATTTTGTACATATATATTCTTTTTTAGTGAAGAAGAATATTTTACATATCTCTTTTGTCAAGGATGAAGAAGAACTGTAACAATTCAATTGCTCTATCGATTAATATCTCAATTACTCAAATGTAATACAAGAATTTATTTTATGATCACTTATTGCAATAAAGTTTCCTATCATGCTTATACACACATAAATGTAATAAAATCTTTTCAAAGGCTTCTAAAACTATCTCAATGCCACCAAAGATCTTTTTCACAGCACATATATGATCTGTTTATTCTTAAAATAACTAATTATGTCTGTCACGGACATAAATTAATCATAACAATGACGTTGGTTGGCCAATGTATTGCATTTCTTGATCAATGTATCAACCGACATTCTAGTACAAACTTATGTTACACAAAATATATATAAGCATACTAATTGACCAATATGTCATACTAATCGACTTAGTAGGTAAAAAATGCACAAACTACTTTAAAACTCTAACATAAGTCAACCAAACATTCTCAAACAAGCCCTTTTTTTAATTCTCAAGATTTTCAAAGATTAAAACATATTTATTTGATAAAAAAATTGATCCAAAACTATTTCAAAAGTTTTATTGTAATTATTTTAATCATCAAGATTTTCTTTAAACTTAAACTAAATTTACTCTTGATTATAAAAGATTTATGAATTTCAGTAAGAGAAAAAGAAAGGTATAAGAAGAACTGGGGGAGATGATAAATAATGATATAACTTTACTTAAAATTATTGAAGGCATAACCCTCAATAGAAAACTTTGGCATACTAGCATACGAAAAAAAGAATTTCACATAAAGAGGTCCTTCATGTTCTTATAAGTGTTTAAGACATTTTCTTTTGAGTCTTATATCTTGTATTTAGCCTAAATATTTAATATGTATAACTTCCCTCTTAATTATTTAGCCTAAACATTTTCTTACTTAGCCTGCATATTTTCTTATGATGGCTTGTTTAATTAATTTATTTACTTGTCTTCTTTCATGTTTGCGTAGTTATTTACTTACTTTATCTCTTCTTTGTATTCTTATATCGTATTCTAAATTTATTCCATTATTTATGATATTACCTATTTTAAATTTTTATTTATACATATTTATCTATTTTATTTTTATATTATGTTATATTATATGTTTAATTAGTATTTTTCATATGAATTTATAACAAAAAATTCTCTACCAGTTAGAGGTAAATTTGCGTACTACTGGACTTCCCTAATCTCTGTGTATTAGTAAAACTTTCACTAGGTTATTGTTGTTGTTGTTGTTACATATAATGAAATGACCATCAAAATTTTAAGATAAGAATATATAAAGGATTACAATATTTGTTTCACTTGAAAGACTTCAATCTTTCTTGTTCTTGGTTTACTTGACTTGAATTACATTGAAACTCTCTTAGATTGTATATATGCACTTCACTTTGCTCATTTGTTAATCTTTTGAATGTTCAATTCATTTAATTGACTTCTTAACTTATTTTACCTTTTCATTTAACTTGATCTTTCACATATTGTATAATTTTATTATTATAGCTACTAATCTCACCAAAGTAAATTCATTAATAGCAATATATTATATTGTCATCAAAATTATTGATTAATACCTTAGTTGGTCAAATAATCTCCCTTTTATGATGATAAAACAATCGGTAAACTTTAGGAAAAAAAATAACGTCAAATCAATATGTAATGCATGCTCTCCATCATGCAAGATCAAATTTTAATATCATCACTCTCTTACCTTTTTTGTCAATATTAAAAGATATATGATATATAAATAACTTTCATATCTCCCCCATTAAAAACTCGATCGTATGGGTAAAATACATATGTAAAGTATTTATCAAGAAATAAACAAATGAAACTATATACCAATATAAAGATTAATGTATTTGTCTTTTCCTAGGCATATGCAACAATACTTTTTACCTTTAATTGTATATGCCAAGTTAATATGCTAAAATTCCATTTGTATGAAAGTAAATGGTTACTCTCTTTTATCTAACAACAACAATCACCTTACTTGATTCAATAATTAGTTTCTTAATGTCAATTTTCTTAGTTGACTTATGTGAGGACTCTTTATGATTATCCCTTTAAAATCAATTATTAGAGATGCCATATTTGTTACTCATTTGATATGAATGGAGGTGATACTAATTGTAGGTGTTTATTTGAAGTTATTTGATATTGACTTACAAGGTAAATAAGTCAATATAATCTAGGTACCCATACAAACTTGGGTTCTTAATGGTTAACTTTTGATTTCTTTTTAACCTATCTTCTAATGGATTCACTTAACAGGCATTGTTTTAAAAAGTAATTTCTTTTCTGTATGCTTATAAATCACTACAAAAGTGATATCTCATGAAAATATTTGAAGTTATATAGGTCATATGAGTAAGACCTATGAGAATATGATGCATATGCATTTTAAGTCTTCTTTGGATGTACGGTAAATATGTGCTCTCCCCTTGGATCTATAGGGAACATTGAATGTCCTTCTTATATGATTATGAGGCCTAACATATGAATTAACAAAAAACCTGTTTCTTTGTGCCTTTTAAGAACTATGAATATGTACCATATGGTTGTATAGTGGCCTATAGTGATTGTGAGCTTGTTTTATGTTATTTTGATGACAAAGATGCCTTTATGAACGAGAAAAATGTTGTATGCTCTTATGGTATGGTGTTTCATAAAAATTGTATTTATTTTTACTGTGTGAAGGATCCTTTTTAGGTTTAGAGTATGAACCGTACATAAACGCAGGTAATTTTATTTAAGCTTAGGACATGGAAGATGATAAAGATTTCATGTTTAGAATTAAAGTTTATATGCTCAAATGATGACTTAAACAATAACTCATCATTATATACATATTTTCCTTTAAAAAAATATTCTTAACATTGAATGGTGTACTTTTTTAAGTCTAATCATTCACTTGTCATTTGAACTATTTTGGGCTCCAAGTATGTATTATAGTTTTTCACACTATAAAGTGAGCATAAATAATGATGTTTTGAGAATATTGATTATTTTTTTTCAATGAATCATTGTTATGCAATGATTCATGCTCGTTGTCATTAACAACAACAACACTTTCTAATTTTGTCATGTTAGGTCATGTATTTCATATTTAATATTTTAATTTCTCATTTTTCAATCATGTATGCATCTAAGAGTACTCTTTACTCTCTTTATCCTTGAAATTGATTTTTTTTTCTTTTCAAGTTCATAACCTCTAGTCGTTAAACCAACTTTTCATATAAATGTAAAATACCATTATCATTATATAAATTTGAGAAAAAGGATATCCATCATTATTAATCAGATTCTTCACTCTCTAAATTACTTATATTATCCAATGGGGCCTTTGGGGCTTTCTTTATCTTGTAATCATTTTTTTTCTTTCTTCTCACTTCTTTCTTTCTTTGCCACCACATTTCATAATTCGCTAGTATCATCATATATAATTTCAAATGTGTTTTAAATACCATAAACATAATAATCCTCTATTTAGCACACTTGTATCAAATGAACTAAGAAGAACAACATTGCTTTGTTATTCAATACATTCAATTTCTCATCATGGACATCCTACTTACTCTTTTCTATATTCTCTCATAAATCAAAGTCATTGGCCATGAGAAAAATTTTCATCATTACTTTTAATGTAATTATTTTAGCTAAAAAATCTAGTAATATTAATATCTTAACTCTCTTGACTATATAGAAATTTGAAATTTGCCATAATAATCTTTACTCAAATTTCATCAAAAATCTACTCGCAATAAAAGAGACTAGCTCTTATACCAATCGTTGGTCCTCAAATGTATATTCACTTTTTGACTTGTTTGAAATTTAATGAATGATTTGTTTATTTTAATACATAGTTATATTTTATATAATGCATTCATAAAATAAATATAATAAGAATACAAGAGAGTAAGGAAAAAGAGATAAAAAGCAATTTATAATAATTTGGTAAAATAACACTTGGTTTATTTAAGTGATTGAACCCTTTCGTACATGCTTCTTCTTTGGATGAAGAGGAATCTTTACAAATCTTTTTTACCACGAGTGAAGAGGAATCGTAACAATTCAACTGCTCTCCCAATTGATATTTCAATCAATTAAATAAAATATAATAATTCCTTTCTTGATTTCCTAATAAACTAGGAGTCCATATCATGCTCAAACATATTAATATAATGAAATTCTCTCAAAAGCTTTCTATATGAATAGAACAAATTGTTTGGTCCAGACTGAGTTTAACAGGCCCGACTTGAGTTCATTAGATTTCAGATGGGACTTGAGTTAATTCATATATAATCTATTTATATTCAAAACAATTAAAAAATATACTTGTTAAAGACACTAAATAGATATTGCTTGACCAATATATGAAATTAGTCAACTAGTGTTCCTTTATAAACTCACAATTATTGGTCTAATATGTCATACTAGTATCCTAACATATGTACAAAATACACAAACCACATTAAAACCCTAATGTCCTAACTACAGCATTGGTCGATCAAACCTTTTAAACAAGTTCTTCCAAAATTTTTAATTTCTTTTGAAGATCAAAATACAGTCCTTTGATAAAATCTTAATCCATATTTTCATATATTAAGAGGGTTTTCTTTAAAATCATCTTGATTATAAAAATATTTATGAATTATGCACATAATAAAATAAGTATGCAATATTCGAGCCCTTGTACTATTAAAGTGATGAAGATGAATTTACAATGATTTGTTATACATAAATAGTAGGGTTGTAATGAGTCATGTCAAAGTCCAGGGTTAGATTGAAACACCTTAAAGGAGGTTCAAACTCGAGCTTAGCATAACGTACAATCAAACAGAAATCATATGGTTTAAACCCAATACCAGATCGGGTGTAAATAATTCCAATAAGTTTGAGCCTAATCAGGCTTTATCGAGACCAAGGCCTAATCAAATTGATTTAGGCCCAATAAACTTAACAGTTATTAGATGAGGAGGAAGAAATTGTAAAACAAAACTCAAGCTTCAAAAACTCATATTCTTAACCAATAATAAGGTGTAATGCTTAAATAACAATTAGATGTAGTGCATTCAATTCATATAAAAGACCTTCTTGTCTCTGTAATCATATGCATTTTAATGATCGACAATGAACAAAATGAATTACTCTACTAAGATTAGTGACGAGAAAACTAGGCGGCATGCAATACATGACACGTGAACTTAGACGACAATGTTAGAAATACATGTTAGTGGACTAATATAATCACAACTTAATTCCATATGTCTAATCATAATTAAATTGCCTAATGTATATTTAATAACCATAATGGGATGGTTACTTTGCTAATTGCATTTGAGGCACATGATGGTACCCTAATTATTATATGTTAGCCCATTAAACTATAGTCCATATACCCATAAACTATGATACAATTAGCCTATTCTACCCCTTAGGGTAGAACATGTCATATACATGACATAAGTGTGGTTGTTTTTGGGTAACATACATAATGTGTGTGTTTGGGTGAAAGAGAAAGGGGGTGTTCTACCATTAAACTCTCTCTTGCAAGGTTTGTATTTTCTCTCTTTGATAGGTTTGAAGAAACATGGAGAAGATGCAAATTCCAATTCCAAGTGTTGGAGGTATGCTTCTTGAATCTTGTTATGCTCTAAATAAAATGAATCTTGGTTGTTGAATGTAGTTTCATGCTGCATTGATTCTAGCAATTGGTATCAGAGACAGGTTATTTGATTTTAGAGCTCCATTTTTGGTTATTTTTATACCTCTTTCGGGTGAAATTGTTTTTTGACTAAACAACTTCGAAATGATGTATTTGTGGTTCAGAAGCGTTGCTTGGCTATTGTTGTTGTGTTTTACCTCTGTTTTGGAGCAAGAACCACGGTTTTTGGATGAGTTTTTTGTGTTTTATTCATGGCCAAAATGGGTATGTTGCTTTCATTTTTTGGAGCACATTTGGCTGAAATGGATATAATAGATCCATAGATCGTGAAAAATGGAAGAAAACATCGCAAGAACCGTCAGAAAAGAAGGTCGGAGGAGGGAGTTATGACCGTGTCGAATCGGCGGGTCCGTGGGTTGCCCCACCGACCTAGCTGGAGGTAAGGGACGACACATACGGCATCGTCCCGCGCCAGGCGTGGGCCGGTCACGTGGGTCGCCCGCGCACCCGACCCGCCAGCGAGTCGACCCAACTGGGCGGGCGCGCGTGTAGCCCACGCGCCCGACTCAAGGTCGGGTCCGACCCGAGCAGGCAAAACCGGCCCGACCCGGGGGACCCCGACCTGACTTAATAAAATATTATTTTTTATTTTATTTTTAAAAAAAATTTAAAAATTTTGACATTTTTTTCATGTTTTGCTCCAAATTTTATTTATGATTTTTCCAATATGTTTATGCATGAAATTAGTTAGTAAGTTTATATGCTAATTTCAGTTGTTTTAATCTTGTTATGGCATAAACATATTTCTGTTCACAATAGTTAATGCTTATTTTTACCTGTCGTAGAATTAAGCATGTGAAACTATTTATGATGAGGAATTGTTTTAAATATTAACAGATATTTAAAATTTGTATTTTTCCTCTAAAATGACGTTAAGATCCATACGAGTAATTAATTGTCCTGTCGATAATTATTGCTTAGTATGATGCTTAATATGGTGGAGAAATTTTATTAAAATATTATGAACCGCACAATTTGTCTATCCTTTCGATAGTATATTGATGATTTTGGTTGTGATATTTTAATAAATTGTTCTTACCTGTGAATGAGTTCTAAAGAACTCTAGCATGAATGTTCTAGTTGATTTTGAGGA
>JANTPM010000005.1:45561427-45576790 GCA_025434745.1 Erythroxylum divaricatum | reverse complement strand
TCCCAATTCCAAGTGTTGGAGGTATGCTTCTTGAATCTTGTTATGCTCTAAATAAAATGGATCTTGGTTGTTGAATGTGGTTTCATGCTGCATTGATTCTAGCAGACAAGGCAACTAATAGGCAAATTGTATAAGAGTTAATTAATAAATGATGTTGTTACATAAACATTGGTTGTATCAACTAGTGTTCCTTTATAAACTTACAATCACTGGTTGACTAAAATGTCATACTGGTCTACTAATAAAGAAATAAAAAATCACTTTAAATCGACCAAACCTCTTAAACAAGTTCATTAAAAAAATTAAGTTCTTTCGAAGACAAAACATACTCTGATAAAGACTTGATCCCAAATTATTTTTAAAAATTCAAATGTATTTTCATGCATTAAAAGAGCTTTATTTAAAATCAAACCAACATTCTCTTGATTATGAAAACATTCTTATGTTATGCACATATTGAAATAATTATGTAATATTTAAGTCCCTAAACAATTGAAATCATGAAGATAAAGTTATAATAAAAGAATAAATGACTGTTACACGTAAATAATATGATTATAATAGATAACTATCCGGGTCTCTAACAGGGGGTCCAAATTCAAGCTTGACCGAAGGTCTAATTGAACCTAAATTATACAACCTAAGCTTAATACCCTATCAAACCTAAATAATTTGACTTAAATTTGAGCCTAATCAAGCTTTATCGGGACCAAAGCCTAATTGGGTCAAAAGCGTAAACTCAAACTTCAAAAACTCATATTTTTAACCAACAATCAAATGTAGCGCTTAATTAACAATTAGATGCAATAATATTTCAAAAAGAAAAAGACAATAACAAACAATACATAAAATTCCTATAAAGTACATTCCGGTCTCCATAATTTGATGCAATTTCATGATCAAAAACTAGTAAAATGAATTGCTTTACCAAAATTGGCGAAGGGAAAACTAAGCAGTACATAGCGCACGACACGCAAAAAGGAACAATTACGGTAACTAATAGGCAAATTGTATAAGTATTAATCAATAAATGATGTTTTTTGTTACATTAAAATCAATGTTATTTTATATAGGAAATATATTCATGCTTCGGGTTAAGTCAAGTCATAAAACCTCATCCCAACCAGAAGTCTAAACTAAAAAAAAGTTCGAGCCTAATTGAAGTCGAGTCAACTTAAGCCGAGCTTGTCACCCTTAATAATGAGGATCAAATTTTTCTATTTTTTGGTTCACTTGACTTTACTTGTGATAAAGATATCTTAAACTATATAAGTGCCTTACTATGTTCATTTTCTTCATCCTTTGATTGCTCAATTCATCTAATTAGCTTTGTTACTCATTTCACCCTTTAATAAGTTTTATTTTCACTTGATCTTTCATATATTTTTTAATTTTATTATAATAGAACTACTAATATCGTAAAAAAAATGAATTAATGGAAATATATTTTATTATCATCATTTAGAATCTTTCTTAATCTAACAATAGTAAAAACTCAAAAAAGAGTTTTTTTTATTAAATTTCAATCATAATTATTTTTAATAT
The DNA here is from genome assembly GCA_025434745.1 of Erythroxylum divaricatum. Lineage (NCBI taxonomy): Eukaryota > Viridiplantae > Streptophyta > Magnoliopsida > Malpighiales > Erythroxylaceae > Erythroxylum > Erythroxylum divaricatum. The sequence goes on along the minus strand of JANTPM010000005.1, from coordinate 45,575,245 downwards.
AATTGTTATTAAAATCAAGTCAACTTAGTCACTCTATCACACTTATAATAGTCCGTTACATGACAATTTCTATTAAAATTAACAAGATTTTTTTAAATTTCAAATAATAAAAATGTTTTTAGAATGAACGTGAAGGACAAGTCTTTCATAAATTGAGGAAACATTACGTTTTCAGCAGAATTAAGAACATAATGTCTAATCCGAAATGGTACGTGGGGAAGAAGCAACACGTAGGAATACGTGATGAGAATTTACCCATCATCACTCACATGGCAACAACAATTATTAGGTGGATTAACATTTTCTCAAGAGTTTGCCATGGAAGGAAGTGTTGAGAAATGGTGCGAGTGATCACACTGTCTCTTCGATCGATGCAGAGAGACAGAGAGAGAGTCTAGTCATCATCAGCATCGCTTTTCCAAAGTCGATGGCACTGGTCCCAGCTTCCAATGTATTTCCTTTCCTGTCCTCCAGCCCTCGTCCTCACTACTATGAAATCTGAATCAACTCTACTTTCAATAGCATTTTACGTTTTTGGTATTGAATTTGCTGTTGGATCCCACCAACGTTTAATAATACTTTCGTAGAACGACCCAACCCGACCCTTCTATCCCTGTGAACTTGCTGCTTCACTTTATGTTACTCTGTGGGGATTACATAATTTCTGACCATATGAATACGATGTAGGCCATGTTACACATATGATGTTTTGCTTCGTTTCATCAAAAACGCAACAGTTTTGCCAACTAAAATGTTGTCGGGAAGAATATGCATTGGCGTTGAAGAGTTGGATCAGAAAAATGCATATTATTACCAATTTTAACTTCACAACGTTAAAAGTATATATAATGGCGTGTCGTATGGAGGAAAAATGGGTGACTTCGGGTCAAGGAGTATGAGTTGCAAAAAGTTCATTTCAGAATCATTAAGCTCATATTAACTTTTATATTTGGTTATATTAATTAAACCATCCACTTACTAAAAGCACTATAGCCCGTGCGGGTGGTCCAGTTGGTCATTGGAAAAGAAAGTGAGTCCAAAACTTTGAGTTCGAGTCTCGGCTAGAGTGGGCGTTCCACATTTTGAGTCCAAGAAAGGGACTAGGGATCCGCATTAACTTCAATGTGATCACTTACAGTTGGGGAAGATGCATCCTTGCCCCAAATGGTTGATCGTGTTGAAACGACGACTGCATGGAGTCAATGGAGAGAGGATTTGGCTCAGAACATGTTTGAGGAATGGAGAAGCAACCGCTAATTGTGTAATTTGATTTGCTTTGTATGATGGATATTGAATTGGGGATTTGCTTTATGTGATGTTTATTGAAATGGTTATTCTCTTTATGTGATGTTAATCATAATAATGACTTATTGACTTGATCATTTGTACCGTGCACTTCATAACTTGTTTCACATAATTCAATATTATGTTCGTTACGACATGGTTTCAATGTATGTTGTTTAATCATTTACGCATATGGTGCGTTTTGGGAATGACATTGCATGGTTTACCAGCAATGTCAAGGATTTGGACTGAAGCTGAAACAGATGCATTTGTGACCTTCATGGAAGAGGTTGTTGTGGCTGGCCACAGAGCTGATAATGGCCAGTTAAAGCCTGGCACTTTCCAACTGCTTTCTCGAATGATGCAGGACAAGTTTCCCGGTTGTGACATTGACAGGAGGCATGTCAAAAATAAACACAAGAGGTTAAAGGATAAATTTCAGACCGCCTTTGACATGTTAAATTGCAGTGGGTTCGGCTGGAATGAAAGCAAGCAGTGTGTTGAAGTGGACAGCAAGCAAGTCTTGGATGAATGGATGAGGGTAATTTTGTAATTGTTCTTTGTTTATTACATTATCTTTATCACGAGAAGTTTCCAAGGCTGACGTTTTATGATGTTTTTCGCAGGGGCACCCCAACAAGTATTATACTCCAGGTAAGCCTTTCCCACTGTACCCAAGACTGGAGTTTGTTTTTGGGAGAGACAGAGCAACGGGGGGAGGTGCCCAAGATGTTCCAGATGCTATTGGTCAGATGGAAACGGATGACACTGTCGGTGAAGGACCAGCTGATCCGATAGCATCTGCATCCCAATTCGAACCGACGAGCCCATTGGTCAGTCCTCCGCCAGCAACCTCAGGCAATGTTTTGGGCTCAGTCGCCTCGTCCAGTAACACGGACGGAGTCCGGCAGAACAAAGGCAAAAGGAAGATGAGGGATATCGAAGTCCTAGAAAGTGTTGCTGCCTCCTTCCTTCTTGCAATTGATGGAGGTAAAGAAAGTGCTAGGATGGTTGCTGATGCCATTGTAGGGTTGCATGGGACGAGGCTAGGTGATGAGCTAGGGAAGTTGGGATTTTCCACTGATGAAGTTATCAAGATTGGAAGGATATTCGCTAAGGATGTTTCAGCTGCGAATCTTTTCTGGGATCTCAATGACGAACAGAGACTAGTTCATGTGAAGAGCCTATTAGATGAAAATGTGTGACTCAGTCAACATGTTTGGCTAGATGTTTTTTGGCATGCTACGACCTATAGTAGCTTTATATGCGAGGACGGATTTGTACTGCTATTAACCTAGGATTGTCATGTTGACTTTGTGTTGACTATGTGTTGACTTCGTTTCTCCACATGACTATTTATGATTAATGCTTGCTTATTATATCCACTTAATGTGTTGACTTTGTGTTGATGCTGTGTTGACTTTGCATTGATGATGTGTTCACTTTGTTTTTGTTGAACAAAGTTGACATTGTGTTTTCCTGCGTGTTCGAATGATGACAATATGATTCAATTTCAGGTACCTACATATGGCCAGATTCAACTTCTATGTTGTGTTTGCTGGACGCCAAGTCGGAATTTTTACCAATTGGGAAGATGTAAAATTGGTCACTGAGGGGTTTCCCAATGCTCGATTCAGGGGATATCTAACATTGGAGGAAGCACAACGTGCGTATGTCATGGACCAATATAGGTCGCCTCCTCGCATTGCAGACATTGCTCCTACTATCAATGAACCATCCTCCATTCCGATTCCATCCGCTCATTCAACAGCTGAACAAGTCACTGAAGTTCGGGCTGTGCCGCCAAACATGGCTTGGACTACTCTATTTTTAGCCATTGCCATTGGAGTCATTTTGGGGATGGTTCTGAAGGAAATTATTTCTAAAATGTAAGGCGTTAATTTACATTGAACCAAATATGTCAGACGTTCTATTAATGCTTAGATGTGTGTTTTGAATGAGAAGTTGAACCTATTATGTAATTAATTATATTAATGTGTGTTGACCTTTTATGTAATTAATTTCATGAATGCGTAGATGTTGTGTTTGCACATAATTATTATATTCAATATTATTATAATTACTTACATAATTATCATCATTATTATTATTGTTACTATAATTCTAATTATTATAACTATTATTATTGTTACTGTTAGAATAATAATAATAACAATAATAATAATATTAACTATAATAATATTAATAATAATATTATTATTATTCTTATTATTCTCATTATTATTCTGGGTTGTTATTATATAGTTTCTATTTTTTCTTTTTGCAATTTATTACTACTTATACATTTTCAACTTATTTATGGCCTTGAGATTACTTTACAATTTCAACACGAATTATTATTATTATTATTATTATTATTATTATTATTATTATTATTATTATTATTATTATTATTACTTCTCACTCAATTGAAATTGTTATTATAATTATTTGCGTTATTTTTGACAATCATACCTTATTCCAATTAACTTATCAATTAATAACATGTTTTTATTCATCTTAACTATCAGGGGCATTTTTGTCATTGGCACATTTTTTGTCATTCTGTCCCCTGCAACCAAACACATTGTCATAGAGACAGAGACAGACATTTACTGTTCTGTCCGCTTTAACCAAACAGCTAACTGACTCCACTTTCTGTTCTGTTCTGTCCTGTTCTATTTCGCCACCAGCTACTGAAGACAGCAACCATACGGACAGTTACAGTACACAAAGGCTTCTCTTTTCTCTTTTCTCTTGTCACATTAAGAACAAGCATGTGTAACCTGCTAGATCACGAAGGCCAGTTGATGGGTTCCAAGGTCCAGGAACTGCGGGGCATTTGGGCTTTTTGATCCATTCACAAGATATCTTGAGAAAATTCGACTTGTTTGTTTAGGATCTGTAATTTTTAATTTTATTTTTAAATTAAATAAATATATTTAATTATTAATATTAATATTATTTTATTTTACTAATATAATTAAATATCAAATAAAATTTAAAGAAAAATTAATTTTGTGAAATAAATAAATAATTTAATTTTAATATAATTTGGATTATACTTATTAATAATTATTAAAAAAAAGATCTGCTACATTTTATTCAAGTAAATAATTCTATAATAAAGTTATTTATAAATATATCTTAATTAATAAAAATAATTAATTTGAAGATTTTAAGATATTTTAAAGTAATATTTCAAAAAATTAAAGTAAATATAAAAATAAAATAAAATAAATAATTATATATATTAATTAATAATACATCAAAATATGATAAAAATGAAAAACAAAGAAAAAAAAACAAAACTTTCATGAGTTTTTAAAACTGAAAAAACGAAAATTCAAAATCAAAAATAAAAAACTTAAACAAATAATTTTTTATTAAACTTAAAAACAGAAAAATCAAAATCAAATTACGGTTCCGAGCCCTATGGCAATGGTATATATGTATATATAGCTTTGTATTCAGTTTAGACTGCTTCCTCCAAATAAGCATTTACATGAAACTATGCTGCTTGCATATGCTCTACAAACCAAACTATATAAAACATTGTGGCTACTTGTTCCTTCGTTACTTAGGTTCCCAACTTGAAATTTTTGTATCTCACCTGACCATTTTAGCCGTTTGACCATACCATGTAGCTTAAGGTAAACACCAATAAGTAAATTTATAAGGCTTAACAAGGTCTGACCATTCCAAGCTTGTAAAAGGGTCAGGGACCATGGCCAACTATAACTTCAAGATTATCATCTCCTGGAACCTGTTTCCTTTACAATTCAAGGGGGCAGAGCACAAAGTTCTAACAGATACAAACACGTGCAGAGGCCAAATGATAAAAATAAGTTGCACCAAAACGATAATCTATTAGTTTCTTATCTAAATCATGGCATTGAAAAATAACACACATTACAGCCTCTTCTTCCTCCAAAATGGGCAAGACAAACAACCAGATGACTACCATCCATGACCCATCCAGATGGAAGGATCATTCTTTTCTTGTGGAGTCACAAACAAGGATGGACAGTGGTTGCTTTACTCCAGAAGCACTGCCAATACCATAGAAAGTTCTTTCATATCTCATGTAGAGATGAAGGTGTTACTATTAAAATATAATAAAAAGGGCTAATGATTGTTTAGGGACCTCTTTTTTTGTGTGACACAAAAGAGAAAGAAAAGACTATGATAGAAATAAATAAAAGAGAAAAATAAGATAAAATTTGTTTTGAATGGTAAAGATTTAAAAAACATCAAATGATAAAAGGTGCAAATAAGTTCTTAATATTTTCAATTTTCGATCGATTAATCCTTAACATAATGACATTAACATATTGAACTTCATCATTATTAGATACTCACAAATTTAACCTTTACAACAACAACAATGATTCAGTAAAAATTCCGCTAAAACATAGTCTGGGACAAATTACCCTTTAATATATTGGAATTTACTAAAGGATATCAGATCATATTAAAACTTAATAATGCACCCAAAGATTCTTGCTGTAGTATAAATAAGCCCTTATAAAGTGGTTATTAAGTTTCATCCAAATAAGTTAGAGGCAGTACCGAAGATCTTTCCCCATGCAGAAAGTATAGGAGAGTTTTACTGCTCAAAATTGTCTCCTTGGCCTAGATTCTGCAACAGAGACTCGAATCTCTCTCCCATCCAATTCCTGAATCAGAAGCATTCCCCCCAAAAAAAAAACAACAAATTACAGTTATTTAGGCTTCAAAAAACAAAATATAGAAATGGCAAAACAACAAAAGTATTAATGTTTGGTGCATAATAAAGATTCCTGTAAGCAAAGTCGTCAACATAAGGTAGAACTAACAACGACAAATTAAAAGCACCAAGTCGCTTACGGTAACCACTTTAATACTATACAAGCTAGACCTGATAAGAACAGACTTAAGAGAATCTCATATCATTGAGAAAACAGTATGATAAACTTACAGCACCATTCAAGGTCTCAATGGCACTGTTAACCTCTTCAGCAGAACTATAAGTGACAAATCCAAAGCCTCTTGATCGACCGCTGTCCCTATCATAAACCACTTTAGCTTCAACAACCTTTCCTTGCTCACTGAACAAGTTCTCAAGTGCCAAGTTATCGACACCCCACGAAAGATTGCCAACATAAACACGATTTCCAGCATCAAAACTGCCACCAGTCCTAGGGCCTCTAGAAAAGGAGCTCTCCCTTTGAGGGGGTGGCCCAGAATTGACCCTGAGAGCCCGTCCCTCTAATTCCTGCCAACAATGAAAGTTTCATATTAGATGAAATAACCAATTAATTCAGCCACAAAACTGGCTTTCACCCAACAAAGCTTATATGACTAGGACTAATAGGGAGATATTTTACCAAGCTTTTCACGTTTATCTAGCTTGGTTACCAGATAGTTGGCTAGGTATCCTTTAACAAGGTAATACATAACGAAGGCATGTAGTCAAAATCATAATGAAGGGGCAGCAAACTTAAAATTCCCTTTCTTCAATTGCGCTCCAAGAGATAGAAGTGAGAAAAGCAACTTACGTAGCCATTGAACTGTTGAGCAGCTGCTTCAACTTCTTCAGGAGTCGACATTGTCACAAATCCAAATCCTCTGCTTCTTCCCGTTATCTTGTCATATATTACCTTCCAAAACGAAACGGATTCAACAAAAAAGGGAATCCTGACCGACCATTCACAGGGACAATCAGACCAAATATGCTTGCACAGAAAATAACCCACTTACAGATATGTTCCACAAATTAAGCACAGAAAACAGAACATTCAACAATTTACTACTGGTTTCCGCTATACTAGCCAACAATTTTGAACGGATTCAAAGAAATCATTTACCTCAACCATCTCAACAGTTCCAGCGTTAGAGAACAAGTCAGCCAGCTGGGAACTGTCAACACTGAAAGGAAGATTGCCAACGAACAACTTTAGGTCTGGTGACAAACTGGGTTCGTCTCCATCGCTCAAGACCTCCTCTTCTTGATCATAAACAGCAACTTTGCGTACAAAACGAGACGAAAAGGACTGGTCTTTTAGAGGTCCCAAGGACTGAAACACGGACGTGGGAACTGAAATGGGTCTACACTGAAGCTTGAGACAAGAGGAGAGAGGAGAAACATAAGACAGCAAAATTGGTTTTTTGGCTAAAGATAATATTTTGGGGTTGAGGGATGGGACTACTAGAGAAGAGGCACAGCTTGCAGACATGGTTAGATTTCTATCGAAGAACTCTGATGAGAGACGAACGCTGGGGGTAGGCGGATAAGGTTTGTAGTGAAGACTTGACCTTCTGACAAAGGAAGATATTTAAGGGCGAAGGGTTTGGGTTGGGTTTAAGACACCGATAATATCCATGTAACATGCCGGCAGTGCCCTTAAATGTTGGAGGATATCACAAAACATTGTGGATGACCTACTTCGCCTACAAGTTGAAGTTGGCTGCTAATTGTTTGATTCAGCCCACTAGGAGATAAGCTAACAGGAAGTTACATCTCTAGCCCTTCATTTATCAAGGATCAATCATGATTGGCCTGCATTGATAACATGACCGTGGTGTCATGTGTGGGCTACTTTCGCAAAGATCAAGTACAGAGAGCGATGAAGATATTTACTAACAAGTTGGACAACACCATTCTCTTATTAATTTGGGGCTGACTTCCTATTCTTTACCTTCTACTGGAATAGGAGCTGGCTTGCTTAGTTAGTTGCCTAGTGCTTTGTCCTGAATGGCAATTTGGAGCAGATAATTCCAGTCTCCATTGATAGTTCTGCCTTCGTTGGCCTTTGAGACCAATTCTACTTGGAAGCTAGCAAAATTTGTTGATTATGGTGGCACTCGTTTGACTGCTTCTATCATAAACGAGCCTTCGAGGAACAGGAATAGCACTACTTGCAGAATGCACATTTTGAATATGCTAGCGCTTGCAGCAGAGCTATTACCAGTTTCTTTTCAAGTATACATTGCCATTTCTTGAAAAAGATGTTTACAGGATGGTGCATTGACGAGAAAATGCAGCCTAAAACAAATTTGTTGTTCATGACTACAAAGCTAAGCATTTTGATTTGCCAGAGCAGATTTAGGATGTTCTAAAACTGCAAATCCATAAATAAATGGAATTTTCCATTCTCCTGCATAAAAAGTAATTGAATTACATAAATCAGAACCTATTGGCTGCTATCACTACACTAATCTAACCATCTTTCTTGCCAAACCTAATTAAAACAATAAGTTACTGCTTTGTACAGCTATACCATCTCTGAGTTCATAACTCTGGAGTCAGGAGCATTTTCTATCTTCAAACATTATTCTTTTGAAAAGGAATATAGTCCTCATATCAAATTAACTAAAGCATCTGTCCTCAAGACTAGTGAAAGAAGTTTTGCAAACAATGCAATCAGGTAGCAACAGATGCTTACTTCTTCTTGTTCCCTCCCTCTAGCATTTTGGAAAGTATACCACCTTGCTTTGAATTATGTGCCCAACTCACGGATCTCGTACCGGCCTATTGACTGGAGAATCAATTCCTTACTGGCGGTCCTGCCCTTGCTCTTCTTCTTCCCTCATCGTGAAGAATCTATAATTACTGGTGGATTAAGGATCTTTGGAGGGAGCACTCACCTCGGAGGGAGTTCTTAACACCTCAAATAAAAACAACTTTAGATATAGTAATTTTCCTTGATTCCTTCTAAATAGGCGCACAAGGAAAAGATTCATATAGAAAGTCTTACTAAGAAATATTCAAACAATGCTTAAATCAAGTAGATATATCTTGCAAATCTGATGATGATATTCAGGAGTCCTCTATTGACTTGTCCAAAGTTGCTTCCTTCTGATTTGTCTCACTTTTCCTCTAATACTTCTTTCCATAATAGGGATTCATAAAATCACTTCTATCTTGGAGCATGAGCTTGTCCCCAAGCTCAAATTCAGGATAGGCTTCTGAAGTAACTCTAAGGGTTCCCAAGTGGCACCAGAAGGAGGAAGACTTTGCCACTGAATCAATAGTTCCACCCTACCATTGGTAATATGGGAGCAGAGTACCTGATGTGGACTAGGGATGACCTTATCATCAAAGATTACCGGTAAGGAGGGACAGTCCACAGGGTTGGTCCTTTGTAGGGCTAGAACAATGAAACATGGAAGACATCATGAAGGCAAGTATGAGGTGGACGTGTAAGTTGATAAGCAACCTCACCAATGCAATGAACAATTTTGAAGGGGCCACAGTACTTCAGGTACAACTTACCAACTTAGAATGATGCTTCCAGCCAAGGACTTCAGTCGATATGGGTGCAGATGCAACCAGACCAATTGATTTTCTAGGAATTCGACATCTCGACGCCCTTTGTCATAGAAATGGTTCATCTTGTGATGGGCCGCCTGGAGTACACTGGAGCGAGCTTCTTGAAAAATGGCATCATGCTCCTCCAAAATACTATTTACGGCATCCACGTGAGAAGAACCAGCTACGCAGTTGAGTAGGCACGGAGGATCTCTTCCATATACCATTCTAAAGGGTATGGTGCAGAGAGTGGTGTTGAAGGAAGCATTGTAACAAAATTCTGCCCATCTAATCCAATCCACCAATTTTGAAGATTTGTCCCCCACAAAGCAACGTAGGTACATCTCAATAGTGCAGTTGACAATTTCATTTGACCGTCCGACTGTGGGTACAGTCAGATAAGCATGGGTGAATGCCAAGACAGTCCCGCCTAATCCAAAGAGTTCTTTGCAAAAGAGGCTAATGACGACGGCATCATGGTCAAACATTCACAAAGAACACATAAATTGCTGCAAGTATTATTGGTAATAGGGAAAAGGAGGGAAATAAGAAGAACTTCTCATTGAACAGAATCAGGCCATCACGAACTAACCTTCAATGTGTGTTTGTAGCTACAGCTAGGGTTGGTCTCCACTTCTCGTTGTACGACGTCAAAGATGCTAATTAAAGGTTGGGACAGGGCAAGAAGTTGGCCCTCTTCTTCCTTACACCGTGACAGAGCGTCGACTGCTTGATTCAACTTGCCAGCTCACTATTCGTACACGGGCATCAACATGGGCGTGCTGGTGCTCATGTTAAATTGTTAATCTCTAGGATCTGCATAACATGGTCAAAACAGTTCCAAATCGTCTCAAAATTATCCCCATTCGATCCAAATAAGTGAATTACAACCTAAAAACACAATATAAACGAATTAAATACAAGAAATAATAAAAACATTACAATATATTAAATATAAACCTTAAAATATGAACAATTAAGCACTTACTACTCATCGTCTACCCATCGTCTTCTACCCATGATCTTCAGAACTTTCAAAAGAAAAATCTGGGGAACCTTCTTTTGCATCCCCACGAAGCAAATTATTCAGAACGTGTGGATCCTCAAAACTCCACTCTTCATAACTGCCAGGAAAAGATTTCTGCTTTCCCTCTGTCCATTGTTGCATAGACAGTCAATCATTGGGTCGAAGGCACTGGGACCCCATTTCCATGTATGGATTGGCCTCAAGATAATCTGCTTCTCAATGAGTTTATTCAACAATTTTAGTGCTCAATCATACTCCTCAGCCTTGCAAAAATTATATATCAAAACACCATAATGTCCAGCCCCTGTGGAGCAGCATTCAGACCTCCAGCCTTGCATTGACACGATAACAACCTTATGAAGATCGAATTGTCCATTGGACCAATGTGCCTTACACCATATCATTCAATACACTTTTAGACTCGGTTCTCTTTTCCAACATCACAAAATCCAGGAAACAAGGTCGAATAAGTAACAGCAGCAGGTTTAATGCCAACCGAAATCATCTCCTCCAGCAACTTCTTCCCATCAGCAACTCTATCCACTGCAACATACCCTTTAATCATGGTCGTATAACTCATAACTGAAGGGTTTATGTTCTTCCTCTTCATTTCCATAAACAATTTCTCCGCCTCCTCCAACTTTTTAAACCTAATATACCCATTAATCATAACATTATAAGTGACTACATCAGGGGACAACCTTCTACTCTTCATATCTTCATAAAACCTCAATGCTGTTGCCAACCTCTGTGACAAAAAGAAACCCCAAAGCAAAATATTATAAGTATGCCTTGTTGGCTCAATCCTCTCACCTAACATCTTGTTAAAATACCTCTCTGCCATGATATACCTGCCTCTCCTCATGATCAATTTAAACAGAGTATCATAACTCTTAACACTCTTCTCCACACCCAATTCCTTCATTTTATCAAATATCTTAACAGCCTCTTGAACAATTCCCGCCTTACCATAACCATCGATTAACTCTATAAACATATTCTCATCATATTGAATACCCTTTTTAGCCATATCTAAGAGGATGCAACGAGCATGATTGAGCTTGGAAGCTCGACCCAAAATGTGAATCATTTTCAGATAAGTCTCGCTATCGTGATTAAATAACCCGGACCGCTCGACCCACCTGAAGAATTGGAGCGCGTGCTCCGAGTCTCTCGCCCCGTGCAAAACATTATAAACTAGACTGTGACTGAACTCGGGCACCAAACTCCGGATTGAATTCTGCAACCCGGTCGTCCAGGCCTGGTTCGCCATCATTTCGCAGATTACATCCTCTAGTTTTCCCGGGTCTTGATGCTTCCCTCTAATTCTCTGATCTTCAACGCCACTCGTCCTCTTAGTCTTGGGCTTGGAATGTGGGTCTGAAGATGGAGCTTCTGGGGTTGATATTTCATCAAAATCCAGTACAGGGTCTTCGATCAAAACTGAAAAATGGCGAGGAATGATAAACCAAAAGAGTGAAGATCTGACGATATTGGCATAAACCCAAGTCCTGAAGCGGCTCTTAGATAGAGCAGCGTAGATCATTTTGAAATTCTTCTTGTTTATCGTTACGGTCTACATGTACAAACAAATAGACAGAGGCTAGCCGCAGAAACTAGGGTTTAAGGATAGAGGCAAAGATGGCTTTGGCATCACTTTTCTGTTAAAATGTTTTACTGAATGTAATATTTTTATTACAACTATCTTAAAATAATTTTATTACATATCTAAAAAGAATTTGTATCGTATATTTTTTATTGGAATTCAACCTACTTAATTAGATCCTATTTTAGGCTAATTTATTATTTTTAAATCGGATCAAATTTTAATTTTTATCCTTTATTTTAAAATTAGTAACTAATAAATATTTAATAAGAATAAAATTTCAACACTTTGTCCGTATATAAATATTAATTATGGTCGGGTCGGTCGTGCAGGGCCCGAGCCCAGACAACCAGTGGGCCGATCGGTCCATTCTTCAAAGATGTCAAGCTCAAGCCCGATCCACGTTTTCCCTAGTCCGTCCGCATGTGAGAGACTCTCATGCACACGTAAAGACCTAAACCTAGTTCTTACTCCATATATAAGGTATAATTCTATCGTAACAAAGGTACGAAAATCATAACCTAGTCTTCTCTGCATACAGCAACCCTACCTTCACTAAATAAACTAACTTGAGCGTCGGAGGGGCTAATCGGGACTCCACCCCCGACGTGCCTTCTTTGTTTTGCAGGGATCTCAACGTCGAAATCACTACAGAAAGCAGTCAATTCATGGAACCAAACGGCAACGTTCAATTTCGCCAGAATCCGGCAGAACCAATTGGCGCCCACCGTGGTGCTCGAACCGAGGACACCACGTCCAGAAACATACAGATCAGTCAGGCGGCGGCGACAAACCCTGATATAGCCGCCGTCGCGACTCTGGCGATGCAGCGCATAGGTTTGCAATTACCTGCAACTCTGCCGCCTGCACCTCATGTCTCCCGCACGGAATCTTCAGACCCGAACAATCAACCGCAACCTCAGCACTTGGAACAAGAAGAACAGAGCGTAGCTTTAGAGGATAACGCTGCACTCAATACGCACCCGAATCTCCAACACCGATCGGATGCAGATCCTCCTCCTCCTATACAAACCTCCCTCACCAGAAAACAGATCGAGGAAGCGGCTGATCTGTTGATCCGCCAGATCTTGCAGTCTCAGCCAGCACAGCAGCAGCCGTCTGCACGGCCAGTTGCACGACAGGCCAGCATGACGACCGATCACCACCCAACTGAAGCCCTAGAGAAGATCGTGGATGATCGGATTAACGCAGCTATAAGCTTCCGCCCAGATTGCCTGACGGCACGGTATATCTCTCCCTTTACTCCGAAAATCTTGGATAGCCTCCCGGCGCCTGGCACCAAAATACCGACCCCTGAAAAATATACTGAAAAAACTGATCCCTGGATTACTTACAGCACTTCCAGTCCATGATGAATCTACATTGTGTTCCGGACACCATCCAGTGTAAGGCTTTCTGCACGGCCTTCCAAGAGGGAGCTCGACGATGGTTTAACAGCTTGCCCCCGAGCTGTATCACATGCTTTGAAGATTTCAGGTTATTATTCCTGAACCAGTTCGCCACCAGTAAGCGGCCACAGAAGACAGCCTTGGAGGTGATGCAACTTACCCAAGGAAGGAATGAAAGCTTGCGGGAGTTCATCACCCG
>JANTPM010000005.1:45531314-45541508 GCA_025434745.1 Erythroxylum divaricatum | reverse complement strand
ACGCCACTCTCGCGGGACACGGACTCGGATATCACCAACGATATCGGGTTCGGGTCTTACGGGAGTGGGGTGTTACAGGCGTGTAGCTTTATATTGTCCTTAACAAGGTTATAAGAGGCAAATGAGTAAGATGGAGGGCACGTGTAACGGTGGAAAGCACAAACAAGATGTATATTATTGATTTACAAATATTCCTGAGAAGATATTATGTACACAAGTATTTGATGGAAGATGCAAGAGTGATTTATTATCAAATAACATAGTAGAGTGTTTAAATACATGTTTGAGAAATGCAAGGGACAAACCAATCTTGATTCACTTCGAAATGATGATAAGAACTATCTTAGAGAGATCTCATCACAAGAAGCAATGAATGGTTGCATATAACAAGATATTCCCTAACTAATGTTATGAATATTATACCGGATTTAACAAAGAAATTTGGTTTTGATACGATAGGATACCAGTACTTGTCAATATCGGGTATCGTTTTAGATAATTTTTTAAAATAAAAAATTAATCTCTAAATTTTATAAAACTACAAAGTAATTCTTCAATATATTATGTTATATAATTTTTTACTTTACTTAAATCCTATCTCAAAAATTCATAATAATATAAATTTGTTATAAGAAATATTTTTATTTTTATTAATATTATTTTCACAAATATGTCATAAATTAAGATGAAAAAAGACTATTTAACTCTCATATAAATATAAAATTAAGAATAATATAAAGCAAAAATGTATTTATAATAAGTGAATTTAATTTCAAATGTTATATTTATTTATTTCAAAACTTATTATAATAAACTCTCACATATATGCACTATAAAGTATATGCATCGTAAATATGATATATTATCTTTACTATTTATTAAATATTGTAGGCAATTTTGTTATATTTTTTATATATAGGTAATTATTATTTTATATAGGAGAAATTTTAATTTTTTTCATTTGGTCCTAATTTAAAAAAATTGAAATTATAATCAACATTTGACCTATATTTTAGTTACCAGTTGGTATTGATCAATATTAACCAAAAGAATCGATACTGACCAATACTAAAGTTCGATATGTACTCTTTTTTTTTATACCAATTTTTGGCAAGTACGACTAGTACAGTACAATATTCAAATTACCAATCTTAACGTAATATCAAAGTTAGAGAAAAACATAAAGGAGACCAATAATCATTTGGATCATTTTATAGGTAATAACATTTGTTGCATTTCATACCTACTTACTCGAATGTTGCTAATAACTTAACTCGTCTCTATAGGAGATGGAAAATTTGAAATTGAGCACTATATGCTTAACTATCATATAGTGAACCTTAAAATGAATGATTGTTCATGTGGAAGATAGGAGCTAATTAGAATCCCAATTAGCCATGCCATTTTAGTAATCATCTTAGAGAGAGGAAATCCTAAGGATCATACGCATTAGTATTACAAAAAATAGGCATATATGAGGTATTATTGTAAGAGCATAAATTCAATCCTAGGTGAACAGTTTTGAGTCAATCCTCTTACATGTATGAAAAGAGTTGGAAGGCTAAAGAAAAAAATGCATAAAGGAAGTTGGTGAAATTTTAACTTGGACCGGAGGACATGGCATATGCAAGAAATGTAAATAAGATAGATTAAAGATGCAACACCTAGGCGCTTGCCATGAGCCAAATGATGGTAAGCTTATTTATTTCATATTGAAGCAAGAATTAAAATGTATGTTATAAAAAGTTAATCTTATTTATTTTATTCATAGTCAAATACAAATGTCTTATCAGCAGAGCATTGTTCTAAATGTATCACAAAGCAAAGGAAATGAACCTATTTAAGAAAATGGAACAAAGAGGAAGGCATCCAAAGTTTGAAGTATAGGTTAATTTTGAGACAAATATGAATTATTGAAAATAATGGCTAAACTCCCTAAAACCGAACCTCTCATTGCTTAAGAACGAACAATAGGTGGTCAAAAAATTGCTCGTTTAATTGCCATTGGGTGGATTTTTCCATGTTTTTAAAAATTTCCTACTTTAAAACTTTTTCATGTTTCATGTTTCATGTTCGTTGTAATTTGATTTCTCTTGCTTCCTCTTAAGATCAAGTTATAAAACCTTGTGAAGGGTTGTATTTGACATGTGTGGAATTTTCCTAGTTAAACTTTCTCATATTTCATGTTCACTATAATTTAATTTTTTCTTACGTCCTTTTAAGTTTGAGAAACAACACATGAAAGAATGAATAAGATGGTGGTAATGTACTTCAAGAACTTAGTAGTTTCACTAATTCTACTTTACTCTCATGGTAATGTAAGTGATGTGGGTCAGATGTATGATCTATTATAGAAGCTCAATTTGCCTCTTAGAGTTAAATTAATTTGATGGAGTTAATTTGTTAACACCCTTGTTGATATCTTTAGTTAATTTTTATGGAAATCTAATTATTGTTTTAACTTTTAAGTAATCAATGATCGATGTATTCAAGTGTAAATATACTTTTATCACCTTTGATTGGGTTTTCTTGATTTGCTTGATAAGTTCGAAAGTTTTATGGACCAAAAGAAAATTGCAATTTTCTTGCTATAGGAACAAAACACGATCATTGAGCCTTTAATCTCACGTTTATGGAGGAAATGTACAGGTTGGTAGTAACTGTTAAATCACCCTCCACCGAATATCGACAGATATAAGTCCATTTCTGGAGTTGATTAAATGGTACTTCTGGTTGATTCGGCCATTGTGCACAACATCTTCAAGGTTAATATCCACATGTCCCAATGTTTCCTGTACCAGAACAAACCTTTAGAAACACAAAACAGTAGAGAGACTAGTAGGAGAAACTACAACTAGTAATGGTTAGTTGGTTACTGCCATGAACCTTGCGTCTGAAACCGAAACTGAAACCTCTACGCTTGCTCATTACTTCAACGTTTATCTTCTCCTTCAATGGAGCCTCTTCTAAGACAAACTGGAATTCCTCATTCCAAATGGGGTCTCGTGTTTTCTTGTTTATCTACAATCCACGACAAAGCATCATTGGAACATAGTTGTTTTCTTTCTTAAAATTCGGGCGCCAACTCAATTACCTTGGTTTGCTTCAGGTCTCCTCTGAACATAATCACTGCATAGGGATTGTTATGATGCTTTCCCTCAACTTTTTCAGCACCCTGAACTGTGACTACAAGTAAACCACCTTTGTTTAAGGATAAGTCTCGAGATACGGTTCTACTCTCACTTTGCGTGTGGTCACTACAATCTAAAAGTCCACTAAACCTTTCACCTTCTTCCCTGAAAGGTTTGAACGTTAATTCTATCATAAGCTTTCCTCTTGGTTTTTTGTTCTCTGGGTCATTGGGGTTTTCGTTCTTGGCCAAAACAAGTGTAAATGCTTTAGTCTCATGAGGTGTAAGCGTTCTCAATGGAACTACTTGCATTCCCAACTTGTCATGGGTCCCAAACTGCAACCATCAGAATTACAGAGTTCTCAGGCAACTTGGATTCACAGAAAAGTGAACAAATCTGACACTCTTGTTTGCTTTATGTTTGCTGTACTCCAAGCTAAGCCAACAAAAAGGAATCATCTTACGGAGTATAGAACTAAGAAAAAAAAGAAAGGTATATGTTACCTTTTCCCAATCATAAACCAGTAGCCGAAGAACTTGAGAGTCAGGGTCTTTGACGGTGAACTTAAAGTCTTCGTTCCACTGTGGATTAAGGCTTTTCATCTTGATAGAAGTCTTCTTTCCTGGAAATCTTTCACCGCTTAGGCTGACTTTAACATAAGGATCAGAGCTTCCAAAAAGGTCCATCTTTAAGAGATTCAGTGCTCTTACAACTTTCACATGTAGAATGCCTACAGGCTTATTTACAGCTCCTCTGTTTATCGAAAATTGGAACATAAGATTCATCAATCATCATTGATAATCTCTCTGAATGATTGATGACAAAGTTCACTTGAAATATCTCATGGTGTTTTTACTCTTTTCCATTATCTCTTAACCAAAAAGTTCCACGACTAACTGCAGAAGCAAACAACTTTTCCAAATTTTCACTGCAAGTAGAGTTTTTCCAGTCTGACAGCTAAAGAAAATCATGGTTGATAATGTTGCATTACTGAAGAACTTACGCTGAGTCGTCGAGGATTTGTATGCTAAGTGTTTGTGGCCACAGATAGAGGCTAGCAATTTGCTTTCGTATCAGCTCCTGGCAGCAGTAAATTAAGGAATCATTTAACGAAGACTCTGGATTTTCATACATATCTCCAATATGTAAGAAGACACAAGTATATTCATGACCATCCTGACTAGTTTTGGTTTTCAAAGTTCTTGTTTAGCAGCTTAGATCTTGGAGGTTGAGATGTGCGCATGGCAGGGCCATATTATTGACAACTGCACTTTTAAGAGCTTCTTTAGCTGTCTTTTAGGATTAAATTCTGAAATCCTTGGCATTAACACTTCCCAGAATTTTCAATCCACAATACTCTCCATGAGAATCTGCCCAAAGCAAGTTCTACTCTGCTGGTGTGAGATATTATATGTTGAACATAGCAAGAAGAGAAGTGGAATGATTTAAATTTTGAGATTGTTCTCCATAATGTTGGAAGAATCAAGTTAACTGGCACAAAGAGAATCCTTTATGACATGTGTACACAAGGTAACCGCAGATATTGTCCAAGCACGAGCTTTATGGGTCATGATTATGTTAATATTTTAGGCCATCACCTTCCAAAGGTCAACCATCACAAGATAATTTAAACAAATTCGATTAGCACAGTTTTCAAACAGCAGCAAAAATAAAGAAAGTCCAACCTGCAAGTTATGAGCATCCAATCAAAATTTGGAAACTACCTGAGTACCTGAACAAATTGATACAACCCTGGAATTGCCATAACATCAGCTCCAAGCAATTTCATTCCGAAGTCGACATGTGGCTACAATCAGATATGTAGCTCTGTCATTTTGTTGACCCATAAGCAAACTGTCTAAATGAGCTGGCAATTCCAGCACTTGGCAGCATTACCTTCTCTAGCAACGAAACCAAGATGTTGGAAAAGCAAGGAAATGTAGGTACTAGAGGTTTTAAGGTTATCCGTAGGACTGCTGACACTTGGACATCCAACAACTGGGAACAAGAACAAACACTTGATCAATATCCTGGAAAAAGCTGAAAGCTTTTGAAGAACATTACATTAGCTGTATAAATCAGAAAAAACAAGAAAACTAAGGTTGTAGGTACTGTGTATTTGAAATCTCTTTTGACCTGAACCGTGACGGGCACGGAAAAAAAATTCAACACCAGGGTGATGTTAGGATTTCCAGCCCATCTAACAGCAGTCTCAAAAACCAACTCTTCTTCATTACTTTCATGCACTTTGATGCCTGCAGCCAGTTCCAAGAATAAAAAGCCATAAGAAAACAATAATCTCACATGATAGACAGGTTCCTTTACGAGGATGATGATCGCTTGGTAGAATGCAATACAGCCTACAGGAGAGCTACTTTTCTATTGAAAACAAAGCTAGATTTTAATTGTTTCCTTAAAACTCGTAAGTTTGATAGAATCAAGATCACCAAGCCAAAAGGTATAGTTATAGCTCAAAGGACCTCTGCAACCGCAAATAACATCATCAATATCTGAAACTCACCGTGCATAATAGGAGGAAGAGTTCCAAGGGTCAAGCTCTTAAAATCTATAGACTTGATAAGAAACTTGCTGCTATACTCGGCAAAAATAGGAGCTGTCATGCTTCTTATCATACCAGATATAGCCTGTAGGCACATATTTCAAAGATAATGCAGATACTAATTGGGATATGAACACTAATTAAAGATATTTCAATTTACCCTGTCAAGGTAGGGCCACATAAAGCACACATACTTATTCAACCAGTCAATCTGAGAATCATATTGAAAGAATCAGCAATGGTAAAACCTAATGTAAGATTATAATCAAGAGAAGTTATTCAACATGAAAAGCAACAGAACTCACCCTGTCATAGTCAGGATGCTTCACCCACATGGGAATCTCTGGAAAAAATTCAAACAGCCTGCATGTATCCAACTCCTGAATTGGCTTGATTACAGGTTCCTACATTTATACAAGCTTAGTTAGACGAGCTGGGGAAAGGAATTCTTCCCCATCAAAACAGAACAGATTATTCAAAAACCTAAATGTAGCTTGCAGTAAATTCCCTGAACCAAAAGAAGACGGCTTTACGTATAAATGTATAGAACAGTTGCAGAAAGTTGATAGGAAATCTTAAAAAGGGTTGATAGGAAGTGTTACCTTGACATCCTGAGGCTCAGAGTAAAGGAAAATAAAGAAACCTAATAAAAGGCCAATTGGGATTCCAATCCCGAATCCAATGATTCCTAATAAGCTACTTTGAAACCCCATTTTCTATCAATCCAAACACGGGGCAAGAAAATATAAGTGGGTCTGGTCGATCAAATGAAAAGGAGAAAGGAAGAACAGTAGTACATTACACCACAACGATTAAAAAAGAAAAAACAAAACAAAAAACGAGCGAATTCATGAATGACAAAGGAGAATTAACAGGAAGTTTTATGTAACTTGTGAAACATAAAAGGGACAGAGAACCTACGTACGTGCAATGAAAATGAAATCGGAAGCCTAACGCATCAAGCGCGGCAAGTAACTGACAAGACAGTGGTAGTTTGCAACTCTCCACGTGTCCAAGACAACTGGAGCTTTTTCGTTACATCTCACGATTTTGGAACTTCTTGTGACATGTGGGAAGAAGTTAGGACTTTTTGTGGGATCTTATGTGTGTGATCATATTATGTGGCGGACTAAATTTAATTGACACTTATAAGCCATAAGTTATAATGTATATCCACTTTAGGCTAACTATTCTTTTAATTCATGATTAAAAAAATTTAACTGATTTAAATAATTTAATTGTAAAAATCTTGATCTGTTTAATTTTTCAATTCGATTTTTAACTTTTTTGTTAGATTTACTTTAATAACTTTTGTTATTAAAAACTAATCAATTTATTAATTAATCTGTTAATTTTTTAAATTAATAAATTCTTATAAATTAGAATTAATTAATTAATTTTTATTTAACAATCTATTTTTCAATTAAACTTTAAATTCTTCAATAAATAAATATAATATCTTTTAATCATATTTTAAATTCTTTAATTTTATTACATCTTTAACCAATTGTATAATGATCTAATACCGGTTAACCATTTAAACCTTGAATTTTTTATCTTACCAATTTACCATTTTGTCCAATTTTAAAACATTACTTTTGATTCACTAAATGACCGAGAAAGTCATAATTGTTCTATCAATTGAATCACCTCTTTAGATGCTATGGTGAGTTGGTGATTGATACTCTTCAATTGCAAGTAATTTTATGTATAATATTATTATAATTTCATCGTTATCATCATCACATTCAATCCGAAGTTTAGTAGTGAAGCGGTGTTTGAGGACGTCTGATAGTACGCAGTCCTACTCCTACATAATAGAAAGATTGTTTACAGTAAACTCACATGCAGATGTAACAGGAAAATGGTGATATATGTCAAAAGAGTAAAAATGTAAAAATGGTACGTAAAATATTTAAGTAAATAAAATTACAATAAATACATAAGGATAATAGTAATATTTATTATTATTATTATTATTATTATTATTATTATTTTTATTTATTTATTTATTTATTTATTATTATTATTATTATTGTTATATTATTATTATTATTATTATTATTATTATTATTATTATTATTATTATTCTTATTATTCTTGTTGTTGTTGTTTTTGTTGTTGTAATGTCAACCGAATGATGAGAGTGAGAGCGCCAAAAAAGAAGGAGAGCAACATAGAGAAACTTACTTGTTGTTACTTCGACAAGAATTACCTCAATAATCAACCCTTTTCGACGAAAAGAGGTAACCAAGCAAAAATGAAGTTGTAATAAGAGTTAGTAAAAGAGCAATCCTGAAGGTGAAACCCTAGTGAAAATCCCACAAAAAAAAGAACTATAACACTTCATCCCTAATAATTATTTAATAGCAAAATTTAACCGAACTTTTATCAAACACTTAACAGGTGAGTACTCAAACAGCCTTCAAATTTGAATTTAAGCTTCAAAAACCATTCTGGATGCCCTTCCCATCTCAACATCTTCAATGTTATTATAATGTCATGTACAATATTTTTTTTTACATAATTCGTAAAATTGCTTATCACCACATGCACACATCCGAATAAGATACAGTGAACTATAGACACCTTACTCTCATTTTACGGAGCCCCAAAAATCTCGATCTAACATACTTTTAACACAAGCAAGCAAGAAAGAGTCCCTTAACTCAACTCTTGCGTTACTTTAATTAACATTAATTTGTAATTCTAGCGCTTATTATTTTGGCTAAGGGACATTAATTATGGTGAGTTTAGATAAAAGTTCAATGAATGTGGTTGAAAAAATAAGAGATGTATTTGTAATATTGAGAGAGAGTTGCTTTGGTTTTGAGGCTCATGTTATTAGATTATAAACCGTACAGTTTGTGGTGAATTATTTTAGAGAGTCATTACACATGTGAAGCTGAAAGAGAGTGTGGCTTGATGCATTGAATCATCATTATTTTTGTTATTGTAATGTTTTCTCAATATGATTCCCCACGTTATAATGTGCTTGTTTTCAATTTTATATCTCTAATTTTGACTTCGAATTAAGAAAAAAAGGAATCTTTTTTTGTCAACATTTTAAAATTCTCTTATTATAAAAATAAAATATATAAATATCTCTTGCAGTTTAAGATTTTTTCAAATTTTATATATATTGAAAAAAAAACTTCTTTTTTTAGAATTCGTTTAAAGCCTAACGAAGAGAGTGAGCCTTTGAGTAGCTGGTAAAGTTGTTCCTGTCACAAATTGAATCGTCTCTTAGTAAAGATATACTCTTCTCAAATTCTTGCAAAACAGGAAACTTTACATGTTGGGTACGTAAGTTTCTTTTTTTGAATACTAACAATGAAATACACGCGGTGTGAATATCAGACATGCAATAATCAAATGTCTGTTACAAGATAAGCCAATTCACACCTTAAACCTAACTCGAATGTATTGAACTTGCATCAAATTAATAATTTAAAATAATTATAATAAATTATTAATATGAATCGAACTAAATTAATTCGATTCAAATTTAATAATTGAGTTAAATCATCATTTAAGTAGAATTTGATTGATACAATTGCGATGTTTATATTATATACATTTCATTATTTTTTTAATCTAAACCTAAAAGATGGACTTTTCCTACAAATTTAAAATTTATAAAAAGAATTTCAAAAATTTTAAAGATTAAATTTTTTTTAAGGTCTTTGTCTTCTACCCTTATTATAATCTCAATAAAAAAAACTTTTAGATATTAGGATAAAAATATAGTCTTATTATTAAAAGTGATGTAACCCAATAAATTTTGACCAAGTATTTCCACTTTAGTTAATTTGATCACATTAATACATTTGAATCATGCCATACTGTCATAACATGGTAATAAAGCAGGATCAAAGAGCTCTCGGATTTGATCCTCACTAAATGCACTCGTAAGGAAAGGTGAAGAGCTTTCATTGTAACTAAGTCCCGAATTTGATTAGTCGGCTTAGGCCCTATTTGGTTGGATGTTAATTAATGGAATGGAATGTAAGGGAATGAAAGGAAATGGAAGGGTTTATAATGGAATGAAATGTAATATAGTAAAAAGCTGTTTGGGAATGATGGAATGGTTCATAATGTAATGTAGTGAAATATTGTTTGGAAGATGGATGGAATGTATAATAAATGACTTTTATACCCTTTATATTAAAATGGTTGTTATAAAAGGTTTATTATTTTATTATTAATTATATAAAAATATTAGTATTAATTATTTAATATATTATATTATATTTTATGTGATTTATATTAAAAATAATTTATTTATATAAAAATATATAAAACAATAAAAGAATATATTTTTTACATATTTTCTATTTTCATTAATAAATTTTTTAATTAAGTTTATTATTAACTATATACAATTTATTATTAATTATATAAAATATTATTATTAATTAATTAATTTATTTTATTTTATTCTATTCTAGGTGATTTATATATAAAAATAATTTATTTTTATTTTCATTTATATAGAAATAT
>JANTPM010000005.1:45517544-45531214 GCA_025434745.1 Erythroxylum divaricatum | reverse complement strand
TAATTATTTAATAAAATTTATTATATTAAATATTACTATATTCTATTTGATATATTAATATTATAATTTGGTCATATTAAGAAGAATTATTGAGGGTATATTAGGTAGTATGTATTTATTATGTTACGTTCCATCCTAAACCTTCCAAATTGGAGGTTTCTTATTTTCACTGTTTATGATGGAATGGGACGTAACATGAAACCCTCCGCTTTCATCCCACTCCATTACATTTTATTATAAAACCTTCAAACAAATGATGGAAGTACAAATGATGGAAGTATGTTACGTTCCATTCCATTCTATTATTAACCCTCGAAACAAACAGGGCCTTAGCGAATTCGGATATCAGTATTGTAAACCCAAATACAAAAAAAGCAGGATAATGTGGACCACGGCGAGAGATTCCTCCAACTTGAGGTTGCATGGGATTTAGAATTTAGCTTTTGTTTGTGTGTTATTATACCACTTTGCTCTGTACTTTTTTACCTCCAAAAGTACCAAAAATGATCGCAGCAGGACCCACTTTAGCTCCAATGTTATAATAATCAGATCTAAAGATTAAACCATTAATGGACATTTTATAACTTGTGGTCCTAAAGGGAAGCAAAAAGTAGATTGTAAGAAAAAAAGGAGCTATCAAGGCCTGCCCTCTACTTCATGCTAATATATATATATATAATGACATTGCATAGAACATTTTAGGAAATATTGTGACAAAGACACTAACAAGGAAGATAAAAGAATCTACTTTGTTTCATATTGCTTATGATGTTGGGAGATGTGATTGCATAAGGTAATTAAATTAAAAATTAGACACATTTGGCGATTGGAATTTATTTTACTTCCTAAATAACTTCTCTTAATTCTTTAATACATGATTAACGGTACATGTATTAAGTAATATTTTAAGAACCGAATCGAAAGTTAAACCTGTAAGACAAAATGTTTAAGATTTAAAGGGTTAAATCGGTATTAGACTGTTATAATACCAGTTAAATATTGAATAAAATTAAAGAATTTGAGAAATGATTAACAGAAAATATCTTTTTTTATTGAATAATTTTAAAAAATTAATTATTAAATAAAAATTAATTAATTAATTATAGTTAATAAGTATTTATTAATTTATAAAAATCGATAGATTAATTAATAAATTGATCAATTTTTAACAATAAAAATTATCAAAATATTTTTTTTTTCCACAAACTTCAAAGAATTTCACTATATTTATCTATCAAATATAAAAAAATTCACGAACAGATAATGTGATGCCGACAATGAGCAATGCTCTGACACTTTGGGTTGTTACTTAGTCCAGTTCACGTCGTAGTCTCACTGTGAGCGGCCACTGTTCCAGGAGGCGCTTCCAAGACTGTTGTGTTGGCCCGACCAACCTCTACATGAATCCATTGATCATTATAACTTTCCACATATTCCACCAAGTGAAGAACAGTATGCATTTATTAGGTTTGCTTTATAATTTTATATTCTTTACATAGATTATTTATATGGGATTTTTTTTGAAAAAAGAAGTTAACATGTTATAAGTATTTTACTTTATTTAAATAAAAGAAACTATATTTGTTGCTAATTGAAATTTTTAGTTGAGTGGATTCTCTATTTATTTCAAACCCTCTATTTAGTTTTTAAATTAATCATCATCTACAATTTCATATTTGAATATGGTCTATCAAAAATAACCCGTCTATAATTAAGAATAAGGTTGTGTAATATAAGATATTTTTAAATTTTGCACTTCAACGAAATTTTTACTAAGAGTGTTCTTATTACTCTGTTCGTACCAAGAGTGTTTATCAATTTAATTCATGTGAATCCTATTTATTAAGTTAATAAATGCTCGTAAAATACGACACAAATAGAATAATAAGAATAAATAATCTATTTCCGTTGTTGCTGTCGCCGCCATCATTGTCGTCATCAGGGCATCTTCTAAATTGGTACAAGTAACTTAAACTTGTCAACTATCTTACCTTTAACAGTGGCATAATCATGCATTTATTTTCTTGACATTCTTTTTTTCTAAAATTGGCTTCAGTCCTCTCTTTCAACTTTATTTTTGTGCATTATGAGTCAACTGTCTGTGTTTATTTTTTTTAGAAATTGTTGCTTCAAAATAGGAAGCCAGAACAAAAATGAAAAAGAGACAAATAAGCAATGTTTTAAAAGCGACAAAATATTTCAAGTTTAAAAAATTTAATTGACATAAAATCGGCTAAAAATTAAATAATTTTAAAATTTAAAAATATGATTGAAAAAGATTATTTTTAATTATCGAAAAAATTTAAAAGTTTGATTAAAAAAGATTATTAAATAAAAATTAATTAATTATTTTAGTTTATAAAAATTTATTAATTTACTAAACTGACCGATTAAATAATAAAGTAAATAAATTAAATAATTTTTAACAACAAGAGTTATTAAAATAAACCGAACAAAAAAGTTAGACAATTCAAGATTGTTATAGTTGAATCGGCCAAATCGATTAAGTTTTTTAATTATTGTAAATAAATATTGTAATGGAAAAATATTAACGATATGAATGTGTATTAATGTTATTTTATTAAATAACGATTAAAGTCAACTAACAAAATAATAATGTAAAATAGTTGACGCCTATTTGGTAACTTCTTCTGTCATATTACAACCCCAAACTTGGAATTCTTCTATATAGGGGCATGGAGTAATTCTTGCATATAATTGGAGTAATTATATGCAAGACCTAACTTTTTCAATCGCATGCTTTACCTATTCAGTTCCTCACTGCCCTCAGGTATGGCAGATTGGTCCCACCAATAATTCTACCCATTTTTTACAATAACACACTTAAAAAAAATCCGATACTATATCCAAAAAAAGATTCCTGATACTTTAATTTTCTAAAAAATAAGATACAACAAAGACGAAGACGACGATAACAACGACGACGACAACTCCGTTTCACAAAGCTCTCTATTTTATAAAGATTAAAAGAGGAATATTAATTATATATAGCTTGTTTTCTTGTATTTTATAAAAAACTATTTTCGTAACTCAAATTATTGAATTTTTACAAGGCTTTTGATTCACTTACAAGATTAGATAAAAGACGGAACGAAGGTTATTTAAGAACAGAATAAAAGATGTAATTCTAAAATCAAATGAAGAAATACCCTTCTCCTTCTCATCATCATCATCATTACACTTAATTTGAAATTTCACATTAAAGCGGAGATTGAAAAAGTCTAATAATATACAACCTTACTCATATTATAAAAAATACTCTGTTATAAAAAATAGTGACAAAGGAATAGCTTACCATTACTCCCAATCCCAAGTCTTTGGCCTTTTAAAAAAGAAACACAAAAGGCAACGTGTAGTCATAAATGTAAAAGGTAAGAAAAGCGTCAACTGACTTTTCATTTTATTTAAAGAGTTTTCCCTTTTAAACACTACGTTTTGATCTTCCATTTAAACAGTTTTCCATTTTTAACAATTACTTAAGCTTCAGCAATCAGCACAGAGGTAAATAATCTCACTATTTAATTAAATAATTAATATTAATTAAAAAAGCTTACTCCAAGTCCAAGGAAGGAGGAAGACAATAGAAAATCCATCTGTTAGATTTTATTTAACTGCGTAGTATGCCTTTTCATGAGATCTACTTCTGAGGCCACTTGATAGGTAGATAGAGAGAGAGAGAGAGAGAGAGAGATGAGAGAAACACAAGAGGGAAGAGAGTGAGAGTGAAGGTTGATGATTTTAGACCTTAATCAAAGTTTCTCAAACGCTAATTCAACAATACTGAGCTTGGCTGGTATGGGTTTTTCTTTTTCTGTTTTTTTTTTTTGGTTTCAAGCAATTTGACTTTGGTGTCCGTACAAATGAAGATAGTTTATTTTCCCAAAGCCGTTTCTGCTTTCTTCTGTTTAATCAGATCTACTTTTGCGGTTCCTGCTTAGGCGGGGTTTCTGGGTCGTTTCTTTGCTGGGAAGATGTAATCTTTTTGCTAATGGGTTTTGTTTCGCTGATAATTAGTTTGTGTTCCGCTAAAAGAGTTCTCTTCTTTCTTGTTTTTGTTTCTCTTCTTTGATCATAATCAATCTCGAGCCTTTGAGGTTTCTAAATGGGTTTTGAGCTCTTTCTTTTTTTCTTTTTTCTTTTTGATTCTTCCACACTTGGTTGGCTACTAGGAGTTTTGTTCTGTTGAGCTTTTGTTCTTTTGATTTTAGTGTCTGGCGACTTATAATTTTAGGTTGCTAGGAGTTAGTGTTGAAGTTGAGAGAAAAGTAATTTGTAACTATGTGGAGAGAATGATCTTATCTGCTCTCTATTTCCCCTACCCTTTAGTGATTGAACTTGTTGATCACACTACTGTTACGATTGAGGTTAGGTCTTGTACCGTGTTTGGTGAACTTTTTTACGGAGTTGTACACAGTTTGAATGCTGTTACTTTGTTCTGGATGCTATCAATTGATGCTATTGCTACAAATTGCCTGTAATCTCGATCTTTTATGTTGTGAAATTAACTTTTGCTTCTGAATACTTCATTTAAGTACCTATCTTGGAAGTTCAGCGGCTACCGTTTAACAAATATATAGTTACTTACACGTCCACCTCTTTGCATAAATACAGGCATCTGTGTGACTTTTTCTGGATAAGTATTTGGAGCCTCTGTAGAACTTCAGTAATTTTTTACTCTAATCAGTTGTGGATACCAGAAGAACGTGTGAGGACTTCAAATGTCCTAAGTTGCTGCTCTTATCAGGTACTGAACCAGGAATCTAAGGTGTTGTAGCTACTCTACAGGAGCAAGTGAGTTGAGCTGGGATCAAGTTGTAGATTGGTCTTTGATGATCACACTCAGCTATGCATGTAATTGGCAGTCATATGCAACAAGTTTTGCTTCAAGGAGATTGCTTGTGGTTTGATGTGCATTATATGGGGCTGGAAGTGGCTTGCATGTCTTAGGAGAAGCAGATTTAAGCAGCAACAGAATTCAATCGCTCTTATAACTCTAGGAGGTTGTTCTTTGCTTGAAAATTCTGTTTAATTAGTGCATTGTGCCGGTTGTTCATTTTGGTTGCTGATTGAGACATGGAAGCTGAGTTTGTAAGTACTAACAATCTGCCGGGTGTTCTTCATGGAATGCTTCCTGCTATTGCACCGGCGCTTCTGATTGCACTGGGATATGTTGACCCTGGAAAGTGGGCAGCAACAGTTGAAGGAGGTGCTCGTTTTGGATTTGATCTGGTATTTCCTATGGTCTTTTTCAATGTTGCTGCAATGCTGTGCCAATACCTATCAGCTCGGATTGGTGTGGTTACTGGAAGAGATCTTGCCCAGGTAATATTTAATCAGCTTTGTGCTCATCCGAGTTAATTTATATTTTTTATTTGGTATTGCATTGTTTTATTTTCCCTACACATATACATTATCTTGAGTTCTATTGCCCTTATGTTTTCCTAGATTACTGAAATTGAAATGTATCAAGAAGCGGCCT
This sequence comes from Erythroxylum divaricatum, assembly GCA_025434745.1. Taxonomy (NCBI): domain Eukaryota; kingdom Viridiplantae; phylum Streptophyta; class Magnoliopsida; order Malpighiales; family Erythroxylaceae; genus Erythroxylum; species Erythroxylum divaricatum. The sequence goes on along the minus strand of JANTPM010000005.1, from coordinate 45,525,714 downwards.
AAATGTACATAGAATTGTTTGTCGATGCCACATAATGTACATAGAATTGTTTGTCGATGCCACATAATGTCCCTCTCTTATTTAGCATGGGAAGGAAAGCATGTAGTTGTTCATCTATGGATCTTGAGTTTTTCAATTAAATGACCATATGTTTGTTGTTTGTGCTGGTTATACATTTTCATTTCAAAGAATCTGTAATCGCTTCAAGAACTTCCATTTTAACTTTCTGTTATGCAAAGAACTTGTTTACTACTCTTGGACATTATCTAACTGGGTTTTGATTTACCAAACTTGTTTCTTCTTTATTGATGCTACAGATTTGCAGCACTGAGTACAACAAGTTCACATGCATGTGTCTGGGAGTCCAAACAGCACTTTCTGTGGTCATGTTGGACCTTACCATGGTAGTAGTCTCATACTTGGTCACCTGCAGTTACTTTTAGTTAGTAGAACTGGTCAATTTGCAAATTGATTAAATTGCTTTGCCGGACCTAATTAACATTTGCTCCTAACTTGTAAATTTCCTGATTGTATTAGATCATTGGCATTGCACATGGACTTAATCTTCTCCTTGGGATGGACTTGTCCACTTGTGTTTTTTTTACTGCACTGGATGCAGTTTTCTCCCCACTTTTTTTCACCTTCCTGGTAAGTTAGACCAGTGGGACTTCTTTTTGTTCTTTCTTTCTAGAAAATTCACCTATAATTTTTAACTACTTGCTTTTCAGGAGAGATACAAGGCAAATTTTCTCTTAACACGTTTTGTGGTTCCTATATTAGCCCTTTATATCTTTGGAGTATTCAGCAGTAAGCAAGAAACCCCACTTTCCACGAATGGGGTGCTGACAAAGTTAAATGAGGAAAGTTTGTTTGCCTTGATGAGTCTTCTTGGAGCAAATATCATGCCTCATAATTTTTACCTTCATTCTTCTATGGTTCTGGTATGTGTCTTTTCCTCCAATCTTTTCCTTCAACATGATAGCCACCATTTTCTATTGTTGCGGTGATTTTCTTGTGTCTGTATGCTTCTGTGTACGCAGGCTTATGCATGTGTGTAGTTCTTTAGTTAAAGGTTGCTCTGCACAGGGTGGCAGATGTGGCATGGTTAGAAGGAATTACTATTGTCTTTGATTTCTTGAATTTTTGCTATGGTTATTAACTTTTGTTCTTTCTTGTTGCTGATTTTTGCACCCATTTACTAGCTTTTGGATGCTATTTGAGTTTCTTGTTCTTTCAAATAACTGATACCGACATTTTCGGTTTGAATATATCTGAAATTTGATATTTCAATGTTTTACAGCAACATCAGGGACCACGTGATGTCTCTGAGAATGCCTTGTGTCATAAGCATTTCTGGGCCATATTTTGCACATTCTTTGGCATTGCGGTGGTGAATTATGTGCTTTTGAATTCAGCTGCAAATGTGTTCTATAGTAGTGACCTGGTTTTGCTTACATTTCCTGATGCATTGTCACTACTGGAACAGGTAATTCCTGATTGTATGACCATTTTTAACATGCAACGCAACATTATGTATAACCTTTAATGTACTCTTTCATTTGTTTTTCTTTCCAAATAATTGATGCAGGTTTTCAGGAGTCCAGTAGCACACTTTGCTTTTGTACTAATTTTGTACCTCACAAATCAAATAACTGCATTAACCTGGAATCTTGGCGGACAAGTAATCTTACATGATTTTCTCAGTCTGGATATGCCTAATTGGCTTCAACGTGCTACTGTTAGAATTATTGCCCTTGTCCCAGCCCTTTATTGTGTATGGACATCAGGAGTTGAAGGAGTATATCAACTGCTTATGTTTTCCCAAGTTATAATAGCTCTGCTACTTCCATCTTCTGTAATCCCACTTTTCCGAGTCGCATCATCCAGACAAGTCATGGGTGTCTACAAAATTTCTCAACTTCTGGAATTCATTGCGGTGATTACATTCATGGGCTTGCTAGGTCTGCAGATTATATTTGTTATAGAGATAATATTTGGGGATAGTGATTGGGTAGGGAATTTGAGGTGGAACATGGGCATTACTTCATCTGTGCCTTACATTACTCTGCTCTTGACTGCCTCTTCATCATTTTGTCTAATCCTTTGGTTAGCAGTTACTCCGTTGAAATCTGCAACCCTGCTAGATGCTCAGGTTTGGAGCTGGGATGTACAAGATCCCACACATGAGCTATCTCGAGGGAGGGAGGAAATAATTTCGGGTGAAACTAGATACGATCGAGAAGAACACACTTACAAGCAGGAACAGGTTTTGACATCAGACAAATCCATCGACGGCTACCCAGATATACTTATCACAAAAGCTGGTCCTAATTTACCTGTAACGGCTGTGGAGTCTCATAATAATCTTCATCTGACAACTATTGAGGAGAATCATTCCCATGGTACTTTTCCCAGTGACCAGGTATGCTACCAACAGGATCATGCACCCAGTGAAGAGTCTTTGTCTATGGCAGTTGCAGTTAATGATGTTTCTGATGGTGATTCGGTAGATTACAAGACATTTAAGATTGAATCAATTGACAGAGTTGAAAAGACTGTGGTTGTGGAAGGAGATTCACAGGTTGAAAAGAAGGATGATGAGGCAGATGCTTGGGAGCCTGAAGAATTGCCAAAAGGAGTTCCTGGAAGCACCTCACCATTGACTTCTGATGGTCCAGCATCATTGAGGAGTCTCAGTGGAAAAAGTGATGAGGGTGGCAATGGTGCTGGAAGCCTCTCAAGATTAGCTGGGTTGGGTCGAGCTGCAAGACGCCAATTTGCTGCAACTCTGGTTGAATTTTGGGAGCAGTTGTATGACTCTCATGGGCAATCAACTTCTGATGCTAAGTTGAGAAAGTGGGATGTCTTGTTTGCTGATTCAAAGCTTGCGTCCTCTTTACTGAAAGTGGATACAACTGGAAAGGATTTTGGTGGATATTTCCCATCTGTAGGTGGTAGAGGATCTGACCCTATGGTAAATTCAAGCTTATCTGATTCTCCCAGGCAGCCAAGGATACAAAACTTTATTGACTCATTATACGCATATCAGAGGGGATCTTCCTCTATGTGGTCCAATCACATGCAATTACCGGATGCGTATGTTCAAGGTTCCAGCTGCAATGTTGTGGACTCTTCTGAGAAGAGGTATTCTAGTATGCGTACTCTGCCATCAACTGACGGCTGGGATACCCAACCAGCTACGGTTCGTGGTTCCAGCCACAATGTTTTGGAATCTACTGAAAAGAAGTATTCTAGTTTGCGAAATCTACCATCAACTTATGGCTGGGATGCCCAGCCAGCTACCATTTATGGTTCCAACCGCAATTTTCTGGAATCTACTGGGAAGAGGTATTCTAGTATGCGCACTCTGCCGTCAAATGACGGCTGGGATACCCAGCCAACTACAGTTCCTGGTTCCAGCCACAATGTTTTGGAACCCAGTGAGAAGAAGTATTGTAGTATGCAAACTCTACCATCAACTGATGGCTGGGATACCCTACCAACTACCATTCCTGGTTCTAGCTGCAGTGTTTTGGAATCTACTGAGAAGAGGTATTCTAGTATGCGAAATCTACCATCAACTGATGGCTGGGATACCCAGCCAGCTACAGTTCATGGTTATCAAATAGCACCAATTGTAAACCGGATTGCTAAGGACAGTAGTTCCAATTGTTTAAATGATCAGTGGGAATCAGCAGCACCTTTATCCCCATCTCTAGGTCCTAGAAATTTTAGTGGCCCATATGCAGCTGCATGGGCACAGAGGTTGCAAAATGGATCGAGCTCTCCCCAAGCCTCACGATTTACAGCATCTAGAAATATTCTGCCCCAACCTGACACAGCATATTATGGTGCTTGCTCATCTGGATTGTCCGACGATGGGGGTATGTCCATCAATTCAAAAAAGTACCACAGCCTGCCTGACATTCCTGGACTACCCGGGCCGTATTCCAGCTTATTGCCTGGAAAGAGTGCACAGTGGGACAGTCCTGTTAGTTTTGGATCATCTATTGGCAGAACAAACAATGAGCAGTCCTTTTATGCAAATACTGGGTCAGGAACAGGGGGTTCGTTGGCTTTTGATGAGCTATCAAGAGGCTACGGAGATGGATCTCTCTGGTCCAAACAGCCATTTCAGCAGTTTGGTGTGGCTGATAGAACTCGATCTCTTGGGAGCAATGCTGGAAGGTTGTCAAATTCAGTAGCTCGAGAAGGTACTTATCTTATGGATTCAGAGGCCCAGCTTCTTCAATCTTTCAGAGACTGCATGATGAAGCTTTTGAAAATGGAAGGATCTGATTGGTTGTTTAGGCAAAATGATGGTGCTGATGAAGAGCTCATTGATCGTGTGGCTGCAAGGGAGAAGTATTTGTATGAAGCCGAAATGAGAGACGTGAACCTTTCTGGTTCTTTGAGATATGACGAAACAGGTACAGGAATTATATCAGTATCCTCGGTTCCCAATTGCGGAGAGGACTGTGTCTGGAGAACGGATTTGGTGGTCAGCTTTGGTGTCTGGTGTATTCATCGAATTCTAGATTTGTCCCTCATGGAAAGCCGACCTGAACTCTGGGGCAAGTATACTTTTGCATTAAACCGTCTTCAGGTATATTTCTTTACCGGGTGTCTACATAAAATGTTTATTCATGTTTACAGTTTGTTGGCTATATAAAAGAGCACCTCTATTTTAGTTGGATACTGTTGGGCCAAATTATGCTCATCTCCTGCGCTCACTCATGCTTTCAACATTGAGCTCTACTACTTTGTATATGTGAATGGCTTGTTTATGACCTGTATATAATGTACATTGTCAGTGTGATCTACTTTTACCTCTCAGCCACTCTCAGTCTCTCTCTCAATCTGTGTGTTTGTGTGTGTTTTCTCTTAAACATTATAAAGCAATATTACTTTGGTTAACAGGGAATCATAGATGTGGCGTTTTCGAAGCCCCGCAGCCCTCTTTCCCCATGTTTATGCCTCCAATTCCCCCCTACTTACCAAAATAGGTCAAGCCCCCCTCTTTCAAATGGAATGTTACCCCCTACAGCAAAACCAGGCAGGGGAAAGTGCACAACTTCATCAATGCTGTTGGATTTAATAAAGGATGTTGAGCTGGCCATATCTAGTCGTAAGGGTCGATCAGGGACTGCTGCGGGAGATGTGGCTTTCCCAAAGGGAAAAGAGAATCTGGCTTCGGTGCTGAAGCGATACAAGCGCAGGCTATCCAACAAGTGGTAAATGAGTAAAGGGAAAGTGGAGGAGGCAATTGCATTAGGCTCTTTACGCTCAGTTTGGCTCAGGTGGGTGATACTGAGCTCTTTGATAATTCCAACAGCAGCTTAGTGCGGTGATCAGGTCATTGATTCACTTCTGGGTATGGCAAGCTTACTCTCTTGTACTAAAAGAAATGTGCTGCATATCATGTGATTGTGTGTTTATGTATACATAGGGACAAAATTACTGGAAATGTACTTTGCGGCAGAATCAAAGAAAATGGTTAGAAAGGGTAAAAGTTGATCAGGTGCTACTCTGACTCTGTTTCTGTATATATGTCACCTTTGTCATAAAGTGCACAGCAAGAGAAGTTCGTTTCACTTCAGGAAGGTATTTGTTTACCTGATTTGTGACCAGTACAAGTGATTACTTTAAACTATTCCATATCAGGCGCAGTTAAAGCAACCCAGAACGTAAGAGTGACAAGCCTCTTGCTTCCCCTAAACAAAAAAAAACAAAAAAAAAATATTTTACCATCAAATATATATATATATATATATATATATATATAGAAATTAGTAAATATATTGTAAATACTTGATCAACACATATCTCAAAATAATATTAATAACGAACCATTTTCGGTATTTATAAACTGATTTTAATTTGGTAAATAGATTTTATTTTATTTTAAAATGGAAAAATCTACACTAAGAACAATTTAATATCTGTGGATTGAATGTATAACTTCAATATTATACATACTTAATGTTCCCATATTTCAAAATCAATTTAAAGTTTCAATTGTTAAATCATCTTCATTTGAATTAGTATTTTTTGATAAAATAATTATCTTTTGATATTAAATATTGGTTTTGATTTAATAACGGATATATCAGTTAATTTAATTTATACTTTTTAAATTAGAATCACTTTTACTAAAATTGCCACATGTCAAATTTGGTGAATCTAACTATATATATATATATACTATTTATGTAAATATTTTAAATTATTAAATTTAGTATTTTTAGTATTTTGAATACTTAATTCCTACATATGTTACAATAATTACAATTTAATAAATTAACTATTTCAATGTTTTTAATTAACTTAAATTTTATAAATAAAATATAGTTTTTATTAAATATACAAGAAATTTTCAAATTATAAATTAATAATATTTTGATATATGTGAACTAAATATCAAATGCTTTCTCTTACATTAAAGAGGACAAATTTCGATGAAATAAAGAAAAAAATAAATTTGACTAATTCTAAATATAACTAAGTTTTTTATTTGATAATTTAACATCATAGATATTTATTATTTTACCAATTTATTAATTTAATATTTAAAATTAGTTTGACAAATTTTTGTGTACTCTGTGTACATAAATATTATTGTACTTTTATTAAAAGACTTTCTATGACTTAAATTGGTAAACTTATAGTCACAAAAGAGTAACTTTATTCATTATTACGAAACTTGTTGTCTAAATATATGATTTTTTTTAAACATGTTTAATTTATTTTTACGTTTTATTTTGTTTTAAATAAGAAAATCTACAAGTAACAAAATATTGTTTTCAAGCACAACAGCATATTCTCAAAATCACAAATTTGTCGAACGAACTCGGTTTAGTTGTTACATCATCCAGAGCAGCCTGGTATAAGATAACAAGAGTCAAAAGCCACGTCATTGTGGCGATATGAGTTCGTGGCACGTGGATTACTCGCAGCCGTTTAACCCCAGCCACCACACCTTCTTCTTCTGTTTTGTCCGCTCCCTGGTAAACTCTGCAGCTCGTCCTTTGCTTTTTGTAACCACTGCAAATCAACATCACCTGTGTCTCCTGATGCCCCTGACCTGAGGATTCAATCTTTTTAAACTTCATCAGTGAAAAGGTACGTAGTTATTGTTCAGACCCAATTAAATTGATTTTGTTATCGATTTTGGTGCATTCGTTAATTCCGATATGAATCAGTAGAACGCATCCAACTCCAAGGCAATTAGTGAACTCTTTCCTACGTTTGATTGGTATAGAAAGGAAGGAACAAGGACATGAACTCTTGTTTGTAATGCTGAAGTGGTTGTAATCGCCGAAGAAACATTGAAATGAGTGGAGATTTTGAAGTTGTTCTAGTACCAAACCAATGACTTTTAGCAGAAAATTAGGAAACACACATGTTGACTTGTATGCTTTGGACCTAATACATGTGTGCTTGCTTGTTCGCATGGTGAAGCGATATTTGTTAATTATGCTAACATTTTAGGGTTTGGTTTCCTTTTACGGATGCAGGAGTCGGGTAGCACTATAAAAAAGAAGAAGAAGAAGATGGGTTACGTAATAGTGGTGTCGTTGCCTTTAGTATTGATTATAATATTGATAGTGGTTCTAGCATGTTACCTTCTCACTATGGCTACAAGTAGAAATGAAACGGCCAGAGTTCCTCCGTATTATGCTCCGCCGGTCCCAGCTCCTCCTGTTCAAGCACAAACCGCCGGTGAAGGCAAAGCTTGACATTACATATGAGGCATTTAATCAACATATTTATTTACGTTTCATTGCAGTCCTTGGAGTTTGGAGCTTCCATCTTCTGTTTTCTTGCTAGCTGATTTTCTAAAAAGTTTGACTTGTGTAATGTCATGTAAAGTATTAGTCCTTGTTAGTCAAGTTGCTTAGCAACTCTCAGTTCAGCTGGGAATTGAGAAGGGTTCTATTATTATTATTATAGTATTATTATTATTATGTATTTATTGTAATTTTATTTATTTAAATATTTTGTATATTATTTTTATTTATTTACTCTTTTAATCTGTAATACTATTTTCTTATCACATTTGTACGTGGATTTATCAAAAATAATCTTTTTATTATATTAAAATGAGGTTATGTACTATTAAAGTTTTTTAAATTTTGCTTTATTACAAAACTGTCAAAACAAGGAAGTG
>JANTPM010000005.1:45477032-45493666 GCA_025434745.1 Erythroxylum divaricatum | reverse complement strand
AGGACTTTGACAAGGTGTTCACAGCCATGTGCCAGGGAATGATCATTGATCCAATGCTAGATTGCCTCAAGGAATGGAATGGAGCTCCTCTTCCTCTCTGTTAAATATGTTTCTTTTTATTTCTGCTTTCGATTTGTTCCCAAATCCCTTCTCAATGTTTGAAGGGATTGTCTATATACATAAATCTGCGACATGTGACTATGAGAACGCTTTTGTTTCCATTATCTTGTTTAATTTTCCATCTCTTTTTATCTGCATTTTAGTACTTATTTATTATTAATTATGCTATAAAAGAGTTTCATGTCTTTTATCCTTTTAAAAAATTATGCTACTTTTCAATTAAAAAAACACAAGGATGTGAATTATTAAATTAAATATTATTTTTAAAAATATTAACTGAAGAGAACTTAAAAAATAAAAAACTATAAAAACATTTATCTTTCAATTAGGTTATATTTAACAAAAGTTATCGCAAAATATTTTTATTTTCTTGCCAGTTAACTATTTATATAGTTTTATCAGTTAAATTTCAATTATAAAAATATAGTTTAATAATGTGAAATATATATTTTTTATAAATAAAATGACATAAGTGAAAAGATGAAATTAGGAATCTTTTGAATTATACTATTTTAAATAAATATTTTTTGCTTTTAAATTATATTTCATCTTAGACCGGACCTAATATGTTTTTATTTGTCAAGCTTAGTATAGCCCATTGCCATCCTTAGACCGGACCTGATATGTTTTTATTTGTATTTATTTATATTAAGGTTTATTATAATGATTTTGAATTCATTTTTTATAATTTATTATATTAAAAAAAGAAAAGTTGCAATAATATGGAAAATTAAAAGGGAGCCAGGAAAAAGTCAACCGTAGGAATATGATTGATGCTTAATTTTCTTTTCATCTCGCATTTGAATAATAATAATTAATAATAATGATAGTAACAAAAACGCTAAACGATAGCGGAGAAAAAGAAGAGCGCTTGGACAAACAACAGCGATTGTTCGATCAATCAGTGCAACGCCAATGGCTTCTCAACTCTTGAGACGCGCTTTTCGGAGCAGCAATACACGGATCCTCTCCTCAAAGACAAAGGACCAGTCGTTGCTCACCTCTGTTGTTGCTAGGCCTTTCTCTTCTTCCCCGGCTACGATCACCGCCACTCTCTTCCCCGGAGATGGCATCGGCCCCGAGATCGCGGACTCCGTCAAGCAGGTCGTTATCACTTGATGATTTCGTATTTTAGTTGGTTGGATGGAGTTTTGGTCTCTTTTTTTTTGTATTTTGTTTGTTTTTATTCGGAGAATTGAGCTCTGGTTTGTGAGAAATTTTGTCTTGTTGATTCGAATTGTAGTGATCTTGTTGCTTTTTGATGGCTTCTATAGCAAGATTTACTCTTTTGGCGGAAAAAATGGTGCATTTAGTGAAATAAAGCACTGGTGTTGCGGTGGGCTGAACAATTTCCAGGGAGTAGTTAGGAGCGAAATATTTTACGTTTTGGTGGTATTCCTGAGTACGATGCAAATTAGAGTATGTTGAGAACGCGGTGTCATAGATTTAGAGCGTTAAAGAGGACGCCTGACAATCGATTTGCAATGCAGGCCCAGTGTGGCGCTTGTCCCATAAACTTGAAGTGGCGTCCATATTCAACTTTCGTGGTGCAAGGTCCTATAAACACAAAAAGAGGTCTCCTGTTATAGACCTCAGAAAGGTTACGTTAATATACTTCTTTGATGATGGTGTTGTCATCTTAACGGGGGAGATATCCTTCATGAATGGGTTTGGCTACTCAAATAGTTTCAGCTTTTGAAGTAGAGAAAGATATATGTACTCCTCAGCAATTATTTTGCAGTTAGTACTTATGGTTTCTGTGTATAACTTGGACTAATGAATGGAAATTCTGTTGAAATGCCAGTGAAAACACACATTATGTGTGTTCTTGTTCATGTGGGATATATCATTTAACTTATTGTAAATGGAAAAACATTGGTCTGAAGTTGTCATATCTAGTATTTTTGTTATTACTTATGAATTATGATTGTAGCTTAATTTATGTATTTCTGTTCTTGGTTCATTTTATGTCTAAATGTCCTAGTTTCCATCATTGCAGATATTTAAAGCTGCCGAGGTGCCAATTGAATGGGAAGAGCACTATGTTGGGGATCAAATAGATCCTAGAACCCAGAGTTTCCTAACATGGGAAAGTTTGGAATCTGTGCGACGGAATAGGGTAGGTTTGAAAGGACCGATGGCTACACCAATTGGGAAAGGCCATCGCTCTTTGAACCTTACTCTTAGAAAGGAACTTAATTTGTATGCCAATGTAAGACCTTGCTACAGCCTTCCTGGTTACAAAACACGGTATGACGATGTTAATCTTATTACCATTCGTGAGAATACTGAAGGGGAATACAGTGGACTTGAACACCAAGTAAGTTGCTTTTGTTGTTGAATTAACCTAAGCAAACAAACAATATATTGAATAAACACAGTATGTATTCTTTGGTTTTAGGTGGTCAGAGGTGTGGTTGAAAGTCTAAAAATCATTACTCGTCAGGCAAGTTTAAGGGTTGCTGAATATGCATTCCATTATGCAAAGGCCCATGGACGTGAGAGAGTGTCTGCCATACACAAGGCTAACATTATGCAGAAAACTGACGGCCTTTTTCTAAAGGTATGGTATTTGAAAATTTTAGTCTGTTGCAAATCCCTTGATTTTAACCATTTATTTGCAAATTAAGTTTCGCATTTTTTTTTTTTTGCAGAGCTGTCGTGAGGTTGCTGAGAAGTATCCGGAGATTGTGTATGAGGAAGTTGTTATCGACAACTGCTGTATGATGGTACAGTAATTTTCCTTTTTGGATAACTTTAAACTTAGACTGGATAAGGAAATGATTTCTTCTGTCTTCTCTCCACTAAGAAAGAAAACCAACGAAGTTTACCTTTTTGGATATTTTAAACTTAGACTGGATGAGGAATTGATTTCTTTGTTCTCTCCACTAAAAGAAAACCAATGAAGTTTTCCATTTTGGACATTTTAAACTTAGACTGGATGAGGAATTGATTTCTTCTTTCTCTCCACTAAAAGAAAACCAGTGAAGTTTTCCTTCCTGTTTGTCAAACTGCTTGTGTATTGATGACAAAGCCAAGGAATTTCTCTGATTATTTTATTTATGTATGTACAGCTTGTGAAGAATCCAGCACTTTTCGATGTATTAGTGATGCCCAACCTCTATGGTGATATAATTAGTGACCTTTGTGCAGGATTGATTGGTGGCCTGGGCTTAACACCAAGGTATTAAAGATCTTTTTTTCCTTTTAGTTTTAGTCACATCTAGTTTATCCAACAGCATTTGACTTCCTATGCAGCTGCAACATTGGTGAGGGAGGTATTGCTCTTGCTGAAGCAGTACACGGGTCAGCACCTGATATTGCTGGGAAGGTTAGCCTGCACAGCTGATTTATTATTTATTTTACCTACAGTTTCTGCATAAGTTGCAATTGTCTATGTACTTGTTCTGTAATTATGCTGAGTGGTACTCAAGATGAAAATTTTCCTTGACTTTTCTTGCATCTGATTTGACAAAACTATTAGTCTTGGTGTATTATAAGTTTATAAAATTATTGGTAGCCTGAACTTGGTGGGAGGTTTCATACTTTTTGATGAAAGACAGACTTTGTGCAAGCACATAGTCATTGGGGTTGTGTTAGAGACCACCTCCTCTAACAATATTCCACACAAGCAATGTGTACCTGCACTTCAACTTCAACACACAATAACCATGGAACATACAGTAACAATGGAGATAAACATAGAAAATGGATTAGCGACAACGGCTATCCGGACTTGTTATTCCTTAGCTAGTCTTAGAGGGCTAGCTGAACCTCCAAACAATTACCAATTATCAATTCATAACCGAATGACCCACATTCTCCCCCCTAACAAACTTATATTCTGTTCTCTAACTAACTTCCCCCTCACTTCTCTCTCACTTATTCCTATAACCCATCACCGATTCCCTCAATTACCCCCCACTCGTATTTCCCTTCTTCTTGCTATATTTTTGCTGAAACCTAGTCTCAACAGGTTGTCTAAGGTGTTCGTGATCATAGGAGCTTCTTGAAAGAGGTTTATTTCCTTGAACTTTCCTAATTGGAGTGTCCTAAGTAATGTTGCAAACAATTGTGTTTCTTACTGGATATTTGCATCATCTGAGACGTTATATCCGTTATTTGCTTGTGGTAGGTATCATGATGCGTGATTCTTCATTTGCCCTTTATAATGATATTTCATACTTAATTTTATTTGTATATGTTCAGTATCATGTAGTATTCTTGGTGATTTTCTTGATTATTATTTAGGATCTACTTCTTCGGAGGTTCTGCTGCTATTGGAGGATAAAAATGCTTTCTCAAACTGTTTTCTTTTTCATTACGAAGTGTGTGGCTCTTTTAGGAATTAATCCCTGATCAAATTCTATGCTTCTTGTACTTTTCATTTACCAATAATTTACTTGCTTCTGTAACTTATGTGGTTAAAATTTAAATGTATGCAGAATTTGGCTAATCCAACTGCTTTACTATTAAGTTCTGTGACAATGTTACGACATTTAGAGCTCCACGAAAAAGCAGATCAGATCCAGAACGCTATACTCAAAACAATAGCTGAGGGAAAATACCGAACTGCTGACCTTGGCGGTTCTGCATCAACCACAGATTTTACAAAGGCAATCTGTGATCATCTTTGAATATTGCTGAGTTTAATTTTGCTTTCAGTTCAATGAAAATAGTCTGTGTTGACGCGGATTCAGTGCCTTGCTTGGATCTGTTTTTAAGTTATTTCAAGATCACAATCCCTTGTTATGTAGAGTATATCATTGAATTGCTCATCCACAAACAAGAGCATGTGGAGAGAAATTAACGAGCTTTCTCGAGATGAAATAATTGGCATTTCTTGAAAGGCTAATTTATTATTATTATTATTTTTGTACCAAGTGGTTGTTCAAACTGGAAATAAAGGGCTGTTGCCTTCATCCTTATTACCTTGCTTTCCTGCACTTTACATATGACTTCATCCTTTTGTTATGTTTTGCCAAATTTACTTTAGACATTTTTTTTTAAAGGTGTGCTTGATTGGGCGGTTATTAATAAAATGAAATGGAACGTAATATTATTCTATCTTTTAGGAGGAGTGTTTATGATGAAATGAAATAGAATATGATAGAATAGGAAGGGTTTTACATAATACCTTATTTTATCTTAAACAGTAAAAATAAGTTATCTTCAATTTGAGAGTTTATGATAGAATGTAAAATGATAAATAACATATCAGTATATAATATTATCAATCTTTTCATCCTTCTTAAACAACATTTTTTTAATATTATATTTTTTAATATTTTATTTTATTATAAATTATTTTATTCTATTAAAAATCTTACATTAAATTAAATACAGCTTAAGATGAAACTATTATTAAAATCTTATGTAAGTAGATAGAATGCTAAGTGTGAAATTAAGGTTGACATCTTGGCCATTCCTAAAAGGTTTGAGTTTATTGATATATTATGCTAAATTAATATTATTATATATTTTTCTCTAAAATTTATAAGTAAAAATGATATTATTTTAATACAATATATTAATGTTAGCAGTATTTATTTTTAAAATTTAATACATGACTCTAATTGCTATTCTTAATCTATAAAAGAAAATGTCAAACTACTAAAAGCCCATACCTACTTCCACCAACCCCAGCAAATTATACACATTGTATATTGACAATAAGAAACAGTAAAAAGCTGCAGTGCCATTTAATACACCAACCTACCTTTTTTGTGTGGTCAATTGGGTTGGTAAGATTGAGACCCACCACCACGTCACCGTTCATACTCCAATAAACACGGGATTTCCCTTGTATTTTAGATCTCATCTCGCCCCCAGCACCAGCACCAGCACAACTACTAGTTCCTCCAAGCAAGCTCGTCACTTTGCTTTGTTTCTCATTATTCTAAGCCAACCCACTTAATGGCCTCCGATGGAATCCTCATGGGTATGGGCAATCCACTGCTCGATATCTCTGCCGTTGTGGACGAGGAATTCCTGCAAAAGTATGCATCTTTGCTGAAACAATTGTTAGTCTAGTTTAGGAGTTGAAAATGGGACTCATGTCTAGTTTAATCGTGGATCTATTGCCATGTTATGATTTCTACTTTGGATTTATTGTGTGCTCATTTCTGAATGAGATTTGTATTAGGAAACATTTTGATTTATTTATTGGAAACTTGAAATGGTTGCTTTTTGGCGTAACAGGTATGGCGTCGCATTGAACAATGCGATTCTTGCAGAAGAAAAGCATCTACCCATGTAAGCGCTTAGTGTACTTAGCCCTATGTAACTGTTAATTATACTCGTTCTTAGCATGTGTAGTCAAATATACGTCTTTTCTTTCGGAAATACTGGATCTTGCCATGACTTTTACTTATTTAATTATGATGTTGCGAGTTTTGTTATGTTTCATTGGAACTTTGGATGCTCTTAATTAATTAGATGTTTCAAGCTTCAATCTTTTGGTGAAAATTTAAGCATATATCAAAACTTGAATTTTCTACTCTTAGTGTTGGATATTGATGTCGAATTTGTTTCTCCAGATCTAGTTGTGACTACCTAAGCATTCTCCATTGGCAATCCTAGTTTTTTATGTGACAAATAGGAAACAACGAACCTTTTAGGTTAATGGCCGCTGAGGAACTCAGAATTTTTTTGAAACACTTCATGTACAGTTTCAAAGTTTTTGTTGGCTACTTATATGCCAGTCTAGCATCCATATTCATTCAAACTTTATATGAACTCGTTTTCTTTGTAAATGCAACTTCTGCTTCAAAAGTTTATAACTTTTGAGCTGATACATTACCGAATCTTTTCATTAACTGTTACTCAGGTACGAGGAAATGACTTCCAAGTACAGTGTTGAGTACATTGCTGGAGGTATGAATCTAACCTAAAACAATTTCTTTCTGGAGAAAAATCGTCTTCTCTATGTTTTCTGCTTGCATATGCCAGTTAGTCATGGGTTCTCTTTTATCTTTTAACTACAGGTGCTACTCAAAATTCTATCCGTGTAGCCCAGGTAGACTGATAAATGGGATATCATTCGCAAGAGAGGATTTTGTTGTTTAAATTTACAACAATATAACTAATTTCTCTTTGCTATAATAGTGGATGCTTCAAGTTCCTGGTGGAACGAGTTACATTGGATGCATAGGGAAGGATCAGTTTGGAGAGGAAATGAAGAAGAACAGTAAGCTTGCTGGTGTCAATGTAGGTGGTTCCTTATTTCCGTTTATGTTCATTCAGATTGTTAAAATTATTTAGTGTTTTGCCTTTTAGAATGGTAACTATACAGTTAGTTTTCGATTTTATATACCAAAAAGGAGTGAACATTACAACAATTCAGGTCCACTACTATGAGGATGAGTCTACACCAACAGGAACTTGTGCTGTTTGTGTCGTAGGTGGTGAGAGGTTAGTCTGTCTTGAGCTTTGTTTCAGAGCACCTTTAATTCTCTGTCAAGGGTACTACTCTTTTGCAGTTTGCACATTGAAAGGACATTTTTGAACTAATTTTTAGGTCACTCATTGCTAATCTGTCGGCTGCAAATTGCTATAAATCTGAGCATCTGAAGCGTCCAGAAAACTGGGCATTGGGTATGCTATATTCTTCAACATCATTCTCTCTGACCTTTAAAATATTTCTTGAGAGTTGAAATTACTTGTGAAATCAATCTTGGGCAGTTGAGAAAGCCAAGTACTTCTATATTGCTGGATTCTTTCTCACAGTATCTCCAGACTCCATACAGCTTGTTGCTGAACATGCTGCCGCAAAGAACAAGGTACATCATGTGATGCAATTCGGAATCAATTTTCTTTTGATATTTTGCACTATTAACGTAGTTATATGTATCATAATCTTAATACCTGCAGGTATTCATGATGAACCTTTCTGCTCCATTTATTTGTGAGTTCTTCAAGGATGCACAGGAGAAAGTTCTACCGTGAGCTCCCTCTTTCCCCATTATTACTTGATGATTTAACTCTCAATTAGGCCATATAACCATGATGAGGGATGTCATACTTATTTTGTATCTCAGGTATATGGACTATGTCTTTGGTAATGAGACAGAAGCTAAAACCTTCTCAAAAGTTCATGGTTGGGAGGTAATCTTTGCGTGCTACCTAGTTTCCAAGTTCATATATTTATGTTAACTCTGATGATATATGTGCAATGGTCAGACTGACAACGTGGAAGAAATAGCACTAAAGATTTCCCAGTGGCCCAAAGCATCTGGGACATACAAGAGGATTACTGTTATCACCCAGGGTGCAGATCCTGTCATTGTTGCTGAGGATGGGAAAGTGAAGACGTTTCCCGTAGTATTGTTACCTAAAGAGAAGCTTGTCGATACAAATGGAGCAGGTATTCTTCTTTCTGTTTCAGAATATGTAGGCTCGATCTGGTATCCCATTAAATCCACTAAATGGGTATCACCCATCTTCCTGATTTTCAATTTCGTCCAACACCTTAATACCCTGCTTGCCATCATACTCTACCTCCCAATGCACTGTACTTTAGAAAATCCTTTTGCAGTGAGTTCACTAGAACAAAACTCTGCTAGTTCTAACCCAGTTAGCAAATGTTACCTATACTCCCATCTTGGAAGTTATATGAAATCTTTTGAGTAATTATTCATTTATGTAGATAATAGCTTGCCTTGAGCCAACATTTAAAGCTATGATATGTGTGTAGGGGATGCTTTTGTTGGAGGATTTCTTTCAAAGTTGGTGCAGCAGAAGCCCATTGAAGAATGCGTAAGAGCGGGTTGTTATGCTGCGAATGTTATTATCCAAAGATCTGGCTGCACATACCCAGAGAAGCCAGATTTTCATTGAACCACATGCCTTTTTTTTTTTAAAAATCCAAATAATATGTTATTCAATCTTATCATTGTTCTTATTTTTCATTTCGTGTACTGGGACTCTGTTATATAAAGAGTCCTTCGAGTTGTAACAATCTGCTATCTGACTTTCTTTACCTGTTGAATGGTGAAGAAAAATAATGAGTCTTTTTTTGTTTTCCTGGGAATGCTACGAGTAGCTGGATTGAACATGCTTCCTTTGTAGTACAATTAGCTAGCAAATCCCTTAGCATTTGATCACTGTAGGTGAGAGAAGAGGTTTATTTATGTTAATATTCTGAAGCTGCGGGAACGATTTTGTGTTTCCTACGACTAAACCCAAGTTGAATTCAGGAATCAGGAATTTCCGAGTCCAAAGTACGTTTGGACTTCTTCTTCTTCCCCTAGTCACTGTCAATGGAATTAATGGTGGCATTAACTTGACATAAGCACAAATGGAACCACCCACTTTCAAACAAACAACTGCCCCAGATTCTGCCTTGGAAATTTCTCGGTGGAATTTTATGAGACAGCTTTTGCTTTGCATTCACATTACATTACACGCCTGTCCTTCCAAGTTGCTTATGAATAGTATCATAACATCGTCGTAAACCTTCCGAAGACTACGAGTAATGCCATAAATGACCAACCTGTTGGGCTTCAGATATGAGATTTGGGCCTTTGGGGCCATTTTATTATTATTATTATAAAAGAGTGATCAATTTCTATCCAATTAAAACAGCAGGGATTGGATAATCAATGCGGCGCGTAATCTCCACGCGCTTCAGCCATTTTCTCCTCTCCTCCTCATTATCAATGCCCTCTCTCTCTACAGCATTTTATTCAACTCCAATTTGTTCTTTCTCTGCGCACCCGGAGTCTTCAAGGACAATATCCATTTCTAAAGAACCTCATTTTGTTCGTTAGTCGTTTTCACCGATACCGACTTACTGCTATATTTGGATTTTGGGGCGAGATGAGCGACCAGACGAGGCCGGGCGTCGGCGTCGGTGTCGGCGATCTGAGAACCACCACCACCACCGTTGCGCTGATCAAGCAAACCACCGCCACGTTTGCCGCCGGCCGCCTCACCTTTATCTTCCTCTCTCTGCTGCTTTTCTCCTTCCGCGTTCTGGTCGAAAATGGGACCCATCTCCTGACCTCCTTCGTCGACCGCGACCCTTCCCTCAAGTCCCTCCTGTCCCGCCTCGATCTCGCCGGTCACCGTGATCACCACCACCGCCTCGCCGTCGCTCAACGCTTCCCTCATCAGCACCACCAACACCACCACCACCACCGCCGACGCCGCCCCTTCCTCCATGTCACCCGAGTCGGAACCCTAGACGACGACTTCTTCTCCGGCGACGACGACACAGATCGTTCTCTACACCGCAAGCTCCCGCCCAACGGTAGTACCCTGATTCTCAATAACTTTGATCCTAGGTTTGGGTTTTCTGATCTTATCGCCGATAACGGTATCAATGTGCCCGAGATTGTGCGTTCCGGCGTTCAATTTAAGGCCGGTGGTAGCGAATTTGGTGATGGGGAGGAAATTGAGTCGGAGAAGAGGAGGGATTTGGAGAGGGTCGTTGATTTGCAATTCTTTATAAAAGGATTGGAATTGGGACGGCGCGACGCGACTGCGCTTTTCTATTTAGTGAGTTTCTTGTCTGTTGCTTATGGGTGGGTGATTCTAGGGTTTACGGTTATATATTCATGGATTTTAGGGGTTGTGTTTGTTGTTGTTGTGAACGATTTGTTAGGGAGAGTTTCTTCGATTTTTGGTATTTGGGATGGGTCTAGAATGGGGCTTAAGAGACTTACTGGGTTTATTCTCATGAGATGGGCTGTTCGAGATGCACTGACTCAGCTTGTTGGGTTGTGGTATTTTGGTGAAGTTGAGGATCAATACTCGTTTTTTAAGCTATTTGTGAGGTTGAAGTTGATGCCTTTCTCGATTATGTCTCCATGGGTTAGTGGGTTTGAGAAGGAGATTTCATGGTTTTTGATTACTTGGTTTTTGTTGGATACGATTGTGGGGTTTATTTTTGCGGTGGATGCATGGGTTACCATTGTGGACTCAAGGAGGACGGGGAGGGAGATTGTTAGGGAAGGTTGTTATCTGATGTCAACAATGTTTCATCAGGCTGTGCAATTGAAATGCATCGAATCTATACTTTGTGGATCAGCTGTGAGATATATTTTGTCACGGATTGTCGGGAGGGTTTTGGCTGCAGTTTTTCAGTCAACTGCAGAGGTTTTCTTTATGGTTGCTTGGCTGATCTATTATCTTGCAGCTAGGTGTAAGGAAGCTCAAACGGAAGGAAGAAGGTTTGGGAGAAGGGAGTTGGAGGGATTGATCGATCGCCTTAGATAATATTATATTTTGGTGTTTTAGATGAATGATCCACTCACAAGCTGCTTGTTCTGCAATGCCAATTTACTGGGTCGATAATACCTCAATGCTTTGTATGCTACCCTCTTTGCAGTCTCAGTAAGTCATCACTGCTACTGGTTGCTATTTACACCAGCTAATGTGTTGTATGTACTTTTACCATGAGGCATACACTACTTGTGTATAATCTTCAAGATAATGCTCATGTGTATATTTGATGCAATCATTGTTCTAAATGCCCTTGGATACCTTTTCTGGGCTTTGAACATGGTGAAATTGGAAAAGGTATTGAATTTTCTCTCTCTGACTGTACTTAGCAATGCTTCTTGCCAAGATTCTGTTATTGTCTTCTTGTTTATCAATATTAAACTAAGCAAGCATAGTGAATCTAAATTCATTTTTGCATTTCAAATGGTCCCTTTATTGGCGAACCTTTCATCTACTTCTAGAGAGGCAATAGCGAACCAAAAATTGAATGACCAAACTGCTAACTGATTTTAAGAAACATATATTTGGTGTTAGTCTTTAGTTTTTCTTTGTCTAATCTGGCTGAATTCTAGGTATGGGACACTGTTGCCTATGGTATACCTCGTTAATTTCATTTTGTGCAATTTTTTGCGCCACTTACTTCTGCATAAACTTTTTCTTTGAAACTTGTACAGAATACATGTACGTATATTTTCTTAAGAGGAAGTGCTAGTATACTAACGCGCCTTTAGCAATTATATTCAAAAGTTGTTAATTTTGACAGTAAGAAGCTAATTTTTTTTTAAAATAATAATGGAAAAGACAAAGCGGGAGGTAACTTTGTTGCTTTAAGTTGTAAGCTTTTTACTTCCCCTAATAGATATTGGGTTAAACTTGTTACTGAAAATATTCTATGAAATCTGAAAGAGTGGAGAAGTTGATCCTAGATTTGAGTTCTTCGGTTCTTTAAACGGTTGTCACCTACAAAACTGGAATCTAGCATCCTCTGGGCGCTGGTGAGTATATGTAGATGATCATGAGGTGAAGAGTTTGGTACACTTCCTGTACTCATCAAGCTGAGGATTGCATGCTTGAGATTCAGGGAAACATCGTTCATTGCTTGTAGTCGAATCGCAATTCTGGAAAAAAAAATCATCATTTAAGTTGAGGCATGAATTGAATCATTTGAGAGAGAAGGTATTACGTCACTTAAAGAGAGAATTCATTGACATCACTTGGCAATTTGATGATGCGTTTAACGTCAGCTAATTGTTTTATGTATTTAGTAGTTGTGTAATTCATTAGTAACCTGACAAGATTATTGACTTCTGAAATACAATGTTTCTTAGAAACCTGTCTGACATCAAATGAAAAATTGAATGGAAGTAACTATGATATGGAGCCATGGAATCAGCATGTGGCGACCCAATGCTTGATTCTTTGATACATGTTGATACTGGTTGTCTATTAGCCAATCCTTCATTTGGTTTTCTAGTTTTAATACCGAGTTTTGTGATTAAGCTTTTTAATTGTAGACTAGCAAAGTGATCTTTGATCTATAGACGTACAATAAAAGTCCAGAAGATTAAATTGATACTTGATAAGGCTTGTTAGGTTATTCTTCGTTGTCGTGAGTCTCTTGCTTCTGGATCACTAATCCATTAATTTTCTCGTCTGTTTACGCCACTTGTAGGAAGAGATCTCTTGGATTCTGGAGCTATAGAGTGCCTACTATATCCACTTTTTCACGACACTCTTCATTCATTGACAACCAACCAATTGAAAGATGATTTACTGTTTTAAGATGGTGATCTCATAGTTTTGATTATTGACAATATTTATCTCGTTGAACCAAGTATAGAGGCATGTCCTAACACATGTTTTTGCTAGTGATGCACCTAGCAGAGGCACATTAATCCCATGGGCCAGCCCCACTATTTATTTGGTCACAGTATTAATCAGCCCACCTGATTAATGCTTACTAGCAAGTGGATCAAAAGATAGCAAGTTTTCCCAACAAAGTAAAAGAGTTGCTCCTGTTTTACATGGGTTATTCAAATTTCAGTAGTCTTTAAGCTTTTTCATTGAAAATATTCGTTTAAGAGAAGAGAAGAGAAGAATTGTCTCCCCGTTTGATAAACAAATTGGGATCCAATTTTGTTTGGTGCTAATGGAGTCCGAAACACCTGCATCCAAGCATTTCTTAGCGTGTCCTGAATATCGTGTTAAATCAAATTATTAAATTGTAATTATAATATTGCATTTGCGGATCATAATTTACAACCATATGTCCAATAAATTGCGGAATATAAAAGCTTGCTTAAGATTTTTCTTGATTCACCACTTGGTCTTTATCAAAGAAGAATATTCAAACAAGAAGAGAAAATAAAGTTTGTTTCAAGAGATTTGTAACTCAACTCTCAAGACATGTATAACCTAGTTCAAGCAAATTATGAGTTGAATGACATAAGATTGAAAGAAGAACAACAAATAAAGACGCCAATAATTGATGAAACAAAATCAATTAATAAGTCGCATAAAAGCATGAAAATTGTGCAATGCATTCTAATTATTCAACAATAATAATAATAAGGATAAATCTCACAAAATAATATTATAAACTTGTGTCCTCTAGTGATAGCAGAACCTTCCTATATATAGGAGAGAGGTTGACCAAAAATTAAGGAAAAGGAATTACTTTAAACCTATAATTACTTAACCTACTAGGAAACTACCTTTTAACAAACAAGATCTACTAGGAAACTAAAACTACTAGGAAACAAAACTTTTAGGAAATAAGAGACCTTATAGGCTTTGATCAATTGTCCCTTACAAAGAAGGAAAACTACTAATAGTAAATTCAGTTATAGCCTTTATTTTTCAAGTTAGGTTGGTCCAACTTCTTCAAGACTTATTAAGTGGGCTTACTTAGACTCCTTAATTGAAGCATTTTGTACTTGGGCTTAAGAATGAGCTTCTTTAATTAAATTATTCAAAGCCCTTTGTATCCTTTTGGTCTTACCCTTTATGATAGGCCCAACAATATCCACACAATATCCACAAGTGGATCTTTTTTGAAAGTTGATCATGGAATTTGAGTTGAAGATCTCGAACTCTTATTTCAAACACTCAAACCATCGACCCCAACTTGGGATGCTACGCCACTAGCCGCTTCATCCATATCATTCCCCTCTTCCTCAGAAGGAATCATCCTCGAATCCAATAGATCTGTATCAGATTCAAAGGAAGAAAGATCAGATACGTTAAAAGTTCACTAACACTATAATCACCTGGAAGATCAAGTTTGTAGGTGTTATTGTTCAACTCAGCCATAACTTGAAAAGGGCCATCGCCCCTAGGATGGAACTCTGTTATTCAAGAAGTAGGAAATCTTTCTTTGCGCATATGAATCCAAACTCAATGGCCATGTTCAAAAATAACCTCTTTTCTTCCTTTGTTGGAGTTTCGTACATAGTGCTCAGTTTTAAAGTCTATGATTTCATGCACTTTGGCGTACGACTTTTCGACAAATTCAGCTTTCTTGGCTCCATCTATACTTAAGAACTCAAAAATAAGCAATGGAGACAAGTCCAGAGGGGTTAATGGATTAAAACCATAAATAACTTCGAATCGACAATAATTGGCAGCAGTGTGAATTGTACGATTATAAGCAAATTTAACTAAAGGTAAACAAGACTCCCAACGTTTCAAATTTTGTTTGATTATGACGCGCAATATGGTACCAAACTTCTTATTTACAACTTCAGTTTGACCGTTAGTTTAGGATGAACAATAACAGAAAACAATAATTTAGTTCTCAATTTTCTTTAAAGGGTTTTTCAAAAGTAGCTTAAGAATTTTACATCTCTATCAGACACAACGCTTTGAGGAATATCGTACAACCTAACAATCTCTTGAAAGAATATATTAGCCACATGCACAACATTATCAATTTTCCCACAAGCAATGAAATGTGTCTTTTTGGAAAAACGATCAACTACAACAAATACAGAATCATTCCCTCATTGAGATCTTGGTAATCCCAACATAAAATTCATAGAAATATTAACCCAAGGGGATGAGGGAATGGGAAGTGACATGTATAATCCATGTGGTTTAGATGTTGATTAAGCCATTTTGCACTTAATGCTGATTTAGCCATTTTGCACTTAAAGCACCTTTCATAAAATTTTTCAACATTCTTTTTCATATTAGGCCAATGAAAACATCAAGGGTTTTAAGAATACCAAAATGACCTATAAAACCATCACTATGAGCTTCACATACCAACGGTTCACACATAGAACAATTAAACACACAAAATTTGTTCTCTTTGAAAAAAAATCCATATGTCTATAGAACTTATTAAATGAAACAGATTTACATGTAACATAGACACTTGAGAAATTAGGATCATGTTCATGCAAATCTTTCACATATTCAAATACTAATAACTTAGTGTCCAAAGTAACAAACAACCCATGCCTACGTGATAATGCATCAACAATAGCATTTTATTGACCCTTTTTGTACTTAATGACATAAGGAAAAGATTCAAGAAAAGCACTCATATTGTTTATTAAGCTAGCTTTGACCATACAAATATTTAAGAGATTCATGATCAGTATGGATAACAAACTCTTTAGGCTTCAAGTAATGTTGCCAGGTTTCCGAAGTTCTAATGACAACATAAAGTTCTTTATCTTAAGTTAGATAGTTCAAACATGCATCATTCAAATTTTCAGAAAAATAAACTATAAGCTTACCTCCTTGCATTAGCACAACACCAATACTTATGACAAAAGCATCACATTCAATTTCAAAAGTTTGCTCAAAGTTAGGTAAAGATAATACCAGTGCAGTTGGCAAATCCTTTTTTAAGGATACCAATGCAAGTTGTTATATGAGATCCCACATCGGTTGGAGAGGGGAACGAATTACGCCTTATAAGGGTATAGATACCTCTTCCTTACAAACGCATTTTTCAGGGCCTAACTGTTGGACCCCGATCTCTTAGTGGGATTTTTGACTTATAAAATGAAATTAAATAAGGAAATCGTGGTGAATTATGCAAGTACAAAGAAAAAGAATATGCATAAAGTACAATGATTGTGTTTGATGTTTTAATTGAGCCATGCTAATTGGAGCAAATTGACATGATATGTTTGAGGATAATGCATGAAAAGAGTGTTTTTGTATATGGATGTGTTGTGAGTGTTTTTGAGTTAAAGGAAATTGATGTGAAAAGATTTATTTTTGGTTTTGGATGACTTGAGTTTTGAGTAAATGTGTATGTGCTATGAAATTGA
>JANTPM010000005.1:45425905-45443558 GCA_025434745.1 Erythroxylum divaricatum | reverse complement strand
AGCTGACTTATATTTTCATAACATTACAACATAATGGTATTTATACTATTCTCGCAACCATTAAAAAGATCCAAACTGAGCAAAGTTGGTACATTGATGCATGCTCCATTGATGGATGTAAAGTCAAAATTGAGAATGACCTACTTATGTGCTGTAAATGTCGGAACACTCTAAATAGAATTGTAACGAGGTATACAATTATTTTAAATTTTATTTAAACTTAATGTTTTGTAACGATAAACACTAATCTTTGATATATCTATGTATTCTAGATATAAAGTACATGTTTAAGTAAAAGATGTTTATGATGGTCTAGAGTCATTTGCGTTATTTGATGATCAAGCATTCCCATTGATTCAAGTTAGTGAAAATGATCTCAAAACCGTCTAATTAAGGTTTGTAAAAGATTATAATCTTTATTTTTTATTTTTGATAATAAATTGTCTACTCTTTCGTGTGTTTGCTTAGAATTAATTTGTTAATTAGGAAGGAGATGAATATGGGTTTCCTGATGAGTTAGAATGCTTGGTTAAGAAAACTTATCTTTTCAAGTTACAGGTCACTGAATTTAAATCAACAAATCTTCAAGTTTCACTGTCAAGAAAGTAAGTTGTAATGGGGATTTGATTAATAAATACACGGATTCTCCACCCCAGTCTCAGGTATTACTCTACTTCCCACTACAAAGAAGAATAGCAACTATTCATCATTACATGAAACTTCATTGATATACACAGATATGTATATATTGTAGCATTTTTTTTGGTAAATCAGAAAATAAATTAATGAGCAATATTGATTTCATGAAATACAATATTTTTCCAAGAATGTTATCTGAGTGATTCTGCTATTGATCTTTCAGTAGGACCACTAGTCTTGATAAATCCTAACAAAGCTGTGGGTAATAATACCACTTTTACACATTCCAAAAAAAATTCCTGTTCTATCAAGAAAATTTTGGTATTTTTATTTTTATAATCGTATTATTGTAGCAAATTACTTCTGTTGGAGCCTTGGCTATAATTAATACTTAACAAACTATATGATTGATTTCCTACCAAGTTCAATTATCTAACTTTTCTTCTTTTCAATGACACTATATTAAAAAAATTCAGGTATATATTATCTTATTGCAAAACCATTCATTGTTAAATTAATTACATGTAAATAGGCATTCATTAATCAATTATTGAGTTTTGCTTTGTAGGATTCAATTATGGATGAATCACTAAGTAACATTCCTATTGATATTGCACCTTTGTCATCATTACCTATTGTGAACAAACAAGTATGTACATACCATTAATATTGTGTATAATATGGATCACACATGAATGATTATTCTTATTCATTTAAATTTATGCTAAGATTCTATTCAATCAAATGCACCACAACCAGTTTCTGCATCTGAAATTCTAAGACAATCTCTTGCTTTATAAAGTAGAATTTCTTGTTTGTTGAAAAAACAAGAACATAGTAACTTACGGAAAGTGCCAATATATCTGCTTCTCTTATAAGATACTTTTCATTCTGCAGGATTCAATTCAAATTGAATCACTCAACTACTTTTCAAAAAACATTCTTGATAGATGTATTTCTCTATCTGCAGTTGATAACAAAGTATGTACATCTATTTCTTCAATATATTCATGTATTGTGTATTCCACTTATTGAGTTTATTTAATCACATAATGATAGAGCTGCAATTTGTCACACTGAAATAGATATTACTTCCTCAGCTCAAATCACATCCTAAATTTTCAAAATGAAGAGATCAATATCAGAAACTTCTGAGGGTGATATGCCTTTATGTGATTTAATATCACCACAAATGTCTTCAACTAAGTTGACCACTAAAATCAAAAGAAAAAAGTTAACTTAACTATAAAATGTTCAAGAATCACCAATTTTTTGTCAGCTATTTTTTGTTTAGTAAATCATCTATCTGTTTTAGAGTCTGCAAGTATTTTGTACTTGAATAGTAAACTATCTATCTATTTTTTGTACTTGTATAAATATGGCTCTCATGTTATGAGACTTATTTTGTTTGTAAGATATCTATTTTATCATAATCTTATTTTATGACATGCAATATGTAGATTTTGTATTTGTGTTTGCCTTTCAATTATGTAATTAAAATTCATTATTCACTTTGTAGTAACCCGTGCAAAGCACGAGGTTGAGAACTAGTTATTTTAGAATATGGAAGAGTAGAAATTTATTTCGAGGGTGAATACAATGTAGATACTACAGTGTCGAAAGCAAACAATGTATACAATGGTGATGATAATATCCATGATAGTGATAGTAAATTAGTAATATGATCTCAAAAATAATAGAAAAGAAAATAATAATTACATACAGAATTGTGATTGACTCTTAGTTCTTTTTGCAAACAAGAAATGGAAACAATTAATAACCTGTTCTTCGAAAGCATATACACTTTAACACTTGGAATATTATGAACTTGTGCAATCAAGCTGCCCCTGTGAGAATCTGGCAATTACTCATTGATTGGTGCTGTACCAAACAGAGGAAGAATGAAGGGAATTGGATCATCTTTAAGTTAGTTCTAAGCAAATATAGTGTATGGCATTTGGCTAGAAAAGAATAGACACAGTTGCACCAATCATACACATAAGACGAGCTCTTCCACTGAAAATAGTCCAAGAACAAATTCTAGCCCATAAAATCAACTTATCGTGTTGCCCCTTGTGATCTCCAATTAGAGGCTGGCTCATAAAACATAGAGGAGCACAATAAGGATAATTCTCTTCAATGTTTCTACTCAAGTACAGAAACAACTGGAGTCTATAGTGATGAAAGGAAGTTACCTTAGCTTGATGTACTTAGACCCGGTATCCCGTTTTGGAGTCATTGGTTAACATGTACTAAGCGCAGTAATCTTATTAACACAAACTTTTAAATTTCTCAAGAAAGTACTATATCAGGTCTCATGGCAAGTATATCTGTAGCTGGGGCCACTGGTCGAAATATGGTAATTGGTAAGGGATAATCCTCTCATCAGCGAGGCAGGAGGAAAATGAACAAAAGAAGCAGAAGACAGAAACTCAAACCATGCAGTGAAGCGATCAAAGAATGACATAACAGGAATTCATCCTTCACTAAAGAAAGCAACATTGTGCATTAATAAGTTCAGTTAAGGCCTTAAGGGTTTGTGTCTCATCGTTGGTCAGTTTCATCTCTGCATATATATATACACAACTACTTTGAAATGCGACCATGCAATATGCCACTTCTAACTATGATTGACCTTCTTTTGCATCTTGCTCTTGCGTTGGATCTCCACTGGCTGCCAAGCCTCGTATCTTAACATCATAGTACACTTCTTCAACCCTTCGAAGGTCGTATTTCAATCCTGGGACAGGAGAAGACAGGGTAGCATTGAAGAGATGGAGTGTTGTTAAATAAACCCAATAGAACATAATAAAATAACAAATGAAAAGCAGAAATAAATTCCTACCATCAAACTTTTTGCGAAGAAAATCATTGCGGAGATTAAGCATCCGGAATGCTGCATGAAGATCTGTCAAGAACTTCAATACTTTTCTTGGACAATCATAGTCCCCGGCGGTCACTCGGTTAACAACATATCTAGGCTGCAAAGATACAATTGATCAGGTAAGAAATTTGCTTCTCTCCTTATACAAGTTTCAACTCCAATCATGACAGTCCCTGAGACTTCTAATACTTTACCCAAAAATAATTCTTAATGAAGTTTATCCTGAGTCCACACGACCAGAAAGTAGCATAAAGTCCAAGTTTAAAATAAATAAATCTTACCATTTCGTTAGACATGAAGCAAATACCTATACAAGTAAAGAAAAACTGGTATCAGCTTAACCAGAAAAAGAAAAAGAAAGAATAGGTATGAAACCTTTTATTGTTACTTTCGTTTTCTAGTTGCAGTATAAACATCAATATAAGATCAGAGTGAAGGAAGCAAAAAAGAAAATCTTTTGAAACTAGACTACATTTTACAATCATGTCATCCTAGAAACTCACATGAAAATCATAACCCAATAACAGTGTAACCCCAAAGGATACAATGCTCACAAAGCACTGTAATGATTGGTAAAAGTAACGCACTCAGAAAACATGCCAATAAGGCGTGTTAAACGTATATAAAACACTATAACAAATGAGAAATTTTCCAAGTTTGATATCCCACATCAAACACACTTGAAGCTCACCCACAGGTTTTCCAAATAATAAAAGGAGGAATCAAACATTTGAATATAGGCAGGACCCTAGATTTCTAATCAGCCCTTTCAATTTCAGTTTAACGTTTTGAATGCAACATTTCCATCTCATAGGTCCATACGAGAATGCCTATCAATCTAGATGGAAAGCATGAACAACTACGTGTTAACAGGTTGACACATTAGAAACAGGTAGAACGATCAGCCTACAGTGAAGACGTCTACCTTTATCTTAATATCAAGTCATGTAATTTCTTGGATTGCCGTTTTCGGTTTTCTGCTTCCTTTCTGGAAGTTTATAAGATATACTATGCCCTAAACCAAAAAAAAAAAAAAGTACTTTCCATGCATATGCCGCTTCAAAAGTACTGCCAAGGGAATAGTACAAGAAACTAGGGTTCACTGACCAATAAGATAGTCCTCAATATCCAAATTGAAATCTGAATTGTTTACTGCACAGAAAATACAAACAACAAAGTTAGACCATAAAAGATCAAGAATTCAAATAAATGTCAACAGCTAGCTTAGCTATATCTACGGTAATGTATCCAGATGAACATACATCCAAGTTCTTCCTGAGCTTGGGAATGTAAAAGCAGGTTCCCACTCTCCAACCAGTATCTGAAAGCAAGAAGCGAAACCACAGTCTGCGTTTCACTCCTCCAATCACCATGATACCTATTTCATCATCCAAATAAAGAAAAAAAATCACAATCCCTAAACCAAAAAAAAAAAATCAATTCTGCAATTCACCTGTAGTACTGCCCAGGGCATCCCCGAACAATTTCCGCAAGTTGATTGTACCGCTCCCTTAGCACCTCAATCTGAGTCTTTGCGTCCTCCAAAACCTCTGCTTGCTCCGCATTATAAATAAATACGTGGAGGAAATTAACATTATAAATAATAAAATAAAAAAGAAAAAGGAAAGCTTGAATTTTTTTACCAGGAACAGGACGAGACTGGTGAAGGAGAAGGAGGCTAGCTTGAATGAGCCTGGAGGTGGATTCAATGTCATTCACAACCATTCGTATTCTCTCGCGCAAACTTCCGGATTCTTCCAGTTGAGTACGGAACTCCTTGAACTGGTCCTCTACAGAGGGAGAGGAGTGGAGCGCGGGGGACTCACCGCTCGCCATGCCAAACGAGGAAAGAGTGGAACAAGGTAACCGAACAACCAGTAAGCGAGAATGGGGCAACCTAGGGTTTAAGAGGGAGCGAGTAGGGAAGAACAAGTGGCTTGCGTTACGAAGCGCTGATTTCATATCTACCAGGTGCCACTCACCATTTACTACGGCTCCACAGTCCACAGCGTTTCAAGCACTTTTTCCTTTTCCTCTCTTCTTTGTTTTTTTTTTTTTAAGGAAAGATCCACCAATCAAATTATATAATAAATTTTACGAAATAGACTTTCGACTTATCTACTGAAAAGGGAGAGTGACACCTAATAATTGTAGTATCAAAAAAATAGTAATTTCTAAATGAAAATGCTTTGCAAAGTTTGCTAGCCATTCAACACATTTATTGTTTTCTTGACAGATATGTTGATGCACCATAGTCCACTTTTGAGTAAACAATTTATTAATACCCAGGATTAGAAGATTGAGAGCCCTTAATCGGTTAGTCGAGGAAGACAAGATATTTAACACCACTAAGAAATTCACTTCTAATTCAATCCAACGATAACCTATATATCAAGGAAACATGAGCCTATAAAAAATTTCTCAAAGTTTCGCAGACATCGCTGAGCATCAGCCAATATTCTGGACGAAGCCTGCAAGCCAAGTGTCTTAACTGTCATGTAGAAGGCCCTCTGTTGTAGCTGAGGACGAGGATCGTTTATATGCTCCATCCGTATTTAATTTTACCCACCTAATAAGAGATTTGCACCGTCAGATAAGTTACTCTCGTCGATATCGACAGCTGATCTTAGCTCTATTTTGCCAAAAAGATGACTTGTTGATCTAATGGACATATGTCAAAATGTTGTAGCCTGATGAGGAGAATCAGACGAAATGTTCATTAAAAATGGACCTTATTTTTCAAGTCCAAAGGAACCAACAAGTAATACCAAAAAGAATCGACCAATCATACTCAATTACTAGTCGATGATGTTGGAGATTGTTAGCAAGGCATTCAGTTGAAACTATTTGTGGAGAGAAAGTGTTCTACAAGTTGTAGACTTTGACACAATCGCGCACCATGTAACGAGGATTCTTCGAGATGACAGTGATAATACGCTTGGTTGGTCGTGAATTGTTTGCGGGCGCGATGTTGGTTTGAGAGTAATTTATCGTGTGCAAGGAGCTAAAAGAAGGAACGAATGCGTTGCGAGCCCTTCCACTGCCAAATTGCCTCCAAATTCCATTAGGTGAATCGTCTGCATGATCCATGATCATGAAATAAGTTGAGGCAACAGAGAATTGTCTATTGTCTGAAATTCTTCATATCAGCTTATCTTTTCCTAAGTAGGGCCGAAGGGGAAAAGTCTTCGCTATAGCCGTACAAATAGCAAGCGGGAGGTGAGATTGAAAGGTGTCCCATTTTCAATTACCATCAGTATCCACAAGGTGTTGAACCCAGAGATTTATAGAAGCTTGGGGGATAAGGGTTGTTGCATGGGAAATAAGAGCACTTGAAGGATAAAGAACAATGTTATGTACCAGACTTAGTATCGAATTAAATTTTAGTACGATACTGTATCAATACCGGTTAATATTGGGTACCATTTCGGATAATTTTTTAAATTTATAAAATAGCCCTTGAATTTTTTAATAAATTACAAAATAGTCTATTGTCATACTGTGCAATTATATTGTATAGTTTTAATCATGTTTCCAAAAATCATAATAACAAATAATAATCATAATTTTAATTTAATTTAATAATTATTAATAAATATAATTAAGTTTAAAATATATTTTAAAAAATATACATTTCAAATAAATTTTGATTTAATAATTAAAATATATAAAATAAATGTTAGTTTATAAATAATAATTTTAAAATTATTTATTTTAAAAATAAATATTTTTATTAATACATTATTAATAAATATTATATAAAATATTAATATACATTTAAATAAAAATAATTTATTTTTTAGCTTTATATAATTTATAATTATTATTAGTAATAAAAATATTTATTTTATTTTAAAAAATATTAAAATTCACAATAATTATAAAAGTTGAAGTAAATAAAATAAAAAAAATTTTGAAAACAAGAGGGGCGAAGAAGAGGCGGGAGCGAGGGAATAAATTTTTTTGAAAATTTTACAAAGTATCTCTCTATTTTTTAAAATTTTCAGTATCGACTAGTATCCAATACCAACCGTTATTGGTTGATACCGACCGGTATCTAAACCCTGTATAACTGATCCCCGATATTGTACCGATTTTGGTCCGACACCAGTATCCAAAACACTAACAATGACACAAAATTCCTGTATATAGTTTAAGAAATTTTACAAAAATTTCAGTCTTTAAAATTCTTTAAAAAATTAATCCAATTTTTCATTTTTTAAAAATTATTTTTTAAAAACTTTAGTTAAAAATAAAATATATGTACCATAGATATCACACTTATACTAATTAAATGTTACTTATATGATGAATTAACTTGATTCCCAAATTCTAATTAAACTAATTAAATCTTATTAAAATTAATAATTTATTATAATTATCTTAAATTATTAATTTAAGTCTAATTAAATTAGTTCGAATTAGGTCAAAAAGTTTAGTTGAGTTATTATATTAACAATATTTAATTAATTCATATCTAATATTTACATTGGTATGTTTTATCATTATTTTTAACCAAAGTTTAAAAGCAGATTTAAAAAAATGAAATCTAACTTTAAAGGTTATTTTTATATTTTAAGAAATATCTATGATTTTTACCCTAATTATTTGTAATAAAGTTGGTTCTTGGATTGTTGTTGAAGTAAAGCATCTATGGAAGTATTGAAATGCCAGATCCGTGGCGTGTTTAGCGGGATTTATATTGGATTTTCGTTGTTGTAATTCAGTAATTGTCACTTTATGGAATTATTGAAATGGTCAAGTGATTTGAGCTTACAGTATCAACGAATTATTTGATACACTTATCAATGGAGGTTTTGTTCGGTTTTCGGAATTATAAAAATACAAAATAAAACATTTTACACAAAAGTTATTTATGGCCTGATTATATAATTATTATTTTAATGATTATTATAATTATTAAGATTAATATTGTCTAAAATATTTTTTACCATCAGTAAATAATTTTAAGTGTGTAGAAATAATTTAGACAATATTTGATTTTGATAGTCCTGGAAGTTATTAAAATAATAAATCCTTAATTTTTCTTTTTATTTATTAATTGCAAATATATAAAACTTATTTGAATTAATTTTTGTCTAAATCAATTTTATTTTTATACTATTCAATTATGTAAGTTTAATTGTTAATAAACTTTGGTCATCATATCCATAGCTCCAAACTCACACTTGACATATTTTGTTTGATAATTGAATCCTTCTTAATTTTCTACTAAAAAAATTCATCAAGGTTTGAATATGAGCTTCTCCCTCTTAAATATCACTCTTGTAATCAATTTCTATAACAAAAATTATAGAATTATTCATCTTGTTAGATTATTTAATTCCTTACCACCAAATTTTAACACCTTTTGTATTAAACTAGTTTTTAATCATTATAACATATAGTATAATTTTTTGTTGACTTTCAAGTCATTGAATAAGAAGCAATTTTATTTTTCATACAAAGCTCTAACAACTTAACTTATAGATCATAAATGATTTGATTTATTGTTAAAATATATGAGATTAAATTTCTCTAGCAATTATCCAAACTTTAAGTAATTTTTCATCTAGCTTAAGTACAAACAACATATATAAAATTGTGTTGCTACCTATAGGATTTTAATAACAATTATCCTTTTTCCTTTCACTTTCGTACTCTACAGCAAAAAGAGTTTTAGATAACGACATATTTGTAACAGAGTAAAAATGTGTTGCCAATTTTTAAAGTATTGTTTTTAATAATATTTAAAAACATGCCGATAATAATAAGATATTGTTACATATATGAAAAGGCGACAAAATTAAAAAAAAATGATTTCAATAAATCCTTATATATGCAATATATGGAACTGTTAATATGGTTCCAATAATCTTTTTATTAATTTTACATATTTATTTATATAGAAAATAACTTGAACTTATTTTTAGCCATGTTATTTGTATTGCTCACGTCATTTGCCAATATAACTGGAAATGCATAGATTTCCATATTAGGTGTGAGTCATTTGTTCTTTCAAATATTATATAATATATGATATAATTAATTAGTGTAAAATAAGGCAGAGAGGAATCAACAGAGTTGTTGAATTGTTTAGGTTCTATATAACAGAGTGTTTGGAAACTTTCGGATTGAATTTATTGACGAATCGAATTCAATTACATTAATGAAAATAAATTAAATTAAATTTATATTATTTGAAACAAACTCAGTAATATTAGAATTGAATTCATTTACATGGTTTGAAACACAATCAAAATAAATTTAATTATTTCATTTGACATTTTTACTGACTAAAAAATAATCTTAAGTTATAAACATCAATTTTATTATAAGTGATATCATCAAAAAAGTTTATTACTAAAATGAAAAGAAAAAATTAATTGCAAATGGCATTAGGCTAGACTGAACTATAAAGATAATATAAAATTATTATAATTTAAAAATTTTAAAAAGCACGAAAAAGGAAAAGACACCCATAAATAAGGAAAAGGAAAAACCTGGATATAGTGGGAGGTGTTGATTCGTGGAGAAGGTGTTGCTGTTCCGTTTCTTGATGAGAAGGGCTATTTGAGGTGTTGAGGTGAAGAGATATATGATAGGATTAGATATGTATTATTGGAAGAATATTTCTAATGTTCAAAACGAGAATTGAATTAAAATTAAAGTCTCAGTTCGTAATTCAATTCTGATGTTTTTTTAAATGAATTTAATTTATAAAATATGATAAAGTTCCATTCATCAATCCATTTTTTCTGTTTCCAAACATTTGAATTGAATTGAATTCATACTATTTCAAGCACTTTGTAAATCTTTACTTTGATGAGTGTCAATGAGTGTGTGATACTCTTGCGGTATAAAAAAAGAGTCTTCTTTGTCGATTGTGCTCGTTGTAATCTTTTTTGGGGTCTTGATTTTTTTTTTTATATAATCCATTTCTCTGTGTATACTTTGATTTTGATGGCAAAGATTCAATCTTTGAGTGAAAGATCAAGGAATGCAGCACGGTGGTCAGACAGTGTTAAGGTTGAGGCTTGGTGGTGGTTGTTAAAAAGATGAGTGGAGAAGATGATTCTTAATAATAAAAGACAGGAAGAGTTACAAACATTAGTCAGGAAGATGAAGCGCAATGTTTAAATAAAAGGTTCAGTGTTGTTAAGCTAGACGAGAGACTAGTAGGTCTCTGTATTTAAGCTGAATACTAACAACTAAACTAATATGAAAAAAAAATGCATTCGAATGATTTCTTTCTCTCTCAATTTGTCAATAACTTATAATATTATTCAATTAAATTCTATTTGGCACATTTTGATTCAGCTAGATATTATCGATTTAAAGATCTCAATGAACATTTGCATAACCACCTGCTAGTTTGATTCTAAAGTCCTATGATGGCTTGCTCACGACATTGTTGTATAGTTAGGATATAATAAATCTCCATTATATGCAAGAATTGTTACTACTGCATCAAACTCAAAAAGAAGAAGATATTTGAAGATGGACAAGGAACAATCACAGTATAGGAAAGGACGGTATTCTCAAGAAGATAATTAAAAGAATATCGAAATTCTTTTTTTTAACTATATGTATTTAATGATAAAACTTGGCTTCACATCATACAGTGTTGACCAAAAAATCTGGTGGTATATCCCATCTAGATCTATTGAGATAACCTGTAGCTGTTGTAGCTAATAAGTGAGCTGCCCTATTAACATTCTTAGGAACCCATGTAAACGAGCAGGATTGCAATCTACCAAAAAGTAATTTACAGTCTAATATTGCTCCCATCTTATTGGTTCCTGAATGTGCCCCGTGGAAACGCTGCACTAGCTGGAGGCAATCTGTTTCCATCTCCATCGAGGTAAAACTTAAATGCGTTAACTATGATAGAGCTTCCTTGAACGCCATAGCTTCGACTATAAATGGTGTGTAGTTTAAGATAGCAAAACCAGAAAAACAGTTGAGAAAAAGATCATTTGCACCTCTGATCACTATACCATATGACGTAGTTCCCTGGATTGATTGAATGGCTGCATCAAAGTTGCGTGTCACTGATCCGACATTAGGGTTGCATGTCACTGATCCGACATTAGGGCTAGACCATATGGTGTCACTGATCCGACATCATGTTAACAATGCATGAGAAATGGTTTCCGTTTCAACACAATATGGGCATTGTTCAACTGTGTCCACTCCCTGTCGTTGTAAAGCCTCTCGCATCGAAAGTATCCATCGACAAGCTCTCCACAGGAATTCTTTTATTTTGGGAGGAAGGAGAAGATTCCACATTTTCTTCCACGGGCCCCCTTGATGCTCATGCTCGATGGTGCTTAACCATTTGAGGGCTACTTTATATCCCGACTTAACGAAATAGAAGTCATCTGTGGTGAAATACCATCTCATTGTGTCCATGTGGTTGATGCTGGTCAAAAGGATGGTCTTTAATGATTCCACATATATGCTGCACAATATGCCTTGTAAGAATTGGAAATCCCATTCGTTCTCTTTGATGAGGACGAGATCTTTCACTTTTAAATGTTCAAGGCCCTCCACTGTTAGTGATTGTACTTGAAACTCCGGTTCGTGCGGTATTCACAGATCAGTCCAAGCAGAAATGGTTTCACCATTGCTGACTCTCCACGTTGTGCCTAACTTGAGCAATTCTCTAGCATATAATAGACTCCTCCAAAGAAAACTTGGATTGGATCCGTTTGGTGCTTCCAAGAAAGAGGCCCTAGGGAAATATTTAAAGTTTTTCTTTACGAAAATGCCATAGCATACTATTCGCGGCCATAAGGAAAAGGTATAATTATGCCAATTTTTCCATATCTCATCCAATTCAAAGTGTAAATATACAGAACACGTGACTTGAATGATAGCTAAAGGACAAATTCCAAGTCGCACGCTTTTGGACTTCGGCACTGTTTTAAAAGCAATCTCATCCATATTGTAATAAATAAATTAAAATTGGATAGAAGAGCGGAGAGAAGCTCTTGTTTCCATAATTAAATATTAATTCCATGCAAAAGGATTGTCAAAACCTTAGCATTATTTTCTTTTTGCATGGACTTTTATAAATAAATAGGCACGTATTAAGTTCGAATATAACTTTAGAAAAATAATTAATTGATTTAATTAAAATTTGAAAATACATTTAAAGGGTGGGGAATGAGTGTACAAAAAAAAATTGAGTTTGAAATATATAAAAAGATACATTTATGCTGTTTTGTCTTAAAAAATAAGTAGTAATTCTTCACGAAGATAAACAATTTTACTTGAATATATAAATTTCTAGCCACGGAGTTATATATTTATTAATGCTTTAAAAATTGAATTGAAAATAAATTGGTAAGATACAAAGATTATCATTTAAAATATTAAATCGATACTAAATCGTTGTAAAATTGGCTAAAGGTTAAATAAAATTTAAAATTTAAAGTATGATTAAAAGAAATTATTTTTATTTATCAAAAAATTTAAAATTTAATTAAAAAATTGTTAAATAAAAATAATTAGTTAATATTAATTTATAAAAATTTATTAATTTTTTAAATTTAATTAATTGATCAATTTTTAATAATAAAATTATTAAAATAAATAAAACTGAAAATTAAAAACTAAAGTGAAATGTTAAACCGTTCTTACTTATAAATTTTTTATCAATAATTTTTATCTTAATTTATTTTAATAGTTTATTCGTAATAATAATTTTTTTCTTACGCTTCTGATAAGATCTCGTTTCTATATTGTGATCCCGGATCATTCTTGTACTCGTCTTACTGTTCCGCATTTGTCTCTGTTCAGACAGATATGGAAATCTTTCAACACACATATATTCCCAATAATTCTTTAAACAATCAGTAACTGTCACGTGTACCTTTCTGGGTTATCTCCTCCGCAGCTCTTACTGAGCTTGATCCGGTCCAACTTAGATGATCATGGCAAGTGACCCCGTCCTGTACGTTGAGCTGTCGAGGATCGGAAGAAAGGTTAAAGCTTTGCTATTCTTTTGCGTGAAAAAAAAAAACCATCTTTGATGCAGACAGGACTTGCCAACGGGACAAAAGCTGATGGCGAATCGTAACCTCAGTGGTGGGGTTTCAGTTTGGTGCAAGAATTTAATGAGTTAAAGTGTAATGAAGGAAAAAAGATGAGTTTTTGTTTTGTGCATTGGCTACAAAGTTCCATTTTCAACTTGACTCGAATAAGCTCACCGAAGACTCCAAGGGTTTTTCTCGTTGCTTGTGCTTATCTTCAAAATGCCCCTTTCACACCTGTACATACTTGGATTCTGTATACAAGATTAGACGTATCTAAATCATTATAATTTTCGTTTTTCTGTTTTACAAAAAATATATTTTATGGGTTCATTATTCTCTATTGGTTAAGCTGACTTCTATTCTCCAATTGCCGTGTATGGACTTTCTGCTGCTCATCCACGCCTAGTCTTCTTGCAAGAGTATTGCTTGATGAATATCTTTTGAGATACGGAAATTGCAGATCTTCTTTCAGAAAATTAAGTTGCAGCAAATCCAACAAAGTATATTGAAGGTAAGCTTGCTAATCTAAATATGATTTTACCGTACTTTTCGTTACCTTAGATGGTTGTGGTAATATTAGTAATCGGAAGTGCGATCAAGAGTTTGTAGAAAGAAAGAAGCTTTTATCGATCTGGAAAAATTGGCAGCCTTTGTTTTTGTTTCTTGATTTTGAACCAAAGAAGAGAAAATTTGGGAAGTGGGTTTTGAGGAAGTAGACATTTTGAGAGAAATTACAGAAGAATTAAGCAGACGAGGTTGAACCTGCAATTTTGGATGCCTTCCTGTGTTTCTTTCTCTTTACAATATTGATTACTTTTGTATTGAGTCAAGTTGCATAATTTGGAACTTAAAGCTTGTCAAGTAACTGAATCTGGTAACCGAAGTTTTCACAGATTCATTTAACAATTTGTTTTGATTCATATGTTATTTTCTAGTTCCTGCTTACTAATTCACATGCTAGTTACATGACGCCTGACAAATTCTTTCATGTAATGTATACAGTTTATCAATAATGTCTTTATGTAACTTGCACTGTCTTCTTGTCGGCAAATTGTTACTTATTTCTGTTGTTTTCGTGATATCTTTGCTGGTTTCACGGAATGGTGCTCTGATTTTCAATCCCTGGATCTGCAGAGGTCACACTATATTAAGGAAAGCGTTTTGTTGCCATGAAGTGTTTTTCATTCTATGGTGGAGACAAGCCGGAACCAACAACCGTGACAGTCTCGGCTCAATCCTTGACTTCTAAACACAGTGATCGCGAAGTGGGGCAATCTGGATCTGAATTGAATTCTCAAAACGTCTCGGGGGCTAGCTCAGAATCCATGGGGAGGCCGTTGTTTCCAATAATATCACCTAGACAGAGCAATCTCAGAGTTTTTACTGTTTCTGAGCTCAAGTCAGCCACCAAGAATTTTAACCGCGGTTTCATGCTTGGAGAGGGTGGATTTGGCTGTGTCTATAAAGGGTCCATAAAGAATAGGGAGGATTCAAGTAGAAAGATTGATGTTGCTGTGAAAAAGCTTGGTAAGAGAGGAATGCAGGCAAGTCTTTGTCCTTACGGCTGCTTTTCGTAGTTCCTTTAATGCATCAGGAGCAAACCAATGTTTTGGGAGGCTTAGTAATTAAGATGGTGTAAACTAATAAGATTTGAATGTTTGTTTATTGAAACTGTTTAGTATTTTCTAATCCATTATGTAGGAAATGCTACTCACCTTTATAGATTCTCATAATCAACATTGTTGCTTTACCTACTGCTACCAGATTACTTTTCTCCCTCTGTTTTAGATGGTTTTACCTTAGATCATGGTTGGCAGGGGCACAAAGAGTGGGTCACTGAAGTAAATCTTCTTGGAGTGGCTCAGCATCCTAACCTAGTTAAGTTGATTGGTTATAGTGCTGAGGATGATGAGAGAGGAATGCAGCGGCTGCTCATATATGAATTTATGCCTAATCAAAGTGTGGAGTTCCATTTATCCACTCGATCAGAGACAACTCTCTCATGGGCTATGAGATTGAAGATAGCTCAAGATGCTGCTCGTGGCTTAGCGTACTTACATGAAGAAATGGATTTTCAGGTATGTAACTATTTATTCGCATCTTATATGGTACATGTTTCCTAGCAAAATGGTCTTACTGTTCCATGTGCGCAAGACTGATCACTGATTTCTCCTTTTTTTCCTTCTCTCCTTACTATGTGACATAGATCATCTTTAGGGATTTCAAATCTTCAAATATCCTTATAGATGAGCAGTGGAATGCCAAGCTATCAGACTTTGGATTGGCTAGATTGGGTCCTCAAGACGGTTTGACCCACGTCTCAACT
Organism: Erythroxylum divaricatum; assembly: GCA_025434745.1. NCBI lineage: Eukaryota > Viridiplantae > Streptophyta > Magnoliopsida > Malpighiales > Erythroxylaceae > Erythroxylum > Erythroxylum divaricatum. The sequence continues at coordinate 45,427,666 of JANTPM010000005.1, read as the reverse complement.
GCGGTATGCCTGTTGAATACATCGGATAAATTCCCACGTCAGACACCATTACATGAAATGATTGACATAGAAACATAACTGCATTCAAATGTGCGTCTTATGCTATCCACAATGCGTATGTGATGGATCATTTAGAAATTTCTTCCTAAAACATGACTGCTATAACTCTTTTACTTTGTCCTATATCTGCATTTTGTCTTCACTCCAAGAGATGCGTGGTCTTGTATTTGCTTAGTTGGGATAGTTTTATTTGATAAACATCGAAAGTAGAAAATGTTTCACTCAGCCATTTGTATGTCAACTTGTAGAATACTGGCCAAATGGACGTACAATATAATGGCATAGTCACTATCCATGTGTAATCAAAGTTCTTAATGTTCATGTAATTGACAAAATTTTTCCAGGTTGTTGGAACCTGGGGATATGCAGCTCCTGAGTATATCCAAACTGGACGATTAACATCAAAGATTGATGTATGGAGCTATGGGGTATTCCTGTATGAACTCATCACTGGTAGGCGCCCTCTAGATCGAAACCGACCAAAGGGTGAACAAAAGCTCTTGGAATGGGTAAGGCCATATTTATCAGATGTCAAGAAATTTCGTCAAATATTGGACCCCAGGCTTCAAGGGAATTATCACCTAAAATCAGCAAAAAAGTTAGCAACAGTAGCGAACAGATGCTTGGTCAGAAACCCCAAATCACGCCCAAAGATGAGTGAGGTGTTAGATTCGGTAAACAAGATTGTAGATGCATCAACTGAGACAGAAAGTCTTGAACTCTCAGTCAATAGTTTGGCATCAATGGAGACTTCAAAGAACTCCACAGCAGATAGTAAAACAAGGGATCTGGATCTGAAAACTGTGGAGAGTGGTTGGTTTGCTTGGATGTGGATGCCAAAGCTCATCGGAACTTGCTGAGAGCAGACACTTCAGCGAACTTAGCTTGGTGGGTCTTTTGGCATTATTCACTGCTTTGGACGGACATCTTGAAGATATAATGTTCTGTAATCACCTAGTTCACACGGTAACTTATCTGATATGAGTTCCACTGTAAAACAAGGCGGAGGGGAGAAATTTGGAGTATCAGGAGGTGTTGACTTCAGTTTCATATTTGAAGCTTGACGGATTGGCTCGAATTGGAAGGCGTGGAGAAGATGTGTTCCTGAACCAGTGTAAACAGTTACTTTACTTGCAAAATAGGCAAACTTCCATGTACTAATGTGAAGGCTTGAGCTCGGTGGAGCTCACGTAACTTCTTTATCTATTTCAGGAGACTTTAAAGCAATGAAACTAATTGTAATGAAACTTAATCGTTAGTTGTGAACTTGTGATAACAGTATAGGCTAAAACAATAACCACACAAATCCATGGCTCCCAGGCTCTTAGGCAAGAGTGTTATCCAACCCAGAAACGAGGAAAGTTCAACAGTTTCGGTCATTTGGGATCTTTCCCACACATGAATGAAAAAGCCACTTGTTTTTTTTTTTTTATTAAAGGGAAAGATACAGATTACAAAACAAGTCGGGAGAAACTAACGCCTAACTGATCCTCAAAGAGGATAGAGTGACACTCACTAGGGGTGGTGGTTAAAAAAGTACATCCAATCAAGGAGGATAGAGTGGCACTCACTAGGGGTGGTGGTTAAAAAAGTACATTCAATGTCGAACTGCACCGCATAGCCTGCAAGCCAGTCCACACAACGATTACACTCGGGATAGATATGGCGATGCGTAATGGTCCAGTTCCGAGAAAACAGTTC
>JANTPM010000005.1:45391019-45422807 GCA_025434745.1 Erythroxylum divaricatum | reverse complement strand
TTTTGCATTGGTTGATGCAATTATTTTGACATCTAGTGATGATATTTTAGTTATTATTTGAGAACAATTATATGATTTATGGTTGAAAATTTTATTTATATTTATTTATATTATTTGATATATTTTTCTATTTTTTAAAATATTACTAATATTAAATATAATTATTACGTAATTATGACATCATATCAGTTCAACCGGTGGTCGGTGACTAATAAAGCCTTCGGTTCGATATCCGATCCGAATTTCAAAACCTTGCTGTCCCCTCTTAATCAATTTTAGTATGATGAAAATCGATTCTATTACAACTTTAACCTAAAATTAAAATATACGGAAATAACCAAAAACTTTGTAGTCTCGCGTCTGATTTCGATTATACACGTGTCCTCTTCTGCACAACACGTGTTCAGTTCCGTTTGACCAAGTTGAGACAAACCACACGCATCATTTGGTTCTCTCTCTCTTCTTTTTGGAATCGTCTAATTTTTAGCGTTTTGGTAATTTCTTGTTTCTTTACTTCAACTGGTTTTGTGAGCGCTCCTGCTTCTGCTCCTGCTCCTTACAGTCAGGGTGAGTTTTTTCCCACTATTTTTCCCTCTCTATTTTTATCAACCTTTTAACTCTTTATGTTTGTGTATGAGGTTTAATTGTTGGATATTTCAATTGTTCATGTTTGCTGCTGCCAATTGGGCAAATACTTTGTTGCATGAATGGGAATTCTTTCATCAAATACAAATGGGAATTCTTTCACCAAATACAAATTCCATGTTTACCTAACGCATAAAGTTTCAAACTTTTTAACTAACTACTCAAGCAGGTCGCTTTGGAAAAAATAAGTATTTTGACCATCATCCCTCAATTGGTTATAATTCTGGGAACGTCAGTTTAGTTTTGGTAATCATGTCATGCCAATTGATGTTTCTTGAGCCAATTTCTCATGCCAATTTCAACTCCCGATTGCAGCATTCAGTTTGACCTTGATTGATGTTTGAAAATCTTAATGCCAATGGATGTTGAAAGTATAATTTCCTCATTGAACGACTATTTGTTTCGGCGGAGCTAAATCCTAATTGAAGTTTGGATTGCCGGAACAGTAACATTACTTGTCTTTAGTTTGGCTTCATTCCTTTAGCGGATTGAGAGGAAATTTGAATCTCTCTGAAAAAAGATCACATAGATGGCTTCGTAAATTGTTGTGGTTTATTTATCCTTATTTATAATTATGTGTGCCTGCTAAGTGTCAATTGTGAAAATAAGTTTTATGCTTTGCATACTCTCGCCATTAATGTAGACGATATTCTAACTTCAATAGAAAGCCTCCATGAATGGCATCGTAGTCAATCAACTTTGATAAGAGATGCCAGCATATGATCAAAAGTTGATTTCGATATTTTGTATTGTTTCATATTTAATGAAGCAGTGTGTCTCTTTTCTTGTTCAAGCTTTTTCTTTTTTTTAATGGGGAGTGACCTCTGCATATTGCTGATTGAGTCCTTCAGCCTTCAAATTTGTGTACATGCCAAAGAGTATAGTCATTCAGAGATAGTAACAGAACTGCTGATCTAAGTCATCCAATCTTGTGGTGTCATGGGTGACTTTTTGTCAGCAGTGTGGTGACCAAGGCTTCCCTGAGGTTATTATTTATTGTGATGATTGTCAGTATTATGCTCTGCATCTATAAGTTAAACTCTTGTATTTTTGTAACATTCTGTCAGAACTGCATAAGCTGATGAATTCGGTTACACTCCACTCTAAAATGAAGGCTTATGCTTAAATGGGATATTGATATTTTGCATAGGGCAAGTTTAGCTTAGCTAAAGCAGCACTATTAATGCTAAGAAAGTGTCGGTGATGAATGTCAAATTTTCTTTCCTTTTTTTCTTTTCCATTTATTGGTCCATATTTTATTCTTTTGATTTTTCTTCCGCTATTGAAGGTATTGCCATTAATGAATTTGTGGTTTGGTTATGTGAAGATTGTGAATCAAAACATGTACGAACATCCTCTCTTGAGTCTTGAGAGACCTAGTCCACTAGCACTTGGAGAAAATTGTGTTGAGAGTTTCGAAAATGTCCAGCTGAATATGGCCAAACCTTCCAAAAGATTCGATAGAAAATTGGAAGAGCTTGAGGGTCAGTAATAAGTGCTTGGTTACAAAGGAGGTGTAAAGACCTGAAAATTGCATCTCATGTCAACTTGTTGAAGAGCATTGCTCTGAAAGTGGTGACACAGGTTACAAGCTTGGGCAAGAAAATAAGGATCTTGGAACATACAATAGATTGGATGATTACCCCTTCGGTAAAGCTGTTGAATACCAAGAAACTGGAACTTTCTAATCGTGACTTGAATAAGGCTGAATCTCATCGACGTAAAAGCTGTTAACTGGCTAGTCTTGATGGTTCAAATGTGGGAGAACAGAGCTATGTCTTTGTGCAGCGTATAAAAGATTTAATTTGGAAGTAAATCTTCCCGTCTTACAGGGGAGATTTAGTTACCTTCAATGCAATTTTGGTACTGTTGGTGGACTTCTTGGTCATTTGTCCAATATGGCATGACCTAGAGCTTATGAGGAGGCAAATTTACTACCAAAATTGATTTCAAGTGAAGTTGCTTACTGTGACTGATGTGTGGCCTGGAAGTTTCGTCAAGTTGGAGCCTAACTCATGAAAGTATTGCCCTCTATTTTCTTCCATCCATTGATTCTGGCTTCTTTTACAGATTGACGTTTTGTTGTTACAGAGATGAACAAGCCTTTGATATTCTGGTGAGTCACATGATCTTCGCAGATCTTGTCATGAGAACTGTGGTTGCATTGCTTATCTTCACGTCTAAACATACTGCCAATGAAACATTGGAGTGGGACCTCTTGTTGATTAGGGGCTCCATGCAAAACTTGATCTACTTGTACGGCGTGTTTAGTAGAAAGCAACCTCCACCTGCAGAAGTTGATTTCATTACCTTGTAAATGTGGAGATAACGGAACAAGGCTCATTTTTTCAAAAACATATAATAATTCATTAATTAGGCGTGCTCTGAATAAATTATCTTCTTCTTTTTCTTTATTTTCCTGGAGTCTTTCCTTACCAGCTGAATCGTGGATCATTCCCACATACCGACGTACAGGTTACTTTGACACGACTGTGCTGTATTTTGATGAGGACCACAAAGATGGCAAGTGAAATCGCAGTGTTTTATACTTACGAGTTTAATTTGACATGCTGTCCTTTGATACAAGTTGAACGGCTTCCCCATTGTGTTAGACTGACGTAATCGATGTGTAATGGTGTACGGTACTACTATTAAGTATTAACAAAGATGATGAAGCCAACTCATATCCAACTTTTTCTTTCTCTTTTATTGACTTATTAATTAGGCAACTAAATTAGTCTACATATTAATTATAATATGGGAATCTGATATTCATGGGCTATTTTTTCTTCATTCAAGTTGTTCTTATTTAACTGCTCCATACGGCTACTCCAATAACGTGCCGACTGATATAAAAGTAAAAAGATTAAACCTGGTGATTAATTATAATATAAACTTGTTTTTGACTTTCCTGCCCCAAAATAAAAAATGATTTACAGCACCAAAGATGGTTGTTTGTCTTCTAGAGAAGTAGTCCGACAAATTCAACAGGGAAGCATTTTTGTCACATTGGCTTAAACAAGAGGAAGTATGTATAGAAAATGAAGAAGTTAGAATAATCTAATATTTTAAAAATAAAGAGATTTAAAGTCTAAAAGATTAATCGATTTATTAAACTGACTAAAGATGAAATAAAATTAAAAAATTTAAAATATAATTAATTATTCCACATTGCCTACGAATGATTCAATTGTCAATAAAAAATCATCCGACGAATGATTCAATTATCAATCAAAAATGTTTCGAGATTTCTTTGACAAGTTTAAGATTTACAGAAAAATTTGAACATTTCCAGCATTGAAGCACTGCATTATGACCTACATGCATTAATAGTGGTCCTAAAGCATTTAATTTGCACTCCTTAGTCCTTCCTGAGCACAAGCCTAACGAGAATGTTATGGTCCCAATCCTAGAGCAAGGGTATAAGAAAAAGAGGAGAAGGGGAGTCATTGTTGAACTGAAATTGCAAATTAGCGTCAGTTCAAAAGCTTGGAAAAACCTGAAATTGTTACAACTTTAACGACAATGTTATAAAAAGAGCGCAGCGCATTTGGGGGGTTTTGTTAAATCCAGAAAGCTGAATGAAAGATGTTATGAGCATTGAAAGTTTCAATGTGGGGAAAAGAAGGTTACAAATGAAATTGCATTGACTTGACAAAAATTGGTACACAATATATGGATAAATAATTAAGCAGGAAATGCGCTTTCAAATGGCCCACTAGAACGATAACTACAAGAAGAAAAAGCCTCTAAGCTCTAGCCATTAAAAAACCTCCAACTAGCTAAACAAGTATCCAGATTCCATCTCTAACCCAATTCCCCCACCCACCCTTTTTCTAACATTCCTAACTAATGGGTGAAATTACATTAGCAAAAGTAATGGCAAAACACAAAATCCTTATGTTTAATAATCTCTAATCTCTTCCTAAAAGTCAAATATGTTATTGAAATTGCTGAAAACATCCATAGATGAATTTGGTGAAATTATATGCGGCGAAAAGAAGTTTGTTGAAGGACTAGGCATGAAGCTACCCTCTATGAAGTTCCTGTTACCATGAAGAGCTGGACTCAAATCATGGAAGAAGTTAAGCGAATTCGGATCAGAAGTCGCCGGAGAGAAGAAGTTCGGCGGTATCGGCGGCAGCGAAGCAGGCCCCGGCGATAAAATCCCCGGAAACAAACTTGACCTCTCAATAACCTGACTCCACTCTACGCCTTCCACAAACCCCACATCCGTAGTTTGCTGCTTCTTCTCTTTCGGAGACTTCGCCTTCTCTATTGTGGCGTACCTAGCCGCCGGGGATATTGCTCCGCCATCATCGTTAAAGGGGTTGCTTGTGGTGGTGAAGGAAGATGAAGAAGAAGCCGTGGAATTGGAGCCGGTGAGGCGTTGAACAAGGGTCATGAACTCACTAGGGTTGGTGTGGATCACCTTCGGCGACACCGTGTAGATGATAACAGGCTGACGTGGCTGAGCCGCGGGCGGCTGTTGAGGATGTTGCTCTGGTCGCTGTGGTGGTGGCACGGGTGGTTTCTTGATCTTGTAAGAATCTTTACGGACTTTTAAAGCAGGTGGTCTCGGGCCCTGAAGTTCTTTCCTGGGAGATCTGCTAACTGGGTAGTCTTCTGATGGATCCATGGAGAATCTGGAGTCAAAGAGACCAAGGGGGAAGAGAGACGAGAGATACACAGAAGCTGTTGCGGTGGTGATGCGGAGGATGATTGAAGCATTATTGTTGGTATTGTCAATTTTTTTTGGGGGAGGCGAGGAAGCTGAAGTATTTAAAGAAGACAAGTCAATGGAGACTTTTACTACTACAACACAATGATAAGTAGAGATTGGCCCGTCGCAAAATTATTATAATAATATGTGAGAGGTAGCCGGTTTCGTGGTTTGAACTTGTCTATGCTGCCACGTTGGAGCAATTTTGTTAATTACCAATATATATTATATGTGCTGCACACGGCTTAAAGCTTAAATGTGGACCAAGTGGTCACTGAATCGAAAGCCTTGGCCTTCTGTTTTGATTTGAGAAGTAGGAATTTGGGAACGCCGTCTTCTTTTGGGGTGGGGTAGTAACTAGTAACAGATCCTCCGTTTCATTTTACTAATTTATTGTAAAAATAAATGGAAGAAAACATGTGAAAGAGAGTTGGCAGGCAACAGAAGAAATCCAAAGTGTTTGGTGAAGAAACCAATTCAAAGCTAATTTTCGGATTACCCACTTGCACTTGCCTAAACCAACTTAATGTGAAAATGACACCACCGTCACCATGCTAGAGTTTGATTTCCTTGAAGTGGTAAAGTTTTATGATTTGGATCTCAACATTATTGAATAACCAACCATTGGGGTTTACACAACATTTTTACAAAAACCCTGTCCCTGAGCTTGCATCCTCTCCTCAGTTTTAAGTGGGCTTCAAAATTAGTTGGGTCCATATGGTTTAAAGAGAAATTTAACCTCAGAGACAAATAGGCTAAGTCAGAAGCGGCGACAAAAACCCAAACTTGACCAACCAACTTCAACTTGACACGAATTTATGGTCCAACCAACCCCATTTCCGTGTTTACTTGTACATGACACGAACTCAAAAGACCAGTCAAACCACGAGAAGGAAAACCTAGTCAGTTGGCTTCTAATCTCGTCTTTAGGGGGGTATCTAATAGAATTAGTATCATTGTTACTCTGGGTTAGTTGTTGACAGATTCCTAAACAAAATAATAAAAATATATAAAAGGCTGCAAAGAAAGTTTCTCAGCTAATATTTTTACTCACTTATCAATTTTTCGCCACGGAAATTAATCATGTTAAGTTATTACGTGTACCTAGATCTTAACTTGGATGGACAATTGAGAAGCTGATTTTTTTTTTCTGTTTGTAGAATATGAAGGCAAAGGAAGAATGATAGAAAAGCAGCCCTAGTAAGGAAAGAAAATTAAGGAGCGTTTGATTCTATTTTTATTTTTCTGTTATTGTTTTTAGTTTTTGTTTCCTATTTTTAGTTTCTGTTTTTTTCTAAAAAAAACGAAAACTTATTTGGTTGAGATTTGCGATATAAAAACTAAAAACAAAAACCTATTTTATTGAAATTTTTAATTAAAAAATGAAAATAAAAATATATTTAGTTATTATTATTATTATTATTATGATTATTATTAAGTTGTTGTTATTATTATTATTATTATTATTAATTTTTATTAAGTTATTCTTATTATTATTAATTTTTAATAAGTTATTATTATGATTATTAATTTATTATTATTGCTAGTATTGTTATTAATAAGTTTTTATTATTATTATTATTATTATTATTATTATTATTATTATTATTATTAATTTTTATAAATGTATTATTATTATTATTAATTTTTAATATATTATTATTATTATTATTATTATTATTAATCGAGATAGAAAGTAGGGATATGTTGGCTTTCTGTCGAAGATAATATGTTGTCAAAATTCAGAGAAACGATGTTTTCTTGTTTCTGTAAAATCATTGTGGTTTTTTTATTTTTAGAAACAAAAAACCGCAATAGAGTAAGTCAAACACGTTTTACTTACCTATTTTTCTTTTTATAAAAACGATAACAAAAAATCGCAATAGAGTAAGCCAAACATGTTTTACTTACCTGTTTTTTTTATAAAAACGACAACAAAAAACAGGAAAAAAACAGAAACAAACAGCCCCTTAAAAAATTATTTTTATAGAACGTAATGTTAAGAACTTATATTTCAAGTTTGAAAATGCTCTCTAAGAGTGGTTCACGGGTACTTAGGAATGATTCCTAAACTCTAAAAACTAGTTCTATATTTATTTATTTTTGTGATTGCAATAGTTTTTTTTAATTTCAATTCCTAAATATTATTCTTAGATCTTAATAGGAACACACTCTAAGAGGTGATTTATAGACCTATCCTTTATTTTTATTATGTAAATCAACGTCTATTTTTAGTTTGTAGATATATTCTAAGTATTATTTTAAGTTGATTTTTTAATAATAGGCACTAAAAGTTGATGTGTAGACCTATCCAAAGTATTAATTTGAGCTTTTTTTTTAAATTTAGAGCCTTAAAATTAAAATCAATGTTATAGTAGCATTTATTTTTGAGACGTTTTAAAGCGGGTACAACGGTTATGCATAAAGACTTCCCGTTAAATTTTAGGATGCCCTTCATATGCAAAATCACACATTTGTTCATGAAGTAACCACTCTCCATATTAGGGTAAATGATGACTAAGAGAGCACATAGCCTTATCATATAATCGGAACTTTTGTTGGTTATATATATCAATTAAAATATTCAACAATTACAAATATGTAAATTATTTAAGATTTGTGTTTTTACCTTTGTTGCAGAATAGTTATGACCATCTTTTTTTAATTAATTTTTATAGGATGAAAATAAATGGAAGAGCTACTATGAGGGTATTTTATGGTGGTCATTTTACTCAAAAAGGTACATTGAAGTTTGTAAGCCTCCAAAAATTTGTGACAACGTGAACTTGGACTATGTTTGTTAAACAGATGTATGTTAAATGGGTGTCATTTTAGGACATACAAACTTTGATAGTGTATGATATTCTATTCTTAAGAAGGGGTTGGAAGAAGGTTTAAGAAGGTTAGAATTCGATCAAAGTGCATTAATGTGATTAAATTGTTAAAGGAACATAGTATGGTTGATTTTTATCTAGAGTATGTAGATGAACCAACATCATACTTACCAAAGTTAATATGGCATAATAAGTGGCATAAAAATGACATGACCATAGAATTGGAAAGTGATACTGAAGTCGATATGGGTTTTGATTCTAGTGTAGGAGTTGATTTGGGTTGTAAGATTAGTGTAGTAGTTGATTTGGGTGTGATGATAGTGATTGTGATATGAGTTCTCAGGATGGAGTTAATTTATTTGGCTGGTGGATCTTCAGGTGATAAGGGTTTGGATGTTAAGGATTTGGGTGGTAGTGATTTAATTGGTGAGCGTTTGGATGGTGAGGATTTGGGTGGTGATTTAGGAAGGGAATCCTTTGTCCCCCTTTCCCTGGCCCTATTCTAACCCCCCTCCTATCTGAGTCATCCACTCAAGTGGGTCCCATCTAAATGGATGACTCAGATAAAAGAGGGTCAGAATAAGATCAGAATAAGGGGCCAGAAGATCTGGCCGCCCCGGTGATTTAGGTGTTGAAGAAGGAGGTGGTTTTAGTGGTCATGATAGAGGTGAATCTGAATCTAATTTGAGATTTTTATTTCTCACAGTGCTGTCTTAGAAAAAAGACATAAAATAAAAACATTAAGGTGAAAATTAAAAATAAAAATCTTGTATATCTCTTTTAATTCCTCAATTGTTTGATAGCCAACTTGATTTAGGTTATGTTTGGTTGGGTGGTTATTAATTGAATGAAATAAAATGTAATATTATTTCTTAGGAGAGTTTATAATAAAATAGGATGAAATAGGACAGAAGAGAAGGGTTTCATATTATTTCTCATTCTATCTTAAACAATAAAAATAAGTTACCTTCAATTTGGAAGGTTTAAGATTAAATGTAAAATGATAAACAACATTTCATTATACTACATTATCAACCTTCTTCTAAACAATATTTCACGATATTACATTATGAACCCTTTCGTCCCACTCAAACAACAATTTCCTAATATTACATTTATTTATATTTCATTTTATTATAAATCATTCAATTCTATTAAAATATTTGTCCAACCAAACAAAACCTTAAAGAACTCTTCCTCATCTTTTTGACCTTAAATAAAAATAAACAAAATTTGATATATCCTGACAACATTAATGTTGAAGTTAGAACAACAATAGTTTTACAACATTTTCCTTCATAGCAGCAAAATCGCTGCTGGAATGGTGATAACAAAATGGCAGAAAAATAATTTCCTTTACAAAGAAAGTAATTCTTTATCCAAATTGACCATTTTGGCGTTGTTAATTCGCAATAAGTTAAGAGTGTCGACGCTTTTAAAAATTAATCTGTAATAACTTGTTAAATTGGAGTAGAACTTCAAATCTGGTAATTGTATTTTTTTGAATTCGAGGAAAATCTCAAAAGGCGGGTCCAAGCAAGCACACCCTTTTGGGGGCTCAAGTTGAGTACACTATCGCAGTTAAAATTTCCGACTGCTTCAGGCTCTTACAAGAGGAGCTAGCATGGGATCGAATTTGAAACCGGACCAAAACCAAACCCGCCGCTCACAACCATCTTATCATATCCCTTGAGGGCAAATCTGGTAATTGTATTTGTTTTTCTTTTTACAATGAAGCTATTTCTCTTGATTATTCTATTTTTCCATACATATCATCTGGAAACATGAAATAAAGATGTTAGTAACCCGGAAGCAAAAAATATGTGATTTTTTTTAATCTTTATACCTAGGTATGCGCTATGGATAATCTATTTTCAGCTCGCACTAAATAATAAATTAGAGGGTGAGTTTTAGAACAACTGATAAGGTTATTCATTTGCAACCAGAAGGTTAGAAATTTGAGTCACAGAAACAACCTTTTTCTAAAATATAAAAAGAATGTTGCATATAATTGATGGCTCTTTTCTGACCCTCACCAAAAAGAGAATCTTATACTCTGAAGTTTATCCTTTAATTAAATAATAAACTAGTTAGAATTTCTAGAAAATCCTGTTAATTACTTGAATGAAAAAAAAGAAATAAATTAACATGTTAACAACCACCATATGAAAGAGGCATTATTATTATGTATGGTAGTTAAAAACTTCCAAAGAGTAAGGTGTAGACTTGACCTCTCCTCTAAAACTTGAAGAGCATGGGGCTTGAACTAGTCTAATAGTAGTTCAGTAATTTCATCCACCAAACACTCCTTAATAATCGACTGTATTATGTATTATATACTTGCATCTTAGTCATCAAGTGAATCACACTAGTCAAAATTATTATGTAACACAATCTCAAAGAGGTGATTATAACATGATATTTTGTTCTGCTGTGTAGTAACAACAAGTAGTCGTAATTGAGAGCAACACGAATTATGAGGCAAAGGATGATTGTATTGATTCTCTGAATACAACTTTCTGAAAAAAAAACTTAATGAAACAGTAAACGAGGAAGGGAGATGAGAGAAGAAAGAGAATTCAGGTGAGGAGAAGGAGTACAATATTCATGAGTAAAAATGCATAACTAATTCGTTACAGAGAATCTACCTTATACCCAAGTGTGATCGCCGCCTGTGTGCATAATCGTTTCTTTGGTCTGCTGACTAGGACTAGAGAGCGAAGCTATCCAATTTCTTTGACATCATCCTAGGCCTGATGCCCCTTCTCAACATCGGTTGCTTGGCCTGGACTTGCTCGTTGGGCTCACACATAACATAGAATTTAATTGAAAAAAGAGATTATTAAATAAAAATTAATTAATTTATTTTAATTTATAATTAACCAATTAATTAATAAATTAATCAGTTTTTAATCGTAAGAGTTATGAAAGTAAATTGAATAGAAAAGTTCAAAATCAAATTGAATAATTCAAGGCTTGTACTATTGTAACATAGAATCGACCGATTTTTTTAATTATTTACTATTAATATTATTGATAAAAATGTTACAATGTATGAAGTGGGCTTGGAGGACCATCTAACCTGAAATTTAATTGTGGGCTGGGTTTGGGTGTACGCAAACGACGAAGAAGATTTTTGTTCCCAAAACGACAACTAAGCAAGGATGTTAGAAGCAAAGGCAGCCAACCTGATCCTCTGCGGCCGAATGGGTTGCCCATTTTGAGGTGAGAAATTGTCTCTGAAAAGTGAAACTCAGTAGGAAGTTGGAAGCTCACTCTGAACCTTTCAATGCTACTTTATCTAGTAAACAACATGTAAAACACGAACATATGAACTCAACGTTTTTAAGAGTGCATGTCTGCTCGCAATTTGGCATAGCAGGTCAGAGAAGATAACGCCCTCGTCTTAGAAATTTTTGTTAGGATGTTCACGGAGATGGAGGTTGGAAGGGCTTTGCTTTCTTCTTCTCCACCGCTTCCTACAAGAACCCACCTCAGGCATTGTCCCTCTTCTTCGGGTGAGTGTCAAAGTCTTCCAAATTTTCAACATATAGTTCGAATTTTTACTTTTTTTTTCCCCTTCTTTTTATCTATGTTTATTCCTGTTTTATCTTGTTTCCTTACTTGCTTTTCGCCTGGTTGCTATGAAATTCCCAGAAAAAGGATAAGACTTCTTTTTGGGGTAAACAAACGAAAAAAAAGAATATGACTAAGAATATATAAACTAGCTTAAGCTTCACAGTATTCGACATTGCAAATTTTCATATATGTTGCTGGTGTATTCCAAATTTTGTTGGAACTTAATCTATCTAATGAATTGGTGATTGATTTTTCAATGATGAAAATATCTAGTTGGTCTTAGCTCTTGTTAGAACGTAGGCATGACGCTATTGACTGTGACATTACCTCTATTTGGTCAGACTTCACAATTCATGGAAGGGGCAAGTTTGTCTTGGTGTTTTTGCTTTCCTTTTCAACTGATTCAAGTAAAGAAGGTTCATTTAGGTAGGATATGCGTTGCAATTACTTTGTTTGATGGTCTTTGTGAAAATAATCCGAGTTCTAGTCTCATGATTTGCTGAAGAATTCGTACGAAGTTCTTTTCTGTAAACATTAGACTTGTTTATGCTGATGTTTAAAGAAGGTTCATTTAGGTAGGATATGCATTGCGACTACTTTGTTCAATAGTCTATGTGAAAATAATCCGAGTTATAGTCACATGATTTGCTGGAGAATTCGTACAAAGTTCTTTTCTGTAAACATTAGACTTGTTTATGCTGATGTTTCACAGTTTTGATGCTCCATGAACAAGTTGCTGTTGTTGCTGCTTCTATTCCAATCACCAGTGTAGCTCAACATTTTCCTGCCTCTGTTCTTTTACAAGAGCAACGTGATGACTCGAAGCCTCTTCTTAACATGTTCAAGGAAGATAGGATTTCTCAGGTTAGATTTACTGTATAGATTTCACTGAATAAGAGTTCAGAAGGTCAGTTTTGCTCTAAAATTTTCTTCAGCTTTAAATTTTAGTATGTAAGTGGAGAACATAAAATAAGTTTCTCCTTCTCCACTGTTTTTCCCATCTCTTTTCCCTCTTGTCATGTGCTAGTCCATTTTAAATTGCTTTTCTCCAAGAATTTATTGGTTTTCTAATGATTTCATAGGTCTATGAAAGAAAATAATGATGCTAAATTCATACTATTATCTTGCTGCACATGATATCCTTCTTCATTACAGGAAATGCTGGATCGGAGAGAGATAGAAGTTAATTCCTCCACACTTGGTGAGAACCATGATAACTTGGATGAACTGCTGCTGCAATTTGGATATCAGACACTTCAATCACCCATTTTAAGGAATTTGTAAGATGAGTTAAGCTTTATTTTTCCTCTGACTATAAATTTCTCTTTTATTTTTGAATGGGATCCTTAGCAAGGCTCTATTCCTGTCGAAGATTCACAGCTTTACAAACAGAGCAAAAACTATCAATGTCCTTGAGTTTGCAGTCTGTTGCAAATAATACCACCAAGTTTAACGATGTTGAACCAAGTAATGTGATTGATATTGCCAAGAAAGCTTTGTCAGCTTCCAGAGAAGCAGCATTATTTGCTGAGACTTCCGCTAATTTCGACAATTCAGTTTCTACCAGGTTTATGTTCTTTTTCTTCTTTTCTTCTTCCTTTTTATATCTCCCCCTCCCCCCTACCTGCTCAACTTTTCCCAATTATAACAATTTCTGTTTGTGTATTTACCAAATTTTCAGTTTGGGTTCCCCAAGCTCTACCTTTTCACATGAGGATGTGAAAATTGTAAGATCAACACGGCGGCGAGAGTTGCAGTCTAAAAACCGGAGTTTACCAAAAACAAAAGATATGTTTGATGAGCTTCACAACTTACGAAGAACTGAAATCCGGAAAAATACAAGTGAAGAGTTTGATCCAAATGACCCTCTTCGGTTGTTCTTATGGGGACCAGAGACAAAGCAGCTTTTGACTGCCAAAGAGGAGTCTGAGTTAGTTATTCAAGTGCAGGTATATATCCACGCAATTATAAAACTGAAAATTGGCAAGACTTGATTTGAAATCTTGTTTCTCATCTTGGAAATATGAAACAGGAATTGCTAAAATTGGAGGCAGTTAAGAGTAAACTTCAGTCTCACTTTGGCCGTGAACCAACCCTAGTTGAATGGGCTGAAGCTGTTGAGCTTAATTGTATGGTTTTGCAGTCACGAATTCGCTCTGGTAATCGAAGTCGAGAGAAGCTGATTCATGCAAATTTGCGGATGGTAGTTCACATTGCTAAAAGATATCAGGGTCGTGGTGTTGGCCTTCAGGACTTGTTACAGGTTATCTTTAATCCATAATGCCTTGTAAGATGCACTTGTTTCTCTCCCTGGTTAAATTAATAAAACAAATCGTACCCATGGTTTTTTGGTAAGATGGTCATGTGACTATTTGCTGCAGTTTTTCTTTTCGTAAATTTTTTTCCCCATGACTGATGGCTCTCAGGGGAGATGTTTTGCGAATATTATGGAAGGCTGCCGGAAATGTTATGACCATGTGCAACTTAGACCTTTGGATACAGCACTTGAACAACATTAAATAAGAGCTAGAGCATTAAAATCAATTAGGTCCAAATTACAGAAAGATTTTGATTTACAGATTAGCAAAAGAAAACTTAAAGGGCGATTCAATATCTTTAAGCCAGCGATAACTTTAGATAGAGTGAATGGAGGACAATGGTTAATGTGATTAACAAAGAATGGTTTGTGAATAAGGCTTAACCAGGTTAACTAACACTTTTAGAGTTACTCTTCTACAAATTGTGCAATATCTGTTGCCTAAATATACTAACTGAGGATTGATTCAGCTTTTAGAAAGTTGAGCTGCATATTCAGCTGTTATTTCAGCTTTTGCTCTCAATGATTCTCCTGGTGGATGCTATCTTAATCCTTTCCGATTGGACTAAGCTGCAATATTTAGAATTCTTACCCATTTTTTATGCACATCAATGTTTTGTACAGTAACTTGTTTAACTCTGGGAAAGAAATAATCACCTTATATTTCTGTTTGATTTGTATGATTGACATAAGATTTGAATTTTTCACTGAACTGGGGAGAAACGAAAATTAACTTTTGTAGCTATCAAAAGATTATCTGTTGGACAATTATTCCCTGGTGAATGCATATGCGAATGTTCAATTCATTCACTTCTGATTTTCTTTTTGGGTGCTGTTGTAGGAGGGAAGTATGGGCCTCATGAAGAGTGTTGAGAAATTCAAACCCCAAGCTGGTTGCCGCTTTGCCACTTATGCTTACTGGTGGATAAGGCAAACTGTGAGGAAGGCTTTATTTCAACATTCAAGAACTATTCGTTTACCGGTAAAGATATCCTTTCCTTTAACCACTAGGAGTGCATTTCCTTTTTCCTTCCGTTAGAATTCCTTGTTGATGTGGAAGAACACCACAATTGACTTCATTTTCCATCTGGCCAAGGATTTACTTTTGTTTCAGCAGTTTTTTGCTAGCTTCTTTACAGATTATGGATCTGTATCTGCCATATTCCTAGCAATATGCATGGCCAAAGATGATGATCCTGTGTGCATTAAACATACAGGAAAGCGTTTACTCTCTCTTGGGAAAGATAATGGAAGCAAAGAGATCATGTGCCCGGGAAGGAGATCATAACCCAAGCAAAGAAGAATTAGCGAGACGTGCTGGAATTACAGTAAACAAGCTGGAAAAGTTGCTATACATGACAAGAGCGCCAATTTCAATGCAACAGCCTGTATGGACAGATCAAGATACTACCTTTCAGGTGAATTCTCATTATCTCCATTCTTATATTTATGTCCCTGAAGTTACTAAAAGGAAATGGCAGAAGGTGAGACAAGTAGTTGGACTCATTTCACATGTGAAGATAATGAGTTGCCCTATTTAATACTTGCAGGAGATAACTGCTGATAGCGAAATTGAGATTCCAGAACTAAGTGTGGCAAAGCGACTAATGAGAAAGCACGTTAGAGGGCTCCTAAACATTCTTAATCCAAGAGAAAGGCATATAATCAGGCTAAGGTTTGGCATTGAGGATGGGAAACAAAGATCTCTGTCTGAAATTGGTGGCTTATTTGGATTGACTAAGGAGAGGGTTAGGCAACTGGAAAGCCGAGCTTTAAACAAACTGAAACAGTGCCTTGGAAAGCATGGTCTTGATGCTTATGCTGATTTACTTGTTTAATGGTAAAGACACAGAGAAACAGGTGTTTCTTCTATTCTGTAAACATGTAGATACTGTCCCATTCAAATTTGTTGCCCTTGCAATAATCGATATCGAAACGCATTAAGCAGTAAGTTCCTAATGATAGTTTTATTCTTCGTAAATTGTTAGCTCTTGTAGAGACTCGTCAGATGAAGTTGAAACTGTTACTGTTAGTAGCATAAAGACTACATCATGTATTCGGCATTTAAATTGCATCGTCGAATTTGACTCCTGAAGAAGACAAATGGGTTAAGCCAATCCAGGTCACCGGCTGTTGCATTTTTCTTGTCCTACCTTCTTGTAAGTTGTAAGCTGATGTTCATGACTTCTTCAAGGCAAGCTTCTGAACCAATAAAGGAGCCATCCTCTTGCTTTTTAGTTCAGCAATATGGAAGGCAAGTATAAAAAATGTGTAACTTTGGACATTGTCGAAAGAGCTTGCATTGCATTAAATCAATTCGGCAGAATCTTGTTTGTAGCTTTTCCAAAGTTCACAATTAACAAATAGAGACAATCTAACATGAAAATCTAGTAGCCGCGTACAATGGCCTCTTGAGTCTTGACAAACTTGAAGGGCATTGCTTGAAAATTTGTTTTTTAAAGACTTAATTATTAACTGACTACATTGTTGACAAGGTTTGGAAAATTAGTTTGGAAGATAGACATTATATAAGGAATTGAGACATTGACCTTTGGTAAACTCTACAAAGCTTTTTACAACTTGGCCAAAAACAGTTCTCGAAGAACTAAGCTCAAGCAATGGCTGATACAGAGGCAACCCAAGCTGGAAGCTCCATGCACGGAGTCTCGGCCAGAGAACAAGCCTTTGCCTTCTCAGTCACAAACCCTGATATTCCAACGGATGCCACAGCAAAATTCTCACTACCGGTGGACTCAGAGCACAAATCCAAAGTGTTCAAAGTTTATTCCTTAGCGAGCCCACATATGAGCACTTTCCACCTCTCTTGGCTATCCTTCTTCACTTGCTTCATCTCCACTTTCGCCGCGGCTCCACTAGTCCCCATCATCAGAGACAACCTCAACCTCAGAAAGTCGGACATAGGCAACGCGGGGATTGCTTCAGTGTCTGGAAGCATCTTCTCCAGGCTTGTAATGGGTGCAGTCTGTGACCTATTGGGACCACGTTATGGTTGTGCCTTTCTTTTGATGTTAACAGCGCCAACAGTCTTTTGCATGTCTTTTGTGTCGTCTCCAGGAGGGTATGTTGCCGTTCGTTTCATGATTGGATTTTCTCTGGCAACATTCGTGTCGTGTCAGTATTGGATGAGTACGATGTTTAACGGGAAAATCATAGGACTTGTCAATGGTACAGCCGCAGGATGGGGCAATATGGGTGGTGGTGCAACACAGTTGATTATGCCTTTGATTTATGAGCTTATCCGACGAGCTGGAGCTACGCCGTTCACAGCTTGGAGGATCGCCTTCTTCATTCCTGGTTGGTTTCATGTGATTATGGGGATTGTGGTGTTGAGCCTTGGCCAAGATTTGCCTGATGGGAACCTGAGAACTTTGCAGAAGAAAGGCGATGTTACCAAGGATAAGTTCTCCAAGGTCAGCCTCTTCTTCCATAGCCTCGTCGCCAACATTTCGATTATTACTAAGACGATTAGAATTCTCTCTTCTGCGGCAGGTTCTGTTGTATGCAGTCAAAAATTATAGAACATGGATCTTTTTTGTTCTCTATGGCATGTCTCTCGGAGTAGAACTAACCACAGATAATGTCATCGCCGAATACTTTTTCGACAGGTTTCCTCCTCTGCGCAACCTCAAAATCATCAGACTCTCTCAACTGCACTATCATTTCTCTCATTCACTACCAACATTGTCTTTTAGGTTTAACCTAAAGCTCCGGACAGCAGGCACCATAGCTGCGACCTTTGGCATGGCCAACATCGTCTCACGCCCCGCCGGTGGTCTCTTGTCTGACGTTGCAGCCCGCCGTTTTGGGATGCGGGGCCGTCTCTGGAGCCTATATATCCTCCAAACCCTAGGAGGCATATTCTGCATATGCCTTGGCAGAGCCAACTCTCTCCCTCTCTCCATTCTCTTCATGATTCTCTTCTCTCTTGGAGCTCAAGCCGCCAGCGGTGCGACCTTCGGTATCATCCCCTTCATCTCTCGCCGGTCTCTTGGCATCATTTCTGGTCTCACTGGCGCGGGTGGCAACTTCGGGTCTGGACTGACTCAGCTTCTGTTCTTCACTAGCTCAAATTACTCCACAGCAACTGGTCTGACTCTAATGGGGATCATGATCGTTGCTTGCACTTTACCTGTGGCACTGGTTCACTTTCCACAGTGGGGTAGCATGTTTTTGCCGGCTATAAAGAACGCAGAGAAGTGTAGTGAAGAGTACTATTATGGGTTGGAGTGGAATGAGAAAGAGAAACAAAGAGGTCTGCACCATGGAAGCCTCAAGTTTGCAGAGAATAGTAGGTCGGAGAGGGGACGGCAGGTCGTTTCTGTGGTTACACCGCCTACTGCTACACCTACTAACTTGTAGAATCGATTGAGACTTGCTCTATGGATTGTTAAAGGAATAAATGAAATGAAGTTATTACTTATTATTGTATTTAACTTATCATCAGAGAAACCTTATTAAAACAACTTATAATTTAAAACTTTAACAAACAGTTGATAATTCCTATTAGAATTTAGATAATAACTAGTTGGTTTGTTTTGAGTTCATATATGACACAGAAATACCCTTTTAGAGGGGTCATTGTATCAAAGACCAATTAACAATTGTTAGAGAAACAACTTTGTTTTAAAACATAAAAAGGGAATTTCATTGATAAAAAATTAGAATCAGAACATCTACAAAACATACATCAGGGGTTAACCTAGTCTCAACATAACTGCAATGCTCCTAATACACGGTATCATATATGGAGAGCAGAAGAAAAACATGGTAGAGGCTTTAGGCTGCACCTGTCAGCATTTGAATTTCATAGATACTGTTCAATGTCTCTGACATCAAGAAGGTGAGAGCTTTCTACTTGGTCTCAAATCTTTGAGCATTCCGTTCCTTCCATACCTTATTAACATGTGTGCTTTTCAACCATTGCATGATGTCTATGTGTTAAGAGGTCGAGCATAGTAGCACATACACAAAACCATCTACATGAGAGTTGTCTCCTTATAGCTCGGTATCTTTGGAACAACTTCATAGGTACTGAATATTGTTCGTTGTTTTCTACAAATTTTCCCTGTGTCTGGCTCTCCTTGGATTCGCGTTTATATGTCAACCTAATCCTTGTAAGTCCCAAGAATTGTTTCTTTTTTATTAACTTACATGTATGTATGTAGCCATAAGATGCTATCAGTGCCTTGAAGAATATTTTGAATATGGTACATTGAACAGCTTAGCTAGTAGCTAGCAATGTCTGATCTAATATAGTTAAAAGGAAATTAAGAATTTAATCTTCAGTTCGCTAATAGATCCCCGTTCATGTTTGTGTTAATATCACGAGCTGTAATCATTAGCCAAATTTGCTGAATGGTGTTATGACTGAAGAGCTGGTTATCTTGACTTCTTCTTTGAAATATTGTTCTAATTCCTTTCCAACCATATTGCGTACATTCTAAATCAGATAACTAGTTTGAAAACAATTAAATCACCTTTATAAGTGAATCTGAATTGCTCACACCATGTAATATATAAATTCCATCCAAGAGTCAATTCTGAAGCTAAGTTTATAAAGACTTTGGGAAAACCTCTAGAATGAAATAAGAAACTGTAAGAATGAAGGAGATGATCTAAAGTTTCCAAGGATTGTTGAAACTATGATGGTAGCATTGTAATTCATTCCCTAGAGCTTGTCCTTCATTGGCAAGCCACTCCTAATAGCTAACCATAGTATGAAAGAGGTTTTAAGGATTTACTAGTAACCCAATTGAGTTTCCACCGTGAGACCTAATTAAGGCATGGAGGTTTAATGAGGGCCATACAAGATTTGTTTGTGAGTACCCTGGATGAGTGGTCGTTCCATTTTGGCTAGTCCTTATTGGTTTTGTATGGATTGTAATTAGGTACATCTCTCATTATGTATGAAAAGCTTCTAAATTTTCTGCTCTACTTATCCTTACATATGACCATATTCACTACAACATCTAGAGGGATAATTGTTCTCAAACATTCTAGGTGTTGGATTTTATGCAGAGGGACTAAAGGATGACAGTGATCATATCAAAACCAAGCCTTATCTCTATTCCTAATATTGAATCTGATGCCATCATTCATTATATCCCTCGTTCTGAGTATTTTATTAAAAGACCAAAATTTGGAC
Organism: Erythroxylum divaricatum; assembly: GCA_025434745.1. Classification (NCBI taxonomy): domain Eukaryota; kingdom Viridiplantae; phylum Streptophyta; class Magnoliopsida; order Malpighiales; family Erythroxylaceae; genus Erythroxylum; species Erythroxylum divaricatum. The sequence continues at coordinate 45,402,543 of JANTPM010000005.1, read as the reverse complement.
TAGTTCAACCTAAGAGACCAAAGGCTTTGGTTTTTTGATAATGTAGACATGCACCTATTTCACCCAAATAGATTGGGGGTTAGTGAATAACCTCCATATTTTCTTTAGTACAAGCAATTTATTTAATCTTCGTATAGAGATAACGCCTAAGCTCGCCTCCTCTTTGTTTGAGCATATATATGACCTTTTAATTTTTGCACCTTTATTATTATCTACTAACCCTGTCCATAAGAAATTGTTTAAGGATCCCTCAATGTCTTATAAGCTTTTGCAGTAAAAACAAATGAGCGCACCAATGAATATGGATTTTATTTAGCACTGAGTTAATTAGCTAGAGTTTACATGCATAAGATAGAAAACAGTTATTCCAATGGTTGATTTTCCTTTTGATTGCATAAAAAAGGTTGACATATAACTTATCCTTTTGTCTAATATTGTAATTCCCAGGTATTTGAAAGGTACTTCTTACCAGCTCAATCATGACATATAAATACAACTTTAATTGAAGCTTGATTTGCACCATTGAAAAATAAAAGGTCATCTGTAAAAGTTAAATGAAAAGTTTAAGCTTCTTACATTTGTAGTAAAATTTAAAGCTCCTAGATTGATTGATGTTTAAGATTGCAATTCTCACAAATGACTCTAAACAAATGGTAAATAGGTAAGGAGGCGAAGAGTCTCCTTGTTTAATGCTATTAGTTCCTTTGAAAATTAGTGTAGGGTCTCCATTAACTAAGATAGTTGAGCATATGCATTCCTTAATCTAGGAGATAAAGATCTTAGGAAATCCGAAAGCCTAACAGCTTCCAATATAAATTACTACCTAACTGTATCAAAAGCTTTTGCAAAGTTCACTTTCATTGTATAACTTTTCCTAAGCTTATAACAGATTATCCTCTATGTTTCCCTCATTTATAAATGCTCTTTGGCTTTTATCTATAAAGGTATCTATATTACAATTTTAAGCCTAATGACTAACATTTTAGAGATGATCTTATAAGCAACATTACAACATAAGATAGGTCAGAAATCACCTCAGGAATTCAAGTTTTGCTTTTAAGGATGAGGGTCACTTTAGTGAGAATGTTTCCTATTAAATGCCAGGTTTCAAAACCCACTGCGGGTTGTGCTACTATTCTTCTAAAAAATATATCTGAGGTTTCCTTTCTCCGCTTCGTACCTTAGTATGCTTGTTCTTCTCCTATTATTTAAAAAAAGTGTTAAAGCCGTCTAGACAAGGGTGCAAACGAGAATAGAGCATTCTCTGCATCTAGTTTACAAAAATAATAAATGAGAGAATCTTGCCGAGAGGAGCTAATGACTTGAGGGATAAATTCCTTTATGACTAATTTCAAAAGTAACTCAGATCTGACCCCAATAAATTATTGAAATGAGTGAACATTAAACTATTTATCTCAGAATGCTTACTGTACATAATACCATCATCAATAAATGATGATATCCTATTCTTGCTTTTACAGCATATGATAGCATTATAATAGAATCTAAAGTTTGTCTCCCCCTCTTTTAGCCATTTAATTTTGGTTCTTCTGCTTACTAAGGAGTGATGATTGTTCAGAGCCTTAAAGTAAGATTTATTAAGAGCTATTATTTCCTTTATACTATTCATATCATCGTTAGGAGTTTAATCGAGTAAATTTTGAATACATTATTTCTATATATTTTTTAAATTTGATATTTATATTTAATTTATTTTCAAGTATAATAAATAAATAAAGTAACATAAGAGTATAATTATTGAAGGTATCACCCTTATTAAATTTAAAAAATGTTTAACTATATTTTATTTTTAATTTATTCTTATATTTATTGTAAAAATATAATATGATGTAGTACTTTTCTAATGAAATGAATAATTTTACAAAGAGTATGAAAACTATTTATATAACAAAAACATAAATACAAAGGATAAGATAAATACATTTAATAATAAGATAAGATAAGATAATAAAATATCATAACTATTATCGTTATATTGTAATGATGACTATCCTTAACATGTTAAGTACAAAAAATAAGGTAATAAAATTTTAGAGATGTGGTCATCAAATTGATGACATAATGATGACTATGCTTAATAATCCCCCTCAAACTGAGCATTCAACTTCTTAAAGATAAATCTTGTCCTGATGCTTTTCAAATAATGGTCAATCAAGACGCTTAGTTAATATATTGGCTATTGATTTGCATTTGATAATAATTTTAATTGTAAAATTCCTTATTTGATCTTTTCCACAACAAAATGATAATCTACTTTAATACACTTAGTTCTAGTATGAAAATTTGCACAAAGATAGAGCTTCAATATTATTAAGCCATAAGGTGACTAGTCCAGAAGAAAGAAAATATATCTCACCAAGCAAGGAATGATCAAATAACAACTCAAATGTAGCATTGGCAATTGCTTTATACTCATTTCCAGTTGATGATATGAAAATAGTTGACTATTTCTTTGCATTCCATTATATGAGCTTATAATCAAGATAAACTACATAATCATTTGTAAATCACTTTTCATCTATACATATGCCCCAATTACCATCAAGAAACACTACAAGGCTGATGATAAAGATTTGGCAAAGAAGACACTAAAATTATTTGTGTGTTTAAGATAGTCTCTTAACTGCTTTCCGGTGCTCTTGAGTTAAGAAATATATAAATTGACACAATTTATTCACTGAAAAAGAAATATCAGGTCTTATCATTATTATATATTTGTAGTTTGCCAATAATTTGTCTATATATGGCATTATCATCAAATGGAGCACTCAAATATTTTGTCAATGGTAGATTATATACCATCAGAGTAAAGTACGATTTACAAGTATCTATATTAAGAAGCAAATCAAATATATAGTTATATTATATGAAATAACGAGCATTTGGTTTAGAGATAACTTGTAATCCAAGAAAATAATGAAGGTTTCCAAGATCTCAAACTAAAAAATAGCTTAAAGTTGTTAAAGAAACTAATAACTTATAGATGGAGAAGAACCTATAACAAGAATGCCATTGACATAAATAAGTACTAAAGTTTAAAGGTATTGGAATGCCAAATGAGTAAAGAGGTGTTAACTTTGGAACCATAAAATTTTATTTATATGAAAAATTCATTGAGAAGTTCGAACCATACTCTAGATGCCTAATTGAGACCATATAATAATTTTTACAATTTATAAACATAATCAAGATGAATCAGACTAACAAAATCATTTGGTTACTTTATGAAAACATCTTTATATATGAAACCATATAAAAAAGAATTAGATATGTTAGATTGGAGAAATTGCATATCATAAAAAGCTACTATAGATAAGACTATAAAGATAGTGGTGGGCTAAACTACTATAATGACAATATCATTATAATCCTTAACACTCTTTTTTCCCCATACCCTTTGGTCACAAGGCCAACATTATATTGTTTAATGCTACCATTAACCCTCTTTTAATTTTAAAGATCTATTTATTACCAATTATGTTTATAGCTTAAGTTCTAGGAACCCATGTCCATGTTTGATTGGATAGCAAGGAATTAAACTCTTTGGTCATTTGATTTCTCCATTCAGGCTATGGTTTAACTTAGTTAAATGTTCTTAGTTTAATTGCTTACGAATGAGAGAAAAAAAAAGAGTTTTGTTGGCATTTCTTCAATATGGATGGTCTCAATTGCATATGGTGAGTATGATTTTCTAGTTATTGAATATGTTGTTTATATTGAGTAAAATCAACAACTAGGTTAAAACTTAGTTTCAGGTTAAATGGTAAAGGTGAAACATGTAACCTTGATATAATTTTGTTATTTTTTGGGTGATGGGGAGAAGGAAGATAATACAATCCTCATCAATAGGAATAGAGGAATTTGATATCAATATGATAGGACCAAGAATTGTTCTATAATAACATGTTTGATAAAAAGATAAATACAAAAGCACGTCGAATGATATGAGTCGACAAACTCTTGAAAGAAAAGGATTAAAAGTGATAAGATTCTATGATATGATCGTCTCTTGAAATTTAGATAAGATTATCAATTTTTAGAAAAACCTAAAAATAAGAGTTGCTGTAAAAAGTTTAAAGAAATTTTCTCCAAGGGTTTTTTAATTAATTAACTGTAATGATAAATTTGCACATTACAATAATAAGAAAATTTTTTATGGATATAAAATACTAAAACTAATCTTAAAAGGAAATACCATCTTAAAATATCAAATTACTAAACAATTTAAACATACTTTTAGTGTCTGTCCTAAAGACAAAATCGGTGCTAGTTTTATTCTTGAACTTTTATTGCACGTAACAAAGATGAGTCTGGCATTGGCTAGAAGTTCAACTTCATCATCAGTTTGCTTTTGTTGCTCTAGTACGCGAACTCATTGAAAGACTAAAATTGGTTACATTATATTTTTTAACCTTTAAAGGTTAGTACAAGTTCAGCGTCATTTATCTTCTATGTCAATCGTAGGTTACATTTTGTAACTGCATTCTTCAGCTAGGTCCTTCACTTGAATCAATATTATAGGTCGAACTTCAACCTCTTGAAGTAGCAAAGCTTCACTCCTTGTATAAAGATGCATAATTAAGTCATTAAGTGATTCTTTGACCTTTCTTGCCCTACTCTATATCATCAGTCATCTAATGTTTTATAATAAACCACAAACAACTTTCAATACTTAAATAGTAGATGCTTTATTCCTATTATTTTCTCTCTCTTTACAAGGATTTATCGTTAATTCAACATCTTCGTCTACAAAATCAAAAGAAGATAAATCAACAACATTGAAGGTAGTTTAAACATGACTCACCTGATAAATTGATCTTGTAAGCATTGTTGTTCACTCTTTCTATAACTTGAAATGATAGATCTCCTTTTGACTACACTTATATTTTTTCTTGCTTGAAAATCTCTCTTTTCAGAAGTATAATTAAATTTGTTAAATTTGTTCTCTAGCTCTACAGATCGCTTCCTATTAACTTGCATAATATATTGTTTGATATTATTTTGCCTTCTCATAAAGCTTCTTCACTAAATCAATTTTTATCGTCCAAGTATCTCTTTCACCTAGAGGAATAGATATAAGATTTAAAATAAATAATGGGTTAAATATATAAACAATCTCAAATGAAAAAATTCATAAAACTATGGCAATTTTGATATAAGTAAATTCAGTAAAAGGAAAAGACTCTTCTAAAATCCTAAGATTTCTACAAATAATAGCATGTAGTAAAGTCCTTTGAATCTTATTAACCATCTTTGTTTGGACATTGTTATGTGGATGATAAGTTGTAGAAAACAATAATTTAGTTCTGAATTTTTTCTACAAAGTCTTCTAAAAGTATCTAAAAAACTTAACTTCCCTGTATGACCCAACTTTGCTAAGAACATCATGCAATCTAAAAATCTCTGTAAAATATAGTTCAGTAATGTAAGATGCATCACTAGTTTTATTAAATGCAATTAAATGTGTCACTTTTTAAAAAAGTATCAACCAAAAAATTGAATTGTTGGATCCCAAATTTTCTTGAAAATTTGAAATATAAATTAACATTAAATGAGGAATTTTTGGTGAATTATTTATGTGCAAAGAAAAAGACAATTCAAGAATGTGAATTGTTATATGAGATTAAGGTAGGTGAATTTAGCAAGTTGAGGATGAGAGTGTATATGTATGTATGCTTTTGTTATTGATGTTTATGATTAATTATGGCCTAAAATGGTGTTTTGAGTTTAAATAGAATTGATAGTGAATGAATTGATTTAAATGGAGTTGAGAAGCCAGAAATGATTAGTTAAATTGTTAGATTTTGGAAAATTGAAAATCTGAAAATTTGGTGGATGAATCGTAGCAGAAAATGCCAATTTGGATTTGAAACTTTGCGAACTTTTCTGGCTTGATCTAGGCAAATTTTGCTAAAATGATCTGTATAAAAATTGTAGCTTCTGTTGAAAGCTTTCTATCGCTATGAAGTATGACAATTTTTGATATCGAGATTGAAAGTTATGATATTTCAAAGTTAAGGTTATTTTGCTTCGTTTTAAAAAATGCTCATAAGTGTAGATTGTGTGTACTGTGTTTTGACGAAAATTTTGGACGAATGTGGTTTGAATTGGATTAAGTAGTCTACTGAAAGTTATAGGGAATGTGCATAGCTTTTAAATGATGTAAAATATGCTAATTATAGATGTGAGAATTGAAAGATGTGAATGTTTGAAGTTTGGCTATTATTTAGGTTATTTTTTTTACAGGGAAAAAACTTTGATTGAAAAAATGACCTAGTTAAAGGTTGAAATTGTTTTTAAGTTCTTCATGAAAGTTTTAGATTATATTTTGATCTTTCCATTGATGTAAAGTATGGAAATTTTAGGCTATGGAATGTGAAGTTATAATTTTTAGAAGTTTTTGTTACTGTTTGGGATGGTCATTAGTGGACAGAAACTTTGAAGTGATTTTTGACTCCCTTAGAGGCCAAATTGATTTTTTTGTCCTTCATAAAAGTTGTAGGTTGCATTTTAACCTTTTGATTGATATAAAGTATGACATTTTTGGACCTTGGAGTTGAAAGATAGAAATTTAGAAGATGTGTTACTATTTAGGATGGTTTTTATTTGGGCAGTAACTTTGATTAGGATTTTGACCCCTTTAGAGATAGAATTGGTTTTTATGTTTTTCATGGAAGTTGTAGAGATTCCATTTAGCTTTCTATTGATACCAAATTTGTACAATTTGGAGTTCGAAATCAAAAGTTGTGCATTTTAGAAAATCGATTTTATATTATTAAAAAAAATCAGAAGGGAGGTAGCTCGCGATATTATATTTCATTTATGAATATTAAGTATCTTCCGAATTGTTTTTTATGATTGAATTGATTGATCTCTAGGGTGTGCAATTAGGAATTGATTGAGTTAATTTACATCCAGACTAGTAGGATTTGACAATTAGTTTTGTTAATCCAAAGTGGCAATTAAGACTATCATCTTTACGTTAGGGATTGGAAATTCTAGGAAAGATAGTTATCTAGATTAATACATATCGTATGTGTATTATCTTGCTCACTAGTTCTCTTGGTTCTTAAATCTATTAATTAATCAAACTTAAGATCGTATCTAAGTTGTTAGTTAATAAGAGTGATTAGAATATATATTTCTATTCCTTTAATCTTAACAAAGAACATCACCCAATGAGTTTTTGTTAATGGACTTAATTTTATATCGATGATCCATATTAGTTTGATAACGTAGGTGAGCCAAAACTAAGGTTCGTTATTAATTTTCCAGATATGAATACTTTCTATTTCAAATTTTTTTTCATTTTTAATTTCTTTAAATCACGTTAATTTAACCTCCCAATTTGTTTTAGTTTTCAACTCGTATAATATTTACTAATAGATTCCTTGTAGGAACGATCCTTACTTTTCACTACTACATTAATTTGTGTTGTAATTGCAGGTGACAACATTACCACACAAACACCAGGTTGGAGGAGATCGTTATAATCAAATGTAGCAACAAACTAGAAACCATGAAAATACAAGAATTAATGTAAGACACTTGTAGAAAGACTTTGACAGAATAGGCACCTATGTTGAAAAGAAGAAGAAGAAGAAGAAGAAAAATAATGGTAATAATCTTCAACAATGATGGATGTGAGGTAGAGATGGAGTTAAAAAGAGATTGAGATTTTTAAATTAGGTTTACTTAAGATTCATTAGAATTAATTCATATTTATTAAAATTAATCTATATTCGAGCTAATTGAATTAATTATCTATAAGTCATTGTTGGTTTCATTTGAAAAAACTTAAAAGAAGTGTCATGTTAACACTAACAAATCTTCAAACTATTAAAGATTATATTATTTTATTTACTTAGTGTTGTTTGAATAGTTTTAAAATTTTAATATTTTTAAAATATATTAAAATTTGACATATATTTTAGAAAGAAACAACATTTTTACTTTATTTATAATAACATTGTTGTTAATTTGTGGTAAAAAAATATTCTTGATCAATTTTTATAAAGTATATATAAATTATTAAATTTTAGTTTGGTTCTGCCAAAAATGTAGATCTGAGTTCCATTGTCTTGCATATTATAGATTAACCAAAGTTTGTAATTATGATTGATTATTTAATGTTGATGTTACAAGTATGACCCTGTTTGGTAATCTGCAGATTATATTAATTATTAGCTGATTCTATCAGCAGTCAGTTAACAATTGATTTGACTAACGAATAATATTAACTATTTATTAAAGATGTTTTGTAAAATTAAGTGAAAATTTACTTATGAAGGCATGACTTAAAAAATAATTTATAAATCCATGATTAGATATTTAATTTTACAAAAATTAAGTTGTTAACTTTAATATAAAACATCGAATATTCATAAAAATTTTGTCACTCTAGCATATTTTTTATTTTGTAGCCAGCAAACTTATTTCATTAGTAAAAAAATTTACTCACTAGCATAATACATACTCCTAAGTTTTGTAGCTAAAAAACTTACTTCATTGTAAAAAAAAATTATCAATGTAGAATAAATGCATGATTTTTAGTTATGCATGATTTTTGCTTTGAATTATGCTACAGTGAGATGTCATTATAGAATAACTTAAACTAAAATTATGCTATAGTGTCATGCATGCCACTGTAGCATGTATGACACTGTAGCATAATTAATTTAAATTATGCTACAGTGATATGCATGCCATAATTCAAACAAAATTATGTTACAGTATTATCACAACATAGCTTACTTATGCTACAATGACATCCATAATGTCACTGTAGCATAATTAGTATAATTCAAAATTTATGAAATGAGAGTATAATTGATTTTTTACGTATTACATTTTTGGTTGAACATTAAAACGCTCTTATACAAAAGCTTTTCTAAAATCAACTAGTTGGGGTTAAATCTGCCAACCAATCAACCATTCACCAAACACATTCATTAGCTTTTTAATATGATCAAATAGTTAAAAGGTGTCAATCAGCTAAAAAATAGCTAATATGTTGTTTACCAAATGAGCTCTAGATGGATTCCTTATTATATTTGCTCCATTAGATTATGATTGGATATTAGAACTTTTGAATGGGAATCCTACAAGGAGTTATGAAAACTTAAGAATGAGCAAGATAATCTTCGTGAGCTTATGTGAAGAGTCGAAGAGTTTAAGAGGCTTAAAGGCAACAAGTTAATTGATCGTGGAAGAACAAGTAGTAACTTTTTTAATGACCATAAGGCATGGTGAGACAACTAAAGCCAATACATAACGCTTTTGACATTCGATTTGAATAATTTTGAAGTACTCTCGCAAAGTCTTATATACAATTAATCGTCTTACAAAAAGAGTCATCATTCTATCATCCTTTACCAATATACCTACTAAGATTCAACAAAATTTAAAATTCTTTCCACATTTTCAAGTACATTCATATATTTAATTACTATTAATTATGTCCTTATCATTAATAATTATTTTAATAGTATATTTTTTTTAGGATTGCATAGAAGAAATAGATGGTATACATATTTATGAACATATTTTGACCTAGGGAAGGCAACGGCCAGGGCCTTACTAGGCCATAGCAGGCCAAGCCCAAGACCTGCCAAACTTTTTATTTTTTAAAAAAATTCAAAATAATGTTGTTTTGAAATTGTCCATCGAGCCTTGGGGGCTCAGTTGTCAATCCTATTATAATCGATGATTAAATATCATATAGGAGTAAAAGAATTGATTTAACCCAAAATAGTATGTGTTGCTGCTTATTTGACATGCATTTTACATATGTAATGGTTGAATAGGAAAATACTACAAATGACTCCCGACTTAGTTTAGAAAATGTGAAAAATCCAACTACGCAACTTCCTATATCTCCATAATACATTATATTCTTTTAAATAAATATAGTAATTATGATTAATTTTTAATAACTTTTTGTTAATATTATGTTTTTTTATATGTTAGGTAAGTTTTATTTGGTTTATTCAGGCTACACTAATATTCTTGAATTTCTTTCTCCATATTAAGGTAAGAGATATCATTTGTGAGATTATAAAAAAAGAGGAAGACCTCAAAGTCCATAAGTATTTTTGAACTACAAGTATTCCTCATTAAGAAATATTATTGAGAGATGTTTTGACATTCTAAAAGCAAGATTCCCTATACTTTCAAAGATGCTGAGTTATAGTCTGAAAAAATAAAAATATATCGTTATTGTTTGTTGTGTTATATACAATTACATTAAAATGTATGGACAAAGCAATGAACTATTTGACAATTGTGCTGAAAATAAAGAACAAATTAGGGAAAGTAAAAATGAAAATGCAAGTTCTCAAATAGAGTATAATATAATTCTAACACAACTTCAAAGTATGTCTTAAAAAAGAGATGAAATTGCTATATAAACGTGGAATAATTATATCCCAAAAGCTATAACTTATGGTGGAAGTACTTCGAAACTTACTTATTTCCGCCACGCTTTCGCGGATAGTGGCATATCCTAGACCGATGATTGACTCTTGTTTTTTTGAGAATCAAACTCACAATGTGGGGCAGTTACCAAGCCGTAACCTGGAGCTCTGATACCACTGATCCCAAAAGCTATAGCTTATGGGGGAAGTACTTTGAACCTTACTTATTTATGTTTCTTTTTGTAAATGATAATATTATTATATTTTGAAAAATTTTAATATGATGGACATATTTTATTGATTAAAATGATTTAATGTAATTTTTTTTAAATAAAATTTCATTATACACAATTAATGCACAAATTTCTTCAGTATATAAGTATGAGTATATTTTATATTTAACCTGAATGAGAATTAATTAATTTTAAAATATAATATAATATACTAAAAATAATCAACATAAGAATATAATTAAAAATAGAAGCAAGATAACAAAACTAAATATGTTTTTTTTATTACATATCAACCTATAGGTTTTTATTCTTAGTTTTTATAATATAAATCTCAACCAAAATTTTTTTATTTTTTAGATAGATTAACAGATAATTAGGTAGATTATAAAAGGATCAAATTACAAATATATGTATAATCATATATAATATCACTTACTTAGATATTAAGTTGAATTCATCTGGAAATATATATCTAAATGATTTGTAGAAAAATAACTTACATTCAAATTTTAATGATTATCTTTTAGATTGAAATTTGGAAATTCAACTATTAATGAATAATACTAAACCCGTTTAAGGGTGTTTTAGTAATTACCAATGATTGCCAGTAGTATTTATACTCGCAATAAAAAAATATTTACCTTTCATTTATTAAATAGCCAGTCCACGACTCGACAAGAAATAATTGTTTGTCATCTTCCAAATAAACGTTAACTTTGCATTCAAATTCAACAAACGTGTTTCCCCATATTTACTAACAGCCTGTTTGGAAGCATGTGAATTGAATTCATTAACGAATTGAATTCAATTACATTAATGAGATTGAATTGAATTCAATTTACACTGTTTGGAACA
>JANTPM010000005.1:45342246-45362232 GCA_025434745.1 Erythroxylum divaricatum | reverse complement strand
TCGGTCCATTCCGCAAGGATTGACCTAATTCCTATCGACTATGCTAGGCCCAGGCCCTAGTCCACACATCCACGACCCATTCGCAGGTGGAAGTCTCCCATGCATACGTAAAGACCTAAACCTAGCATCCACCCCATGTAGAAGGTATAACTTTGCCATAATATAGGTACGAGATTAGAACCCTGACTTTCTCTGTTTTACAGTGACCAAAACCTTTACAAAAGACTAACTTGAGCGTTGGAGGGGCCTGTCGGATACTAACCTCCGGCGTGCCTTGTGTTGTTTTGCAGAAACTCTTGTTAGAGATAGTCAAGTTCGTGGATCCAAACGACAACGTGCAGCCTCGCCAGAATCAGGCTGAACCAAAAACAAATACCTAATTTTGATATGTAATGTACAACCCTTTTCCTTGTTGATCGAGCTTCAAGATTATTAGATTAATGTCAATATCTTGCTGTTATAATTTAGATACCTGCAACATATAAAATTATAAAAGGCTTGCAGTAAAGTTTGAAAGAATCGTATTTGGCTTTTGGAATGGTCAATGAACATCAATTATAGGAAAGCTATATTTTTCAATTCAACATGATGTATCGTCAGTTCAATTTATGTGGGAAAATATATTTCTTTTCTTCGAAGTTAACGCCACTTGCTATTACAATTCTCTAATAATTAATCATTCACTCCACGTAAAGACGTCAATTGAAGTAAAATCCTATGTGGATTGTACTTTTTTCCAGACTGGACATATACATCAGTTTAAGTCTTAAGTAGGCTAATATATATCAGGGGGGGTTTTTAAAAATTCCAAATATACTGATTTTAAGGCCCAAATTTGGGGCTCGATATCATTAAATCCTTAAATTTGTTTAATATAAACTCTAAAACTTTTATCCGACCCCAAAAATTTCCAAAGTCAATCTCATTATCTTTGGAAACTTTGTGTCACATAACTACTAAATTAAAATAGTTTCTTCAAATCCTAAAAGATATTGTTCAAGTAATATATGTGGTTGTGTTATAGAAATCTTCAAAATAATTCTGATTCTTTAAATTTTTTGTAGTAGTGGTGAAATCAGAATGAATTCCTAGAGAACTAAATTCTTGTTTCTTAATTTCAAGCAATAAAATTAAAAGGGGGTTGGATTAAGTAACTGATTAACTAAAATTAATAAAAAATCAAATTCAATCAATTGAATATAAAAGTGAAAAAGTTAAGATTATCGAACTCCGACTTAAGAGAAAGATTTCATCTAATTGTAAAAGTGATCATTGGTTTAAAAAGAATATTTTCAAATTCAAATAGTTAGTCCAGAACATATTAAAATAATCGTAATAAGTCTCAAAATTTTCTAAATTAGTTAATTTAAACAAGGCATCAAAACCAAAATTTATCATCTATTAACTGGGAGTGATAACATTATATATCAAATAAATAATAGAAATAAGCTTAGTGAAAAAGATTAACTTTAAATTAAATAATCGAGATAACAACAATTATTCAAGTTAGTTTGCTTATTTATCATAAGTTAAATATGTAATTTCATAAATAACATATTTACTACTTATATCAATCTTTCATAACAGATAATTGAATTCATGATAGAATAATCAATATTATATTAAATAGTCAGATTGATCAAATATTAATCATTCATCAAATAAGAGAACTCATAACAAGAAATATACTTGAATTAAAATATGAATAAGGTTTAGAACACAAAACTTCACAAGGTTATAACTATAATATTAAATCTCCTTGCATCAGAACGATTGAGTTTAGTCACACATAATTTTTGCTCCAATAAGAAAAATAGAAGAAAGAAAAAAATTTTAGAAAAGTAAGATGCGAGAACCTTTTTTCTTTTGTAAGGAATGTTGCTTTTATAGAGTTTTCTGATCTAATCCTAATTTAATTTGACATTGCAAAGATGTCTATCTTAAATAAATTTAAATTCAAATTCTTACTTGATAGTGATAGAAAGAAATTTCTCAATTAAACTCCAATTATTCAAGTGTTCAGTTTTATCCACTCTCTTAATTAACTTTATCCAAATTTTGTAATTATCTGTCTCAATTTGATGTAATCTACACTTTTTATCTCTTAAATACAAATATTAATTTTAATATTTAAGCACCAAAATAAATTTAAAACAAAAGAGATAATATTAAATAATATGTCAAGATAAGATCTTATCAATGTATTTTTCTCTCATTAATCAACTACAATCCCTTCAATCAATTTGAAGGTGCAACAGAGTTAAAGTGCGAAGATTGAAGATTTGAAGGTGATTGAAGGTTAATGACTTAAAAGGCCATTGGAGACTTCTTGAAGCTCACAAGTTTTTCATGCTCATGTATCTGATTGCATATGATTTTAGTGTTTAGTATAATCATTTATGGAGAGCGTATGTTTATGACTTTTGAAGATGATAAGGTGTGATTTGAAGAATTTATGCATTTAAGAATTTGAAAATAAATTTATTACATAACCTAGCACATTTTGGTCTAATAATGCTAATTGTGTGGTTGTTTTATATAATGAGGAAGATAAAACAGTATGATCCTATTCAATTTTTTAAAATTTCTTTTTCTTATAAAAGAACAATGAAAAAAAAAGCCTTAACTAATTCAATCATAAAAATCTTGAATCATCAACCTTTTCAGTTTGATTTTCAACTATCAATTTATTAATTAATTGGGCGTTTTTATTAATTAATAAGTTTTTATAAACTAAAATTAACTAATTAATTTTTATTTAAGAATCTTTTTTTAATTAAACCTTAAATTCTTTAATAGGTAAGGACAATCTCTTTCAATCATATTTTAAATTATTTAATTTTATTCAATCTTTAATCAATTTAATGATGACCTAATATCGATCGGTCGAACCTTTTAAACTTTAAAACTTTTGTCCTACCAATTTAACTTCCAATTCAGTTTTTAAAACATCACAAATAAGGATTGGTATAGTCTTTTAAATTACATTTTGTTGAGTGGTTTGATGAGTTCTGCATGTTGACTATATAGGGGGCACAAAAAACAATTAATTTAAGAGATAAAAATGATTTTAAGTAATTGTTTTATTAATCCCAAATTTATATTTCAAGTGCGGCTTAAAAGAATCAAAAAATGAAAAGAATACTCTAGATATGCTAAATGTCCTAATGACTAGCAATGTAGGAGCATGTAAATGTCTGTGACATGTCTAAATAAGGTAAAAGAATAATAAAAGAAGAAAAGGATTTGGATGTTCTATTTAGATGAAGTTTTTATTATTGAAAGTTACACATCAGGTTAGTCATCTAAGTCTAGTAATTGGGATAGAAACTCATAAGGCCCTATAAAGAAAGGATGTTGGAGGTTCATCTTCAAAAAATCAGGTAGCATAGTTAACTCTAAATATAGGAACTAAGAAAAGAAAAAAAAAAAGAAGAATTCATGCTTTTTTATCATAAATAATAGTAGGAAAAGTGGATTTGATTGGTAGCCAAGCTAGCACACATTGATCCCAAGGGATGATGTGCATGTCCAGATTGGAAAATATTTAATCTGTGTAGGATTTTTGTTGAAGGACCTTAAGATAAGTCCTTGCATAAAATGATTAGTGATGTAAGTAGGAACAAAATGTAATGAATAATTGTTGGAAGACTAAATAAAAGGCAAAGTTAATTTAGAGGACAAAAATTATATATATATATTGGATGGGTCGGCAACATTGGGTCCAAGTCCAGTCCCATGGGCCAATCGATCAGTCTTACACCTAAGGCTTAACCAGGGCCTAGCCCATATATTCATAGCTCATTAGCAGAAGGTAATATCCCATGCAAACACGTAAAACTTAAACCTAGCTACGAATCGTATATAAGATAGTTTTCTCTCATAATCAAGGTACGAAATCTTAACCTAGTGGCTTTCTCTGATCTGCTTTAACCTCACCTTCACCAAAAGACTTACTTGAGCGTCGGAGGGGCTGATCGGGATACCACTCCCGACAAGCCTTCCCTTTGTTTTGCAGGTGGCTTTTTCGTTAGAATCACTTCAGCGAACATTGGAATCATGGATCAGCACGGCAACAATCAGTTCAGCCAGAATCCGGCAGAACCAGAGTATAATCATAGTTTAATAGATTATCAACTAAACATTCTTTATATATCAGTTATCAATCTAACTAATTGAATAATTAAAATTGATTCAATAGATAGTAGATTTTAAGTTAACCAAATGAATTTGTTGTGATCGATCACATTAATTTCACCAATGTATTAAAAAAATTAGATTTAAAATAATTATTTAACAAACAAAAACTTCAACAAGTACTTTATATTTTGATATTTCAACTATAAAATTTAATATTAGAACTAAACACAATAAATAAAGGGGTCCAACTATATTTATATTTTAAGAAAAGATAAGTAATAGTGTAGTCATGTTTTGAAAAAAATATTATAGTAAATTATGCTTGTAATTTAAATTTTAATATGATGTGAATGGACTACTAAATAATATACGTATATAAAAGATTTTTAAAAATTATTCTCACTAATTTATTAAAATAACTATTTTAGCCTATTGTTCTAAATTGCATCTGTAAAACTTATTAATAAAGATTAGTAATTTATCGATTTTTAATATATAGTGATTAACTATATTTATATATATGCTTGTGTGAAGGAGGTAATATATATAAATAGATAGATGGATTTTAAGTACTTTACCTTTCTATCCGTCTTATGGTGACGATGTTTAATCATTTTCATAACATGCTTGAACTCGCATCATCAGTTCATCGCTTGTGTTTATTGAACTTGTGAAACTGGATGGCTTGTCTTAGATGTTCCATAGCTTACGTGATGTGATATCGACCATATTCCCCATGTTTTTAAAAACCGCTTAATGTTATTTTCTCTTGCATCATTAGTTTTCTGGCTAAAGCTTTAATTTGAAGAATGTCGAGTGATCATTGACTTATTTTATATTAAAAAATATGTCATCGTACATCGCTAGATCGCAATATGTTTTGTAATAACAGTTAAACTAGGACCACTTAAGGACAAGATATGTCTGCCAACGTTAGCGTGCAAAACAGCAGCATATATTGTTTCAGGACTGAAGAAGAAAGACATGGAACATCGGTCCACTCTATGTCTTGAGATACCTACTGAGCAGTCAAGAGGTGGGCTGCTATGGTGGTAATCCACACAAAACTAAGGGAAAGCCCAACACAGAAATTTAGTAGTGAAAATGAAAAAGCTGATAAAGCAAATGCAAAGAAGTCTGGCAATTCTATCTATAAATACACACCAAGCCAACAGCACCTCTGTCCTCTATATTTACTGCTTCTATTTGTAGTTGTACTGACTAGCTTCTGTCTAGACGCAAGAAGCTTTTACCCAATTTCATGGCAGACAAAGAAATGAGTTCAAGCTTTAATGATCAACACGTGCACAAGCCGTGTTCATCTTTCGGTCAAAAGTGCAGCCATCTGGTCAAGAAACAGCGTGCCAAGTTCTACATCCTCCGGCGTTGCGTGGCCATGCTTATTTGCTGGCATGAACGTGAATGCGGCGAGAGTTGAAGAAGCAGTTGTTACTGGATTAGAAAGAAACCTTGATCCTTTTATATGTATATGTATATGTACGTAAGAGTGTAATTAATAGAAATGCTATCATTTATTGGCAAGTTCTGCTCCTGAATTTATAAATCTTTCTTTTTGATGAATTTGGCCTCTCCTTACGTGCTTTTGGATCTATTAATCATTCATATGCTTCTCTGTCTTTCTCAAATTCTGAGCTTTATAATCTCTTCTCCATTTCCATTTTTTCTGGGTCTTAAAAAATGCAAAGTCTTGGTTCTTGTGACCTGAATCATGTCACCATTATGTAAGTGCAGAAAATGGTTGCCAGGGCCCGTTTAGATTATTTTTCTCCTTCCATCTTCTTCGTTTTCTTCCCTAATTTCTCTCTCTCTCTCTCTCTTTTTTTAGAAAAAAATTTCTTCCACTACTGCTACTGCGAGAATTCAATAATGGAATAGGTCTAATTGTATAAAGGAAGGTGGAGGTTTCTGTTTAGTGGTCGATCTCTATTGGTCTGTCAGGAAATTTCTGAGTTTGGTCTCTTCATTGAGATTCCATAATCTAGCTGAAACAAGAAAGGTTTCTCTTTTTGCAGTTCAAATATCCAAGAACTTCCAAGTTTCTCGACTTTTCAGTTCTGCTTCTGCCAAAGTTAGACTGTGTTTAGTAGGGTAGAACACATGGAAAGAAAAATAGTTCCAAACTGGCAAATTCTCAGAACAATTTGTGAACAGTATTAGGAGTCAAAAACTCTCAAAACACTTGCGATATCACCAATTCAAATGAACAGTTCAATAGATATGAACAGTATCCAGTACCCGGAAACCATTAATTACCAAAGCTCCCTCAGTCCCCACCTTCCAAATCCTCTATGAATATGATCATAGACTAATCCAAACATGACATATTACAAGCAAGGCTTTAAGTTGTGGGAACATCAGACAAGAGCCAAGCGAAGCATCTAGTTTCAAATGATTTTGTATGGACCATACATTAATTTTAGTTTTTTATAGTCTTGTCTTCCGAAAACACACCAGTCTTGGATTAGTGTTTCTGTAGGAGGCAGCAACAGATCTATCTTTGACATGGAATAGGATGATTATTCATATACAAATATAATAGAAGGGCACGCGTCATGTCTGAGATCACCTGTTATGTATATATAAATGACTACTAAATGATAGCTTCCACTTTATGGGAGCAACTGAAGTCCCCAAAGTCTATTGATTACTTTGGAACTACAGGGAAAAGAAGTGTAATTTAGAGTTCAGATAAATATGATTGGTTTAAGAAGTGGATCAAAATCATATAAAGCACACTTTCCTGACGTAACACAGCTTTTCTTGGATGTTGACGAGGGTATGTTTCCAAGCAAGCAACAAAGTCCTGCTTAATGAATACTTATTCTTTCCTTGAACTAAAGTCTTCTCTTCGTCTAAATGCGATTAGTTGTTAAGTCACGTTAAATTGCCAAAATAATGGAACAGATTTGGTGAATGTAATAAAATACCCTCTTTAAGCTATCATATCGATCCCAGTGTCCCACTATATAATATATATACATTATAAAGTTAACATGGGAAAGGAAAGATTACTAGTATATATTATAATCCAATTTCTCTAAGAAAAATTAAATTTGTTATATGTATTAATTTCTTCACCTTTAATTTAAATGTTCTAAATAAATCAGATATCGAGGTTGTTAAGAATGTGCATAACAGATAAGCAAGTGAATTTAAGAGCAACTTGATTCATCAAATAATCGTTTTTGGGTTTGCATAAGTTGAGATAGGTATTTTGAGTTGAATTGACTGTGTGAACCAAGATGGATGTTAAGTGATCCATGTGAACAAGAACATATGATACGATGCTTCTAGTTTTGTGTACCGGATATGAGAAATCCCGGGCTAGCTTTCAGAACTGATATGATTGAAAGATGCCCTTTTTTGGGGTTTACATTGTGCAGGAAACCTAAATTTCAAATTCCATATCCACATCAAACTTTTTAATTCTTATCCCTCAATCATCCCCTACAAGGCAAAAAAGAAAAAAAAAGAAAGAAAAGACCAACCCTAGCATATAAAGTCCAAAATTTTTTCTCATCCGTTAGCTTTTCGACATGTACTACCTTAATTTCTTACTTGGATTCCAGCTTTCTATTTTGTTTTTCAAAGTATATATGGCAGAAGATGTACAGTATGTACGGACTCCAGAATGATGAGATTCTTCTACAGCAATGTATCTTTCCATGTCAGGCACAACTTGGAGGATACATACGTGCGACACCTATTGAAAGGCCTAAAGAAAGTGTAATGGAAAGGCTCAAGTGGTGGGATGTGATATCCTGAAAGTCTTCTAACATGAAGAAAGGTCTTTAGTCCGAATTCTCTACATTTCTGGAGATTTTGTGCGTAGAAACAAGTTTATACTTCATTATTAACTATTCAAATTAAATTTATCTCTTGCTTTAGGTTTTAAGAGAGATAAGACGGTCAATTCTCTGTGTCATGGAAAACCCTTTTATGTTGAACTTGATCATTGAAGTAATACCTTTTGTTGTCTACTTAATGGGAAAGATGCATAATAAATGAAACAGATGGGAATCAATGAGAAGTGGGTGAAATTGTACTGTAGAACGAAAACTAGGAAAAAAATTGTAAAGAGGAAGAGAAGGGCATAGTAGATGTGGATGGTGGTGGGGTTCACAGAAATGGTCAGAAGCAGACAGCGAGAATCCTAATAAAAGGGAAGGGTGAGAGATGAATGATGATCGATGCATACAGCTATCTATATATGTGTATAAAATGTATATATCTCTGAACCGAAAGCCCTACACTCTCAGTGCCCCCTCGTGCGGCCCTCCCCAAAGTCCTACTGCCACTCATGGTCCCCATGTTTTGACCATGATCTCTCCTCATTTTTACTCTGCCATGCATGCTTCATCCCACGATTGTCCATATTATTTTCACATGGATTGCTTCTTTGTTATAGGTGCATGTTCTGTTCTTTTTTCCCTCTCTTGATTTCTTTTAATTAATGCTTCCGTGGTTTCAGCTAGCTAGGGAGGGAGATTAAACTGTTCTGTAATAGATAAACAAACATAACACAACACATGACTACATTTAATCATTACCATCAAAAGGGTTTGAATTTGAAACATGGAAGCCCACGGTTTCTGCAATGACCAAGCTCTCAAGCGTTGAATCGTGCCTGGAGGTCGGTTATAGTTTTAAAGCCATCCTCTCATGTGTCATCACATAGGTCATGAGTTGTCGGTGATTGTCTGCCCGCCTGTTGTCTCAACTCAAAAAGATACCTACAACGAAGTCTCAAACAGTATTTTATATATATATATATATATACACACACACATATAAACCGTTCAGAAGGTTGGCTCAATGAATATATATATATATATATATATGATGGAGTTTTAGAGCTTGATGACTTGTGTAGAGAGTATGAATCAATTGATGGGAATGGAAGACAATTAGGCAAAGGATAGGACCCAAAGTGGAAGAGCAAACACGTGCATTACTGACAAGGCAGAAACATGGATGTAACCCTATGTTGTGGTATGTAAAGTGTAGAGAATAGCAATTGTCAAATTGGTTTTTATGAGGAGGCCGAGGCTCATAAAAAGCCGGAGACGCACGTGTTGATGACCAAAACAGAATACTACTATACTACTAGGGTTTGGAAGGGCAGTGGGTACCATCTCTAACAACACGCATAACTAGCACTACTATGCCTGTAGCTTTATCGTTTAACAGTAAGCATTCATATAGATATCTGTAGAACAAATAATGTTACTGGATACTATTGTTTGACCATCTTTAAAATGTTTTGTTAAGATTTAACAATATCAGTTTTAGAAATTTCTATAATTTGATTTGATAGTGTTATTTTTACGAGTTAATTGCTACTTCATTGACTTATGTAAGCATTTTTAGAACTATATCTAAAATATAAAAGATTTTTCTATAAAAGTAATACTACAACTTTTTTTTCATGTAATGGAGTCATTTTTATATGATCAAATAGTCATTTTAATTTCCTAACATCTTGAGTAAATCATTTCTTCACTTAAATACAAAGAGTCCACAATTTTAGGAAGTAAGAATTAAGAAATTTTCATCTTTTCTCTCTTCCAAGGATATTTGAACCTAAACTTATTTAATTACTAACTTCAATGGTCATTCCCTCTATATAGGCTCACCTGTCTCTTTAATTAGTATAGTTTGTGTGTGTGTACTTTTTTCTTTTTGTTTATATTTCCTTTTTGGAAGATTATCCTCTTCTATCATTTTGTCAGTTGTCCCATAACAATAGATTCTCTTTCTGAAATTGGCCATCGGAAGTCTCCATATATCATCTTGAGATTAATTTATTGGATCCACTAGCCATGCATTCCAATGCAAATGAAGAGATAATGGTTGTTGATGAGAATATAAATTGAATATCCTCTTCCTTCCTTATTATATAAGATCTTTTGCGACTTCACTGAGCTTCTCATACATATTACTGATGTTTGTGGTCCATCCCATCGTCAATCTTTTACTGTTATCTCTGGAAGAGCTGTTACGAAAACTTCTTGTTGTTTTAGTATAAATTAAGTAGGTGTGGATATGTTACTTAGCTTTTGGAATATAAGTGAAGGTCTATTTAACTTGGTCATATTACCTTGACAAATTAAAGATGTTAATGTAGTAAAACTAACAAGTTCTAAGTAGTACAAGGGGAGTGGCTACTGGCTAGCTAGCCAAAGAAACCAAAGATTAAAGAAAGAAAACAAATTGAAAAAATGAAGGAAAACTATCCCTAAGAGGAATATACCTATTATGAGAGTTGAGCTTCTCTAAAGTTGAAAATGCTCAAGTGGAGGACATAAATGGGACATCATATTCTGTATAAGCACATAGGAACAGTTTAATGGTGAACTTTACTTGGAGAATCACATGATCATAGCGATAAGGGGACCCATCCTATGCAATTGGTGACTTAGATCTTATAATTATAAAGAGAAGAAAAAGGAGGAATGGAGGTGGGGTAGAATGGGTATGTTGCCTTAGACATGATTGGTACATATCTACGTGTATGATTTGATATGATGTCCTCTCTACTCTTTATTATGACTTTCAGTATATGATATGATTTGATATGCTAGTTGTTACCATTATATGCTGTTTTTATGGCACTTTGATGATTGCCGACTCCTAAATTTAGAATAAGGAAATTAATGTTAGGTTATGCATAGGATATGAAATTCACGGTATTCAAACTAGGTCGGGTAGGATAGAAAGGAAAAGTTTTAAATGATAAATAGAATATGAAAATTCAACTTAGAATATACATATTTGATTGCAACAAATATATATATTTAAATCCAAATTTAATCAACAATTTTACTTTAAATTACTCTAAAAATAATATAAATAAATTATTGAATATGTACATAATATACGTAAAATATGAATGTAGAAATTAATAAAATGTGTTAAAGAAATGAAAGAATTATGAATTTATGACATAAAAAATTAGAAGATATTATTTGTTGGAAAGTATAAGATTGATTTTCAATGTAAATCCTTTTTTAAAAAGTACATATAAATATTAAAATTTAGAGTTTTAGCTCATTCTAAAGGGATTGTGAAAGACATAATAATTTCACATTAAAGAAATGATTTGACACACTTTTATTCTAACACATATCTGAAAGTTTTTGCATACAAGAACTTTCAAAAAATTTATAAGGTTATTCAAATCTAAAGTTAGAATTTCTCTAAAAATTTATGAAACTAAGTATTAAAACTTAGACAAAAATAACTAACCTTAAAGAAATAGAATACAAAGTAACTAATTTAAAAGTATAAACGTATGTATGATTAAATAAATACTATATATTTAAAATTAAAAATTGGCCAATAATTTATTTTAAGTAAATTTAAGAATGATATATATTTCCAATTATTACATATGAGTATAAGATAACAAAAATGTGACGTATGAATTTAAAAATATATTAAAGGGATAAAAATTAGGAAAAAATACAATGTAATAATTGATTTCAGTAAATGTAATATAGATTTGTCTTAAATTCAGGAAACAAGTTAGTTTAAATATCTATGACAATAATATAGACTGTTATAATTATTAATTATGAATTAAAAAGACTCACAAGAATTGAGCTAGAATAATATGCCTTAAATTAAAAGGAAATATTTTGTAAAATATAAAAGTTGATTTGGATACAAACCTTTTAAAATAAAAATATATATTGTTTAGAATTTTAGTTTATTCTAAAAAGTGTAGATAGAGAATTAATGATTTCACATTAAATAAGGAGTTCCACAACTTTTAGTTTTAAAAAATATCTAAAAGCTTTTTAACTTAAGAAAATGTATTAAATTTAGCATTTCTACAACAATAACAATCCCAGGATCTGTAGAAGTCATATAGTGTACAATCTTACTCCTAATTAGTAGAGATTTTTTTTTTTTGATAAATTTGACATTTCTCTATAAGTTATTTTTAAACTTAAATCTCAAATTTTTGTTATATTTACAGTAGCCCTTTGTCTCCATCGCTGTAAATTGCAAGCTTCGAGAAAAACTAAAAAAACTAGTAAATACATTTTTTTGTCATATTGATTCATATATTTTTAAAATTTATCTCATAATTGTAGATAATTTGAATAAATTGAAAAATATCTTATTATAAAAAATAGAAGTTGAAGCAAGAACTTGATAACTTAATTCCCTTCTCCATAATAAGGAGATTCAATTTTAAGTCTTTTGAAGTTTGAAAAAGAGGAAGGCTACTCCTATTGTACAACAACCTAATTTATATAATGAGGAAAAACATTCCTTGGAGTTGATACAGGGAAGAAACTAAACAATGGAAATAAGAAATAAACATAGAAGTAAAGATAATGGAGAGCCAAACTCTATATATGCAAGATAAAATATCTTGGATTATATTTTGGAAAGGGGGTCGAGTGTAACACTTCCTTAGGATCAATAGACAACAGAGAGTTAGGAAAATGCCAATGGCACCGCAAGGGCCTTTGAAAGTGTGAGTACAATCATATTACTCTAACGAATATATCACATTAGTGTGAAGGTTTTGCATGTGGGGTTGTCCCCCATAAAGTGGCTTAGTCTAATCAAAACCTTTGTCACCTGTTTTCTACCTAATTCATAAGTCTTAGTGTCCTCAACACTTCACTTTACTTATTGCCTTTTGTTTTTGGTATTCGAGACATGACTCCCCATTTCCCGCACAGCTATTAGGATCATTTGGTTGGTTTTGATCTAACCACAAAGCCCCTTTGAACCTGTACTTGACATGAACTGGATAATCAAGATTTGTAGCATAACTTTAAGGTAAACTTGCATGCATGCAATTAGCTAAACGCCTCATAAAAGAGAAGTAAAACTTTAGGACTTAAATTAAATGTTAGCTTTGGAATCCGCACCATATATATATACGGGAAATTACTTTACAAGGCGAATTACTAGATTTGAGCACGAGTTAGGAGTAGTCAAAGAGGAAGGACGAGGTGTGTCAGTGCTAGTTGGCATGAGCATGTACTCTCAACCAAAACGTTGAATGGCTTTGCAGTTTGTCAAGTTCAATTGCTTGCCAATTCATGCACAACTTGCCATTCTTTTCCACTAAAAAGATGAATGTGGGGATTAATACATGAATGAATGACCATGTGTGTGAATGCAGTTGCAGACCTTTCTTCTAGAAGAGAGCATATTGGTTTTGAGGAGCAAAATATCAGAAGTAGCAGAAAGAAAAAAATCTGCAGCAATCCCTATGAAACGGCTGAGCTGGGTCAGGTCCTTTTGTGAATGAATGAATAATTGATCCTCTACAATGCCTGACGCAACAATCTCATCGACTGGACTGGAGCTGGGACATGGCAAAACTGAGAATGTATCCCCGACCCCGATCCGAATTTTTAATTGCATTCACAAAAATGGATCTCATCTACGGGTATGTATTGTATTAGCCTAGCTCTTTTTTTAACCCATTTCATCTCTTTATATCACCTACTGCCACCAAATTCACGAACTTTCCACCACTCAAACCGTACTTTTCTTGCTGTGTCTGGTTTTGCTATGATTCGGTCAGCACGCTCGAGGACAGTCGGCCACCTATCTTGAGTAAAACGAACCAAGCAGGTGAAACCCTGGAGGCAACTTACTGACCCCAAATCTATGCAAGCTCCTCAATGAACCCCTACAATGTCTAGAGTTCCTACCAAACGGAAAACTGATGAAAACTAATGGAAAGTTTCAAAACCCCCCCTTGTTTTAGAAACCCACTAAACAGTCCTATAGTGAATCAGGTAACATGGACACAAGAATTTAACAAATTCAATTTGAAAAAATGGTCTGGCTATGGATCATAATCCCAAATGGATCTAGTTCAAGGTTATGGTGGAGTTTTAAGATAATCCATCATGACTCTGGCCTAAGCCAGCTGTGTTTCAGTAAATAATCTGAAAGCAGTTTTCCGAAAAACAAAAATAAAAAACCGAATATATTACAAGTATAGGCCAAGAAAAAGAAACACAAGGCACCGCACAACTTCTCTTGTGCTGGTTTGCTCCGTCCCTCCCTCTCAATATCCTGCCAGACAAGCACATGGTCCCTAACAAGGATGCTATAACATGAATAACAAAGAATAACCATATGTTCAAGCGGAAACACACCTTCTCTATGTTTTCTCTTATTGCATATTTGCCAGCCCGCTGGCATATTTCTCTGACATCAGACCACTGAAGCCCCGAGTATATTTGGAAATGGCTCCGATGTCTACATCCTTAGGCAATGATTTCCTCAAGTCAGCCTTGAAGATTTGGTGCCAAGATTCCTCATCAGGGACAGGAATATAAATCAGTTGATCAAGAAGGCAAGGTTGCAGAAGTGCTTGGTCTATGATATCAGGTTGTTACTAGCACGCCCGCACGGGTAGCTCGGTTGGTAATCTAGCAGGATAACTTGAGACAAGGACCAAGGTTCGATTCCCGGTAACGGGAACGCATGGGCCGCTCTGCTAGGTGGTCGACCGAGATCAAACCGTGGTTTAACCCCTCATACTTGATCGGGCCCGGGTATGGGGCCAGCTGGGGTGGCTGATTCCACCTTTTTGGGACAAGGTTGTTACTAGCACAGTAGGCATCCCATCCATCTCTGTCAGAAGGTGGTTCAGAACTCCGTCAGCAGCACACCCAGGATCTCCAACACTGCTTCCTCTCTACAAATATAGTGCATTGAAAAGCATAAGCAAGAAGAAACCAGCAATACAAAACAACACAAACGGATTCGTATCTCAATAACGAAATTCCATATAATCAAAATGATATAAAACAGAGGCCCTGAAAATTAAATAAACCTGAGTTGGAATTGAGTCCGATTCGTTGAAAAATAGAACACAATAATTAGATTGGTGTCCTTGTAAAAAATACTCTCTAACATTGGCCTCACTTTTGCCAACGACATTGTGAGCAATTCAGGGCCCTTGACACTGATGAAGTTTGCTTGGCAGTAGTTAGTGATAGCTCTAGCAAGACGTGTTGTACCACATCCAGGAGGCCCACTGAAAAGAACTCCTCTAAGGGGCGCTTCATGGGGTATTGAACTGTCTGAAACACAATAGTCAGACCTGTTATACAAGGGACACAGAGGCACATATCAAAATAATTAGTGTAACACATCCAGCACATTCTGCAACAGCAGGCACCTTCTGAAGCTCATTCTTAACATTCTCCAGACCTCAAGTATCCTCCCAGGTAACGTTAGGTACTTCAACAACCTGATCCAAAATTTCTTCAGTTTTGCATTCGAAAGACAAAGAGCCAAGTGAATCTATAAAAAAGTATGCAACAGCCAAAAGTAAGTAAATTTATCAAAAATAACAATTCATAGTAACCATCTCACGCAGAGCAGATGGGTTGCTTGTTCCAAAAGCAATCTTTAAATGTTCAATAGTCACCGACATTGAGTCAAGCACTTCAGCATCTACAGACATCCATCTTTTCTCCGATACATTGAAGGGCAGCCTCAGTGCAAAGGGCAGCTAAGTCAGCAGCAACATAACCATGTGTGTCCTTATAACTTTCAAATTAACCTGCAGAAATCAAATAAGAATTCAACATGTTAGTTCACATAGAAGGTTAACTACATAAGATTAGACAATCACACTAACCCCTCCCCTCCTCTTGCAACAGACAGAGCAAAAAGACAAAGAAAGAACAATTTCTTACTTCTTCAGCAAGCTTCATATTCTGCATATAGATACGAAGAATCTCGAGATGCCCAACCTCATCTGGAACCCTAATATCAATTTCTCAGTCTAACCTTCCAAACCTTCTTAGAGCTAGGTCAATGCTGTTAGGAAGATTAGTAGCTCCAATGAAAATAACATGTTCACAAATAAGTCTATTCATTAGGGTTAAAAGTTGGGAGACAATTCTCCTCTCAACTCCAGGGCAATCACCACCAATAAAGATGATAGCTGGTGCATTCTTCTCTGCTTCCTCAAATGCTTTTCTAATATTGTTTTCACTCTCTCCAGCCAATTTGACATGATCTCTGGTCCATTTACACAGACGGAGAAAGCACTGGCTTCATTAGAAAGTGCACAGGCAATAAAAGTCTTCCCAAAACTAGGAGGTCCATAAAGCAGAATTCCTTTAGGTGGCTTCACTCCAATCGATTTGAATAGCTGAGGATGTCTCACGGAAAGCTCTACCAACTCTTTCTAACACCAACAACATCATCATAACAGACTTCATACAATCTACTTTCGTCCTCCCTCCCCACCAAGTCTCCATCACAGAAAATCTGTGTCCAGTGCAACTACACAGAAATCTGGTGGGTACACTCCACATCCACCTCTCACAAGAAAAAGATCACCCTCCCAAACTTGGGCAATATTCTTCCACGAAATAAGCTGAAAATTGCAACTATTCATGAGCTAAAGATTAAAAAAAGAAAAGGATGAAGGAGGAGCGAAGTAGGACATATATTAAGTAAGGCTATTGACAGTGTGCAAGATCACTCTAGGAGCTCCAAATGGTAGCAAAATCCATATCATGACCATTACTATTAATTACTTCGATGGCTATACTTTTACAATCAAATTATAAACACTTCTTGCTAAAATAGCTGCAATAATGTGAAGAATCAACCACCCAGAGTAAGTAAATTCAGATAAATCAACAAATTTATTAACATTCTCATGCCTCTGCAAACTCGATATTTATAGCTCCATGTGCCTGTTTTTGACACAGAGTTCAAGATAATGACACAAAGAGCTTGATGTTTCCAGTATAGATTCCATATCAAACATAAATATATAATTCAAAAACCCAAGTCACAGAGGGACTTCTTGAGAAAAAGAAAAAGAGGCTGAAATAGACCTCCCATGTTTAAATCACCAACTTCATTATTTAACTGGTTATGAAAGTAACAAATGCTAGATATGAGTTTAGAAAGGAATACATATAATTCCAAAAAAATAAGGAAATTACAAGAACGAAAAGTCAATTCTGAATATTAAAACTAAAAAGATTCAGTTCTGAGTTCAGAAATACAAAACAGAAAAACACAACTCATACAAATATTTACTTCAATTTATATATAGTGGAAAAATATAAAGCATATTAATCTCCAATACAGTAAAGATCGATAATAAACGTGTTTTTTAAGTATGCATCAAATAGATTTCCAGTAATTCCCTCAATTGTGTCATCTACAGGCAGCATGTAAACATGTTTTTCCATATTTGACACCAGGACATTGGTGCATGGAAACAATGTCCCCAAGCCTAACCCTGAGATTCCTTGTGACAATCTTATTCATCCTCATTTTCGGTTCATCACATTTCTCATCAGCAAGAGCAATGCAAACTGTATCTTTCCTTTTCTTTCCCTAAACCCCACAAGCATGACAACAGCACAAAGGAATTACTGCTTTGGTATCTTTACAGTATAATTGAACAATAGACAATAGAGAAAGCAAGAAAAACAACAAAAAGTTATTGAAAGGCACTTCGATTACTCATCACCGAATGATCAAGTATAACAAAATAAGTGCCCACCTAACTAGCTCACCAACGCATATACGACCTCCATTCAAATTCACCCTATCAATAATACAAATGCAAACTAGATACACAAACTTTCAGAAGTGCACACGGGCACTAGATTTCCACAATCAACAACCGATGATGTAAACCGCCCAAACCTAGATACAACATTAATCAGCTAACCAAAAACTCTCATGCTGAGAAACCATATTATTCACAGAATTACGGAAATCCCAATCAAGCAATCAAGAATCATAAACCCAACACTCCAAAAATCAAAGACTGTTAACAGGCAAAACCTTGATCAAGATGGTGTCGTTGAGGAAAAATTGGAGCTTCTCCGTGGTGAAGGAATGAAGATGGACGATGGCGTTGTCATCTTGAACAGCCTCATCAACCACGTGCCGAGTGGAAGCGTTCTTGCGCCCCAACGTTATGGTATAACGTCGTTCCTCGTATCCCTACTGTAGACAAAGTAAAGCAATTAGTAGCTAAACAAAATCGAAATCGAAGACGCAGAGAAGAGAATGTTAAATCTATTAACACTTACAAGTCAGAGGATTCAGCTTGTTCAAACATTGATAAGCCAGAGAGAGTTGCAAAGAGACCTCAAGAGATTTTGTAAACTACTAAACCAGCGACCTAACCACAATCACACACAATAAGCAGAGACCAATTTTAAATGTAACATATTGCAGCTTAACCACGTGTCCTTATATCCTCGGGTGATGAACAATTCTTACATCAAGCACCTCTCTCTCACTCTACTGACATGTTCACATGAGGGATTAGACGCATCTTAGCCAAGAACAGTTACCTTGAAAGTCCTTTAGGAGATCCAGAGCCACCATGAATGTCGACTTCCAGTTTCACTTCAACATCAGACTCATCGAAGCTATGATTAGGAGAGCAGTCAATTTTCCTCCATTATCTTCGCGCTGTTACTGTACAAGCTGAATCTCTGGTATGCATCACCACAGTTAACCAAATAGTTTCGAAAATATACCGTTAATCCTCCAATTCATCGTTATTTCCAAAATCGAGGATTGTTTGTGGAACGTAAAAATATTTTATACCACAAAAATACTCAAATTATCACGTAAAAAATTGTTTACGAATAACTTTACTCAATTAATCTGTTCGCGCCACCAAACTCAGTTTATACAGATCAATAGTCACTTATCTTCTAAGAAAATAATAACAAAGGGTAAACTGCTTAGTAAAAATAACCAATTGTATCCTTAAAATCAAATAAATCAATAAATAATTATAAAACTTAATCAAGTGATAAAAACATTCATATAATACAAAGACACACATCAATACTCATTGTAATCCAAAAAATTAACATGTATCACAAAAATTTATCAAACAATGATTAACACAAAAATTAATATATATGTGTCATTTATGCTTTATCTAATAATTAACTTAATTATATGGGCTTAGCTTGACTTTGTAGACTCACATTTAATAATTTGCTAGCTCATCGCATCTCATCAAAATCTCTCTTGGTACTACCCCAATACTTAACCATTAGTATAGGATATCCCCAAGCCTCAAGATATCCCGGTACTATTTCGGTACCTAACTATCGATATAGGACATCCTTGGGACCTTGGTATCTGCTCCACGAACAGACACCTAGCCACCACTTGTTCATATCAACACAACCTAATCATCTAAGATTATCGAAAGAACCTCTTATCTTTCAGGATAGTGTGCGTTGTGCCACTATCTAGTATGCATAAATTATCATTATTTTCCGCTCCTCTTTCAGAACGATCCATATCAAAACTTCACATAAAAATAAATAATCTAATGAGAAAATTGCGTAAGAACTTTAATAAAGAGAAAAAGATGTTATTTTAACTACCACAACAAGCATAAGAATACATAACACAAGCATAAGTATATTATTTTAATTTCCATTGCTATTGCCACCAACAATGTCCTGATCCACAAAATCATCAGTAAAATCCGAAGCATTCAGATATGTAGAGTCATCTGAAGGATTATGATTCTCAATGAAATCAAAATCAAAAGCACCAAGGTCAGTTGAATCACCTAAAGGGCGTTGTTCAGTAAAATTCACTTCCTTTTCTTTCCTTTTTAAGGATGCTTTGTATAACTGACATAGATGTTCAGGAACTCGACAAACTTTAGCCCAATGTCCTTTTGTACCACATCTAAGGCAAGAATCTCCTGAAGTCCTATAAGAACTTCCATGAACATCATTAATATGGTGCTTGTTATTGTGGTGGCTCGTATTTCTTTGAAGAGAGTTATATGGATAACTTCCT
>JANTPM010000005.1:45225814-45239880 GCA_025434745.1 Erythroxylum divaricatum | reverse complement strand
AGTTGGGAAGGTGAAGGGATGGGTCCTGGATAATTATCTCCGAATAGGAGGGCATAGCCAGGGCAATATGGTTCGATGAGGTGCTGGGTGGAGTCGGAAGAGTGGGTTTGGTAGTAGGCTGGGCTGGAAGGTTCTGGACTGGGCCTGAAGGGACTGTAGGGACTGTAGGATTCTGTGGGATGGGTTGAGGGAGGGACTGGTGGGCCTGCCCAGAGGGAAGGCCTGAACGGGGCTGAGACGGGCCATTAAGGCTAGTAAGGGACGACGTCGTTCTGGGAGGATGAGGAGCCGGAGAGGTTCGCCCAGACGACGACCCCTTTTTCATTTTGGAAGCTTTAAACGGCAGGGGAATTAGGGCAGGAGGAATTGGTTGTTGAGGCGAAGGGGAAAGGTTGGGGACGAGATGAGGTGGTGCCGCTGGAGATTGAGGAGCAGTGCCAGCGCTCTCCATCGGAAGGGGGTCTAATAGAGCCAAGAATCGCAAGCCCTTCGAACCTGCAGGGTAGGGACGGGTGTGGTTGTCTGAGCGTTTCGTCGAGGAGGTGGGCTGCTGCCTGCGGGGACGCTGCGTCACTTGCATCCATTCACCAAATTCCGCGCAGGGGGCGATGTCGAGGAGGAAGGCTCGGAGGAAGCGGGAGGATGGGCCGCCGTTTGTCCTTCAGTGGGTGGCGCGTGGGGAGGCGCTGTAGGCGGTTTGTCGGGGCAAGATTGAGTAGCATGCCCGACCCGTCCACAGGAGTAGCAAATCTGAGGGAGGCCTTCGTATGCCACTCGGATGCATTCCCTGTCGAGCTCCACTATGGAACGAAGAGGAGCGCTTAAATCCACATCCACCGCCACTCGGGCGAATTTGCCCCGATGGGCAAGTTGAGTGGTGCCGTCGATTTTCACCGTGCGTCCTACCAGGTTCCCTAGCGCAGTGAGGACGGAGGGGTGGTATCGTGCAACTGAGAGATCGGGAAATCGCACCTAGGCGACCACATGGGAAATCTTACTGGAGGAAGGGCAGAATTTAGGGTACCAGGGCTGCACAGACAAGACGTGGTCGGCGATTATCCATGAGCCTTGGGTAAGTGTGCGAATATAGTCCTCCTCTTCAACAAAATTAACTAGAAAGAAATCATTTTCGATGTCCACCACTTTCATGGGGCCTTTTGGTTTCCAGAGAGCAGTCACCCTGGATTTGAGCAAGTTGAAGTTGATCGTTCGACCCAGGAGTTTGATAACGACGGCATTGGCCCATAGTTTATCCAATTTGCCTTTGAAGGAGGTCGAGAGTTCGATGCCCAAGCCGAATTTGCCTTGGATAATGGCAATGTCGCCCTCCGAAATGTCGATAGGGTCCTCCACCGACCATTCAAGCTCTTTGTCCCCTCAGGTATTGTCATTTGGGTTAGAAATTGCCACACCATAACTGAGTGCATTGAGCGGACTAACAGGTGGATTGGGGGAGGGGAGGAGGGATCTTCTTCCCTGTCCCGGAGCCGTACTTTCTTGGAGTCGTGACGATCAGTGAGGTTTGGATTATGAGGAGCTGGTGAGGAAAACATGATGTAGGGCCGAGGGACAGTAGTCGAAGAAGGCAATGTTTGGTAGCTGGAGATGCCAAATTACTGTAGCAGTTGAGAGCGAAGGTAACGGTCGAAAAATTGTTTTTCCATTGATTGTACTTTATGTCAGTCCACTCTTTAGATCTAAAGATTTTGAATTCTAGCATCCTATTCTTTTTACTACTTATATTCCTGTAAGTCGCATTGTTCATGAAATTGATAGTTATATTCATAGGCACTTGTTAATTAAGGCTGATCCAACCGAAACATGCACTATCATTGTACAGCAGAAGTATGCATCTAACTCTCACTTTAGGGCGATAATATAAAAAGGAGGTATCAATATTGCAGTAGCAATTGCCATAATCACCTAGTGAACGATAACGGCAAATGATTGGTAATACGGCATCTTAAGGCTTTGGTTCCCAGTCACAGATTTTGCATCACAAAACTTATATCCTGGAAACCAGTTGGATGGTTAATAGATCACAAGAGGATAAGAATAAATGAAGTCTCATCTAAAACCAGGGCGTAAGGACGACCGTAAGTTCTGTATTTGCTACGATCAAAAACAGGGAGCACTTGGTTTTCCCAATACCAAACATCCATTTCTCAAATTCCAAGATCTTTCTAACACTATAGTTCAAACAAAATCTTTTCCGTAGGACCCTGAAACTAGGCGAATAAATGCAAGCTCGTTTTTATCCCTTTCACTTGGCAGCCAAAAACTATCATAAAATCAACACCTACCACTTCAGATAACCGTGTGCAAACAACACCTCGCACACTGTGCGTAACCAATGGCACTTACGGTTATGCACTTCTCTTTTATGTAGTCTGGACAGTAATTTACTCCGAGTACAAAGAAACAGGGGTGACATTTGACAGCAAATAGATCAACGAAATGGAATCACTAGAAATAGTGAACATAAGCAACAAAAAGGGTAATAGCAAAACTTTATATAAATGAGAGTTTTGCTGGCACATGATTTGGCTGTGTCAAATTTGAAAAGCTCCTCAGTCATAGCAACCAAGGCTTAACCAAAAAAGTTTCACATATAAAGAGATACCTGAGATTCTTTCAATCACAAAATTGCCTCACATATTGCAATAATTGCATAACAATTTATGAGTCCCTGGGAGGTGACTGAAAGAAAAAACTATAAAGAATCTAGAACTTTTTTCTTTTGGTAAAAAAGCTGTAAAGAATCTAGGACTTTTTTCTGTTGGTAAAAAAGATCTACAACCTTGAAAAATGCAAAGGACACTTGATGGTACAGTATAACCATTTCACGTTGCAAACCAGATGCTTAAATGGCCTAGAGCAATTGTGTTCATCAGAACAATGCTACAGTTAATAACTTCATGGCCATATTGATAGGTATTGTATCCTTCAGTTTATTTCTGAAGCCACTAGCCTCAGCAGCAACATATTAAAGTTCAATCAAGAGGGTGCTGCAAACATTTACTGCAACAGCCCAGCCCAGAATAGTTTCAAAATGATATTATAAAACAACAGGATAGTATATGCAGGGATCCTCTGAAGTAAAGTACCAGAATGATTGAATTATCTCATGAACAACAGCACTAAAATGAAAAAAATTATCATGTGGTCATAACAAGTAACTTTAATTAACATATCTATCATGAACACATGAATCTCACCAAACATGGAAAGGAATGGTTAAGTATATAGAAGATAGGCAGACATGAAAACTTAGTTATATATTCTACTAGGAAGGTCACAGTAATAAAACTGAGGGTGACAAATTCTATCTATGCATCTCTAATTTGAAATGCATCGTTTCTTTTCTTCTTGCTGGATTGCTATAGTCGATCCCAACATAAGTTAGGATGCAAATGTTTCTTTCATTAAGCAGCATCACTCATCTAATTTCCCTTTAAAAATTTTAAATGTAAAATTACCTAGAGAAATATCTTATAGTGCGATATGCTACTTCTAACAGACTTGCGTAGTGTGTGCACATATCCTTTTACTACATATCAAAGCAAATAACAAGTAAAAAAATAGATCAAACAACAGCAAAAAGCATCACAAGTAACAGATGATGTCAATCAGAGAAGTATAAACATCTTCAGAAACAAGTTGATGCACTGTTAAACCATTGAATGGTGGAACAAAAAGAGAAGATACGTTGATGTGGAAGCCAAAGCCACAATGAGACAAGCTCTGACATAACTTTATAAATTGTTAGCGTAGGACTAATGGGACTCAAACAAAAACCTCATAACACCTATTCAAGAACTATATGCTACACGATAGAGCGCCTAGCACCCATTGCTACAAACAATCCCTGAATTAGCCAGTCAGTCAATGAATTACTTTACAACAGAGTGAGTTCTTGTGGGTTTTCCATAGATTGTTTGAGTATATATTCTGCCCTCCTCTTTCTGTCGTCTCTCTCCTCATCCCTTCCTAACCAGCGTCTCATCCTCCCTTCACCCTTTTTAGAAAGCCTCAAATCCAAAGATTCGCCTAACATCTTCTTTCTAGCTTTCAGCCTAAAGTTTACGGTGGGCCTCTTCCCTGGTAGCATTCTTCTTTCACTATCTCCGTCATCACCAAGTCTGCTTTCTTTCAATGCTTCAATAGCTGGTGCAAACGCATCCATGACAGAAACATGATCTTTCAACTTGTCTGGCACAACAACTGCAGAAACATCCATCTCTTCAGATTTGGATGGCACAGAAACAGAAGTATTACTCTCAGCTACTCCTAATTCCTTATCCTCGCCATTTCTATCCCCAGAGGTGGAAGCCTCAATGGAACCATTAGCGAGCAACCTCTGTTGCAAACCCAACAAAGCCCTCTCTGCCTTTCTCCGTTGCCTGGCTTGTTCAATCTTTTCGGCACGAGGATCAGAGACCCTCTCATTCCACATAGGTGTACGCAAGTAAGTATGAGGATCAGGCAACGCAGGCAACCAAGGGGGGATATGTTTCCCAGGTGTGGCCTCACCCATTTTCACAAAACTAGGAATTAACCTCGCATCTCTACTAACCGGGAACCTAGGAACTGGTTGTGCAAAGGGAATCTCTTCACTAGAACCCACAAATTCAATTATCCGTCTAACTGTTCCGAAACTAACAAGACAATTACCAGAACTTGACGTGTCTGCAAAACCCCCTGAAATGCTTAAGTCTTCCAAGCATCTAACTATATCAAAAACATTACATTGGGTTCTACCTGATAAATTCGAGTAGAATCTTGCACTCCTGCCTAAGTCACGGAGGTATCGGATTGTAATCTCCGTGAGCGAATCCACAGCCGATTCTTTAAAACCTTGAAACCCCAAACCCAAACAAATCTGCGCGACTGCAACTCTCGCCACTGCGCGGCCAAACTCATCTGCTTTGGGTCTTCCCGATGTATTCCTTGCACCTCCATTTCTCATATTTCAACCCACATGTCAAAATTAGAGCTTTTCTAAAATTTCCCTGTTATTTAACATCAAATAATCATTCAAAATTTGAATCTTTCCTCGTTTTCCCTTCCCAATTTTCTCCGCAAACAAACGGTCCAACAAAGATGGGATCCTAAGTTTAGCACCCAGAAATTAACTCAACACAGCAAAAATGGCCCCCCAACCAAATTGGAGTTGGATAAAGCAGAAATGGAGACTGAAAGTAAAGAACTTGAAGTAGAGAAACAATTGCAAAGCATTGATGAAATAAAATGAAGGCAAATCCTAGGGTTTTTATTCATCCGAAGGACCAAACTTCAGGGTTTTGCTTATTTTGGATGAGAAATTTGGAGGGAAAATTGAGGAATGAAAACCCCTAATGTGAGAGATCGAGAGAGAGAACAGACGGAAGCTGCGTACCCAAAACGAAAAATCGAGTCTTTTATTATAGAGAGCTCTCTCACGATGGCTTAAGACTTGTAATTCCATTGTCTCGTTGCTCGAGCAAACAATTGGAACTACTCGGGGACAATTCGGGTCGGGCTTCAAACTTTTGAATGGACCACGTTTGGGCCTGTCCGATGAGAGACTTACGTATATCACGAGGGAAGATAAGTCCATCTTGTCTGGGTCTATGCTGCAAGAAGCGATAAGTGAGTGAGAGCGAGTGAGGGGACTAGAAAGAGCGATATGGAGAAGTACTTCGGAAATGCTTACAGGGGTGACCCGGGAGTCCCTCATGCTGACCCTGAACGGTTTTGGAACATATGGATCGGGTCAGGTGCTTTCTCTGTGCTCACCTGGTTCGACCCTTACATGTGGCACCTTACCAATCAGTTCAAGTATGCTTTCAGTTTCTATAATCTTAACTCTTCTTCTGCTTGATATAGGGATTGTTGGCTCTTACAAGATAATTTTAATTCATGGGGTTGAAGTCTAAATTTTTTTTTAAAGTTAAATTTTCCTTATCAATTTGATTATGCTCATTGCCTTTGGTTTTTTTGTTCAATATTAAAGGGTTATGCTTTGAATGATGTGACGTTGGTATTGGCTATTGAGCTTGTTTTTTGAGGAAGATAAAGATAATGAGATTCACGGTCTTTTTTGCACCAAATCAGAAATAGGATTGCATGGAACCCAGATAGTACTGGATTTTAATGGAAATGATGGTCTTTTACGTTTTAGTTTCTGTTTGCTCCCAATGTTCTGATTGAAATTTATCTATCCAAATCCTAAGACTGGATTGCTCGTATGGGAAAAATATGAGAGTGGACGTTAGTTTTCTTAGTTCACTTGATGTTTGGATGGCTAGTAGTTTGGGCACTATTTCTCTGATTATTCAATGTCTTAAATCTTTACCACTTTTGCCTCTCATCATTTCCACTGTTTTCAGAAATGTGTGGTAATCATTGCTTTGTTCCTGCTCTAAATTGGTTCATAGTTCATAGAAATTTTGCAATGAAATCTAGTGATTAAATGGGTATGCATAAGCTGTGTTCCATGTTCTTTATGAGATTGGGTGGTTTATGATTTAACTTTTCTTCCTTACGACCTTAAAGGGGAAACATTGTCTTCGAGATGCTCTCATGTCTGGATTAAAGTGGTTGAACTCTAGGCGTTTGCAAGCTTTTTGTGTATTGTGGGTATTAGCATGGTTATTGTGGGTATTGTTGGTTGATGAGGTTCAAATTGTGATTATTTTGTTTTTTTATGCTGCATTACAATAGAAAATTATCCTTGCTAGTATGTTTCAATGATCCCCTTGGCTGATTGCTTACAATTACAATATTTCTGACATTTTGATATGCTTCAATCTGCAGCTGGCATGACAAGGCATTTTTATTTGAGCAGTACCATTGGAAGAAAGCAATGAAAAAGGGACAACCATATAATTTCAAGGTATTGGTTTGATTTAACTTGTAATATTCTGCAAGCTTGATGTTTTACTTTCTCATTGTCGTACCACTTCGTAGTTACAGTAAAATGTTTGCTTTGCATTCAATATTAAACTCGTCTGGGTCTCAATTTGTTGCAGTGGAATGAGTACATGGACAGAGACCACCGGGACTCGTATTACTACAACTGGCCGGTCTACTTCCCTTAGCTTTCTGTTTGTGTATGTTTTGTTGATCCTTTCTGCACAATGGAAATCTTTGGAAATTCCAGCTTATGTTATCCACAGCTTTTTAAGCCCTTCAACTAGGAGCTGGATGATTTGTCTCGTTGATCCCAAATTGTCATGGTCCATTAAGTTACCTTCTGATGCTTACCCTGTTGTTGGTAATAATGAAATCATGAGGAAGTGCAAGTGAGACAATACTGACCTTCCACCGAAATGTGAAATCGAAACTAAGTCTGGAATGATGACTGCTGGATTTTAAATGGTAGAACCAAATTAAACTGGATCGTAAAATCATGGTCTTGAAGGAATTACCCTTCCTAGCGTCTCAGGCCTTGAACCTTATAACCATACTCGTTCCTGTCAGGAGCTGTTTTGATTAGACCTTCGTGTACCTAATTTTCTTATACAGCCTTATTTAGTTCATCACAAAGCCGTTCTCAAAACACTGACACTGAAAGTTCAGTAGAGATGGTTCTAATCTTCTAAATTTCTCTGACAAATCTCCCCACAAATGATAATAACAAGATGATGTATCAGTTTCGTCGTATATGGGGAAATTGAGAAGCTTATATGAAGATTTCTTTAGTCTTGTAGTTGCATGAAATTAGTAGAAAAAGTTTCCATTCATCTTCTCCCGCGGCCGCTGCACGCGCTTCCAACTATCTGCTGTTCGTTATAACCAGAAACATAAACAAAGCTAAGCTACTTCGCTTTTAGTTGTACGGTCCCGATTAGAACAAAACAAGAACGTATGGCTTTCCTTCATCTACCGTCATCCCTTGGGCTTGGAACAACTTCGCGTCCGGCGACTACGCTACGTGTCACGGCTTCTGACTCTCCAAATCAAAAATCGATCAAATTTCGCAACTGGGTCCACGAAACTGGTTCCAAATTTCTGAACTTTGCGCTCTCTGGGGCTCTCACATTCTGTCTCTCTCTCTCAGGCAAGTATGTCTTGGTCTCTGTGATTAATGCTTATCAGATTATATGGCATCTTTATCAAGATGATGACAGTTTGTGAGTGCAGGAGTTGGGATTGCTTCGGCAAAAGTTGGCGTGAACAAGCCGGAATTGCTTCCTAAAGAATTCGCTACAGTAATAGATGTGGCCGGATTTCTTTCTGATGGCCAGGTGTGGTTTCTCTTTTACTCACACGTTTATGTCACTTGTTCGTGTCTGGGACAGTATTGGACTTAGCATTTGATCGATATTTGCTTTTTCAGTTTTATATGCTTATACTCGGTGTGACCTGTGACTGTGTGATGCTTTTAGATGAGCAGTTTTATGTGTTGAAGCTTATATCTTATGAGATTTGTAGTTTTATCCAGAGTGAAACATGGTTCTAAATTTCTTCTTTTTCTAACTCCAAAAAGTTAAATATTTTGTTCACTTCAGTGCCAACTCTGAAACTAACAAAATGCTTAGACTACTTGTATTTGAGACGAATATGAAACAATGTAAGATGGAATGTGTTACATCTTCAGCATTTTAACTGTAATTCACAGGAGAAAAGATTGGCACAGGAGATAGCAGATATTGAAAAGGATACAGGATTCAAGTTGAGAGTTCTAGCTCAAAATTATCCTGAAACACCAGGTAGTATTTGCATTTTAATCTCTCCTTTTCTTTTTGTTGAATCTTTTTGGCATTTAAAGACATGATCTTAATCAGTTGATTAATGAAACTGTTCCAGGGATGGCAGTTAGAGATTTTTGGCAAGTAGATGATAGAACTATTGTCTTTGTGGCTGATCCTACATTTGGTAATACGATTCAAGAGCTTGTTATTTTGACTATATCAGCAATTATTCAGCTAAGCTTTTTTTTTTTTTTTTTTGATCAGGAAATATACTAAACTTCAATGTGGGGGCTTCTGTCGATCTAGACATTCCGCGTAGCTTTTGGAGCCGCTTGTCAGGGAAATACGGAAACATGTTCTATTGGAAAGAAAAGGTAAATTCACGATTCGACTCCATGGTAATAGTGCTTTATGGTTAACTATGAAGATTGTTAGGAAGTTATTTATTTTGGATTGATTGTAAAATCAGGGGGAGGACACATCTATTGAATCTGCTGTCATGGCAATATCCAGTTGCTTGAGAGAACCTGTAGGCCCAAATAATTGTTCAGAGGTAAAATAAAACTTGATTTTTAAGTTAGGACCCTTCCTTTCATCCTCTGTCATACTGTGCAATTTACTGCATAGTTCAATCATGAGTTGTATATTCAGAAGATATGTGAATAGTGAACGAGCAACGATTCAGAATGTATGAAAATGAATCACACAATTGAAAATCTCTGGAAACAAGTGCTACTGCACTAGTAGTGATGACAGAACTTAGTACTGATCTAATATGTGAGACAGCTTGCAGAGTTGAAATTATAGTTGTAAACAAATTAGCCCCTGATGGTTAGTACTCAAAACATTGAATTGCCGCTTCAGGATATAGCTATTTCTTTGCATATAGGGGAATCGACGATAACTGGAAGCTCACAAAGCAAAGCATTGTACATGTAGATTACAACAAGTCCCGAAAAGAATGAAAGAATAAGTTTTAGGCATCTATCTTCCTACAATCCTACCCAAGAATGTGTAGACATTACGAATTTACCAATGTGATGTGTTGGACCATTTTAGTAGACCTTTACTCGTCATCCAGAATCTTTTCTAGTTCCTCAGGTTGACAAGGAAGAACAAGCACCCCTCTTTGTTGGAACCCGTATTCCTCTTTAGCCAGCTCCAACAACCTCAAGAAGGCTGGATTACTAAGGTAGTTCAGCTCCAGAACAAACCTTTTTGGTTCTCCATTACCCTGCACTGCAACAACCGCAAAATGTCCTTTCCTCACGTCTTTAGGAACTATTGTTCCAACCTCGCTCTTTTCTCTGGAATCACCGTCACTGATATTTGTTATTCCCCTTGGTGCCGAAAGTGAGCGAACCAGCTGCAACTTTCGGATAAGATGCTTCAACACCATCAAGCTTCTAATGCTCTCCCTTCTGTTTTTCATGGCTTGGGAGAACATGGAAGGGAATTCAGAGGAGAGCTTGTGCAGAAGACTTGAATCCTGTTATTTTCTGACTCCATTATAATGGAAAAGCATAGAAGAGGGAGGACGGTCAAGAGCGGTGGAAGCCTACCTGAATCTTCGTTAGGACAGCCATGGGACCACTAAGCTCTTATGCATGAAACATATCACTTAATGCAACATTCGATAGTTTCACCAGTTTAGTATGGTAGGGCCTTAGAAACACGGTTCTCCGTAATTACCTCTTGAAAACTAAAAAAGGGTGTTTCAGCTCAGGCTTTGTTTTTGCCTAACTATGGAGTAAATCATATTACATTAAAGTTTGAAATAAGAAAGTTATTACATGGAGCATATTAGGCGCCTAAGTATTTATGTTGACTATTCAAAGCATAGCAGAGCATTTAATACGTTCAGAAAAGGGTACTCCTTGTGATCCATTCTACAACTGCTCGAGGATTTTTGGTCTACACGTAATAAATAATGCTTGGACATGCAGTGACATATATGAGTACCTTCACGCCCTCTGTGTTTGAATTTTCCATTTTCTTATTTCTTCTTCATCTACATGTCCTTGGAGGTCATTTTAAGGTGTTTGACAAATAATTTATCTGCTGTTATTTAGCTGATTGACTAAAAATTAACTTTTTGACTATCTTAAAAAGTTATTGATATATTTGATGAATAACTTATTAGTTAACTTATTTAACCTCAATAAGCTGGATTTTAAAAGTTCTATAAGAGGAAGTTAGTTGTTTGTTTAGTAACAGTATTATCCTCCACTTTAGTTTCTACTTTTGTTCTATATGTTTCTAAAATTGGTTCTTTTTTAATTGTACAATTATATAGTGGAGTTTGGAAGAATATAATAAAGGGATTATTTAAACTTTTAATCTTTATTTATATTTAAAAATACCATAATATTAAGTTTTTGATCAAAAGAATCACATCCAATTAATATTTTTAGTATATAACTATTATATATTGTATCTATGTTATACCATAATTATAGATATTTTTAATTTATTAAATAATAAAATTTATAAATATTATATAAAAAATATTAATATGATATAGCTCGGTGTATCATTCATATTAATATAGAATTTAACGTTGGATTATTATTATTATTATTATTATTATTATTAAAGTTATAAACTTAATTTTTGTAAAATTAAATATCAAAATCTAAATTTTTATAAGAATATTCAACGAAATACTAAGCAATATAATATTTATGCCCTTATAATTTTTGTAAAAATCATGATATCATAAGTTATTTTATACATCAACAGTTAATACTAAATAGCTAATTTTTTCTAATATCTTTAATAAATAGTTAATATTATTTATCAGTTAAATTAACTGATATAATCAACTATCAACTAATTGGTAATATGATTTTTCTCAAACAAAACCTTTATTTATATCTCAATGCGTATAAAGATTGTTAACTGGAGCATTTATATGTCACTGTGCACTGCATTACGTGCACACATTTGAAATTTGTTGTCCACCGACAGGCAAATACTGATATATAAGAACATTTATTGCACTATTCTTATACCCCTCTTATCTAAAATGAATGTCGTTTTAAAGGAATTTTAATAATTCAAAATAAGAGTCGTTCGTGACTTTTCGTGCATGTTTATAATTTTACTTTCAAAATTATCCTTTAATTTTTCTCATCTCTTGAGTACACAGATTATATTTTCAAGGTAGTTTAATATATAATTTTTCTCACATTAATAACATTATTAATAATTATTAATAAAGGTATATCAAACATTTCATTAATTTTTTTAATAAGTGTATATCTTTCAAAAGGTGACTTTTATTTTGAATAGAAAGGAGTATTTGATCTACAGCTAACGATATCATAAATTTCATTCATTTGGAGAGAAACCGCTCCGAAGTACTGAGTACTTACAATAGGATGCGGCAAAACTAGTAAGCCCCTCTTCACTATTTTATTACCTATTGAACAGAATGAAGAGATACAGTTGGAAGTTCTCTCGCCAACAAGTAAGATTTTGGACCAGTGAGATAGTTGATTGACTTCATTATCAAATAGTACAAGATGGCATTCGTGGTTACTTATTGGCTAAAAGGAACATATAAAGAATATCAGATTATACGAACAAAAGGAAAAAAACTACTCACGGGAATCTATAAACTACATCACCCTCTGAGGATTTTTTGGAGTTCTTCAGGCTGACCAGGTATTGAGAGGACACCTTGTTGAGAGAATCCGAATTCTTACTCAGCTTGCTTTCTCAGTTCTAGGAGTGTGGATTTTTGAGACAATCCGATCCAACACAGAACTTCTTTGGTTCTAAACCGAGTGTGGCAATCGCAGCAAAAATTGCATTCCTTTGTCCTTCCAAAGTCGAAGAGGCTACCATTCATCTTGTCCACGTTGAATCTTATAATTTCAGTGTGCTTCCCTTAATCTCTCAAAAGCTTTCAAATCCCATGTTTGATTCAGCTTTTGGAGGGTTGCAAAGCACTTTTATCTACCGCATAAACTATTTTAAAGAAAAAGTACCTATTTAATTGTAAATT
The DNA here is from genome assembly GCA_025434745.1 of Erythroxylum divaricatum. Lineage (NCBI taxonomy): Eukaryota > Viridiplantae > Streptophyta > Magnoliopsida > Malpighiales > Erythroxylaceae > Erythroxylum > Erythroxylum divaricatum. The sequence continues at coordinate 45,227,190 of JANTPM010000005.1, read as the reverse complement.
TTAAAAGCACTTTTGAATTAGAAATAACTTTTTTAAAAGCTCAAATACAGCTTTTTCAAAAGCTAAAATTTGGAGCTTTTCAGAAAAGCCCCAAATTTTAGCTTTTTTGAGAAGCTATTTTCCCATCACTTACGTTTAACCAAAAGCCCCACATACACATTTCTTATGTTTCTCAATCACCACAAACCGACCTCTGTTTCTGTTTTTCTCTTGTGTTCTGTTCATCAATCACTCTCTTCCTCTCCAGATACAGGTTATTTTTTGTTTATATTTTTGTCTTGTACTGTGATCAATCATCACCAGCCAACTTCTGTTTGTCTTGTTTATTTTTGTCTCGTTCTGTGAAACTTTTCATCTCTATTAAATACGCAGACGAATCAACGCAGACCTGGTCTGCGTTGTTTCGTTTGAACAACAACGCAGACTTGGTCTGCGTTGTTTTGTTTAACGCAGATCATCTACGTTGAACGAAAGGCAGACCTTGGTCTGCGTCCAAGTCTGCGTCAACGCAGACCAAGGTCTGGTCTGCATGGTTGTTCAACGCAGATGAGTCTGCGTTGAACGACAACGCAGACCAGACCTTTGGTATGCGTTGTTCAACGCAGACCAGACCACGTAGACTTGGTTTGCGTTGTTCAAGGTCTACGTTGATGACCTTGGTCTGCGTTGAACCAAGTCTACATTGTTGTAAATTTTATAACCCAGAGTGATCTGGGTTGACAGTCTATTTCTTAAAAAAATTGTAGTCTTTTTTTTGTATCTTTTGTTGTGAGATTGAAAGAAGCTTTTGTTGGCATCTTATGTTGTGAGACAGATAAAAAAAATTTAAAAAAATTTGTAGAATTACTTGTGAAGCTGAAAGAATTGGAAGAAGCTTTTGTTGTTATCAAGTAATTGTAGTCTTTTGGTTGTAGCGCTTACCTGTAGTCTTTTGGTTATCAATTAACTTTATGTAATAACACTGTGGTTTCATATTGTCCAGTATCAACATTGAAAGCAGAAAGGGAAAAGGAGAAGTGCTACTTGTTACTGTTGAGGTAAGCTTACTATTTATTTTGTCTTCTAAATTTTCTAAAATTGAGCATATGTTGGTATATTGGTTTACATATTGATTTAGAATGTGTAAAACTTCTGGTTGTATGGTCTTCTTATACTTGCTTAAATAATTGTTATATGCAGTGGAGATTTTGTATTTGATAGAAAATGTCAATACCAAGCCAAGGTATTCAAGGTGGGGATAAATTGAAAAAAATGATTAAAGCGGAGTAGAATGATAGAACTCTTGAAATTTTAATCAAAATTTTTGTGGAAGAGACATTAGCTGGAAATCGACCAAATGGTCACTTTAACAAGATTGGATGGAAAAATATAGGTTC
>JANTPM010000005.1:45166035-45176265 GCA_025434745.1 Erythroxylum divaricatum | reverse complement strand
AGAGGGCTTTCTTTTATAAGCCCCTCACCTCCTCTCATACTCTCATCCCACCGATGTGGGATGAGGGTCACAACAGCCATCAGTTTTGGCTCATTTCCATGCCTGCATTTGTGTTTTTAACTCTCCCGAAACGGTACAAAGTTTACGGAGACCTCTAGTTTTCGAAATTTAGAGGCAACCCATATAAGCACTCACACTGTTTCTTAATCGAATTTAGTGATTACCCAATTTATTTATTTTTTTAACAAATCAATAACATATCAACTGAATCTGAGATGAGTTCGCTCATGGAATGTACTGACAACACATAATTGAAAAGAAAACAAATTTGACTACTTGCTAATTTTATATGGCATGTTCGAAATAATCTCATGTAAATATCATCAATCAACATTACAAGTAAGTCATTTCTAATTTGAGCAGGGGGATATGATCCTCTGTCTAATTTTATGGTGTTTTATTTTGTCTCATGAATCTCAATCATTCATTTATGCGAGTCCTGCGTTTATTTATGCGAGATCCATGTATGACTTACATAAATAAATGACTGAGATTTATATGACAGAATGAGACACCGTAAAATTAGACAGAAGATTTAGACTCCTGAGCAGGAGCCTCAGCAAATAATAATAATATGCAGAGGAACCAGATGATCATTGATCGAAGAATCAAGCCTGCGATAGTTTCACATCATAAGAAAATAGAATTCAATTGCCAGTTAATACATATACTAAAAAGTGACTATAATATCTTTTGTATTTACTGTGATTTTCATTTGGAAAGAAAAATATAGATACAAAACATAGATGTAATACATGTATTTACCTCCTTCTCGTTATACATTGGTATTTGAACCAGAACAGTTGGATAGTTTCTTGATTGCTCCAGGTCTTCTTTAACTCCATCCAACTTGTACTTGGTGTATCTTTTCTTGCCCAAAAGTTTGACAGAAAAGATGACAAATGCCATGTAAACTCGTTCAATAAAGAGCATCAAGGACATGACTGAGCATACCATGATTGCCAAGTTGAGGAGAGGTACAACTAATGACCGAGAGTTCAACAGCCTGTGAAGCACATCATCTATATTGTTCCATTCATATGTGAGGCGTAGTACAAATATGGTCTCTTCTTGTGGCGTTCACTTGAAAAAACAGATCAAAGTAGCCTTCTGCTTCAAGTTGGGTTTGTGTATTTTCAGGAAAAAGCCAACACTTCAATCAATTTGTCCTCATCCTGTTAAAGGACATGCAGGTCATCGGCAGAGAAACACACAATGGCATGTTCATATAAAGTTCTTTAGGAGAAAATGCCACAAGGATTCTGAAGAAATTGTGGTTTCAGTTTGGAGTTGCAAATGCTGTCGCAGAAGTTTGCATTCACTTCCATCTTCCACAGTCACCTTTTTTCTTGCATAGAAAAGATCTTGAGTTAAAATTATAAACTGTATAATTTTGAGGCTGCAGTATACAATTTACGTTGGCGTGATCTTCTTGGATCCAAAGAAAGAATTCACAGATAACAAATTAAGCTGCCAACTAATGTAACCAGGCTGTTCTTAAATCGACTGGGTTTGGATAAGTTTGTTTGGTTTTTTACTTCCTTCGCTTAAATTATTTAATTTATGGTTTAATTTATCTTAATAATTTTTATTATTAAAAATTAATCGTACCAGTTGATTTTTATAAACTAATCAATATTTATAAATTATAATAAATTAGGAATGACAATAGAGCCCGAATTTCGCCTGATCTGTCGAACGATCTAAATTTTCACCTGCTAGTAACGATAAAACAATTTTATTTTGTTAGAAACAATGTCATTTTGACATTTTATTTAAAAAGTTCTAGCCTAGCTTATTTCATTGTCATCCTTATAATAATCATTTAATTTTTATTTGATAATCTCCTTCTTAAATTAAATTTTCAAACAAAAAATAATGTTTTTCTTCAATTTTGTTTTACTTTTTCAATTGAATTTAATCTTTATTATATACTAATTTTATAAAAATTTAATATTATACTTTAAATTTTTTATCGTAGTCCTAAAACATCTCTTAAATCGTATGCATAGGATGAAAATCCAAATGCTTCCACCAGACACAGAAAATGATACAAAGGAGGGAGTTCTATGCTAAGCCTAGTCCAATAACTAATGATTGGGCTTTTAAGTAGGTAACAATGAACCAGTTCCCCTTACTTTCCCTTTCCCCTTTTTCTTTTTAACATTAGAACTTATTATGTTAAAGGAGAGAAATTTCCGGATATAAAAATTAGAATTTGGTCTCAAATAGTAAATTTCCTCTTTTTTTTATTACACATAGGAACAAACATACTAGCTAAGATAGAGCTCTAGAATACAGCACCCCATGCTCGTTTTGCTGTAGCAATTCCAGAATTTCGAGAGGGGGCTCGCGAAGAAGGTGGAAACTTAGACTCCGGAGAAACGCGATAGCGGCTAGTCTGTCAGCGCACTAATTCCTTTCACGATAGGTATGTTGAAGGTGGATTTTCAAACTCTGATTAAGGAGCCGTCAGATACCTATCACCAAAAAAAGATTCTCAATCAGAACAGTATTAAAAGACGAGAGGATATTAATTACCTCAAGCAAGTCAGTTTCGGCTACAGTGTATCGAAAACTTATGTCCCAGGCCAAAGTAAATTTCCTCTTTTAAATTCATATGAATTAATGGAAATCTTCTTATTTAAAAAAAAATAATCAAATCTTTTTTATCTCATCATTGTATGTGCACTCTTTAGTGACTCCATTGGTTTGGTTTCTCAACTTCTTATGAATGGCAAATCCTGACAAAGCTGTCCACTAAGCCACGATCTTTTAAGCAGAACTTCATGTTGAATAGTATTCATATTGGATGAGCACTCGAGCATGCTTGACTCAGAAGTACAACCCTGCGGAAACCACCAAAGTAAAGAGATGATGATGAAGAGGCCCCTTTATAGCATTGGTACACATGAGACAGAGGGACTGATTTACCTCGAGATATGACCGAGAGTCCTAATCTTACCTTGAATTATGAATACTCCATAAGATGAAAGCACCTACTTTCAGAAAATCAGAGAACCCTTTTGCCCTTTAAATCTTTCAACCTTTTCGTGAGGCACAAGCTTCCTCGCAATCAACACATGATCTCATTATTATTTTGTTTAACGAGTGCGACATTGAGTGAACCAACTCGGGGGAGTCATCCAGCTTCATTCAGAAGAAATGAGAAGACAGATTCTTTCCAAATTAAGAATTCGCGTCATCTTTCAACCTTTTTCTTTTCGGAACAATTTTGGCTCCTTTTGGCAAAGAGATAGTGAGGCATATATTGCTTTTGACACCACCGAAATGGGCTAAGTTAGGCCTAATTTGGTTAGCCTGACCCATGTCGTTTCGGCCCGAGTCCAAATTATTATTTTTTTAAAACAATTAAACAATGTCATTTTGTCGTTACTCGTCAGGTCTCAACTTGGTCAGATGATCACAAGCTAGTCCGGTTTGATCGGGTTATCTCTATCAATTCATGGTTAGATACAATTACCTCTTAGATAAATAAAATTTGTTTTAACTTTAATTTATGTCAATTAAATTAAAAAGATTATTATTTTCGAATTTAAATTAGATATGATTTCAAGTTTTACAATTCAATTCAATCAAAAGTGATATAGCCTAATATTATTTATTAAATTTTAACAAAAATAATGCTATTTTAGCTTTATAGCCCGATCATTTATAATTGAGACTTTTCAACTTTAATCAAACTCCGAAAAACTAAAATAAATTTATGACTTAAGTTCGACCTGAAATCAAATTATTATCACGAGAACTAAGATGACGAAAAAGTGAAGTAAAAAAGAAAATTATATTTTAAAGAGATAATTTAAGAATAAAAAAAGTTTAATAAAATGAATTTAATTTTAATACTTTATTTATAAATTTCATGTTAATTAATATGAGTACATTATATATTAAGTTTTAGTATTTATTAATTATATGAAATGAGCTGGTTACTTTAAATTATCATTTACCATGTTATCTTTTATACCAATTTGCATAATAGCAAAGCCACATTAGATCCAAGCCCACTTAATTGACATAAATCAAGGACCGATCCATAAACCAACTAGCGTTGATCATATCCAGTAGTAATTTAATAATTAAAAAAGTAAATAAATTAGTTCGTGTTGAAAGGAAACTGTAGCAATAACTTCTCGTTCGTACTAAAACTAAACCTCAAGTTTCCCTCTTTGTTTTATAAAGCGCAGAACACAACCCCCAACACACACACTCATCTACAAAATCTCCTTTGTGTTCTTAGATCACCAAATCCTCTGTCTTCGCCTTTTGCTTTCTCTTCTCTTTGTCATTTCCTCAAACGTAACCCAATCCCATTGATAAACCTCTCTAGTCTCTACTTCTAGTACTACTACTACTACCACTGTTGTTAACGGATCTTTGACTTTTCTCATTTCCTATCTAGCCATCTTACAATTTGTATCTAAATGGTTTCCGGTGGGACCCGCCAACCAGACGACGGGGACAGGAACCCTCCTGCGGCATCTAGGGCCTCGGCAGCTGCCTCCAGGTCTTGGGGCAACGTTACCACCGTGTCCGGCCAATCGGTGTCGACCAGTGGCAGCATCGGCTCTCCGTCGAGCCGGAGTGAGCAAGCCATGGCTACTCCGGCGAGTGACAGCACTTTCCTTAGGTTGAACCATCTCGACATCCACGCCGACGACGCCGCAACCCAAGAGGCCGCCGGGTCAGTCCCTCTACCCAGTCTCACTTGAGGGTCTTGTTTAGCTTTGCTTTGTGTTTGACCCAATTGTTTGATAGTTTTGGTTATCCAATGTTATGTACAGTTCAAAAGGCTTACGATGCTGGCTTGTAATTCTCTTTTTTGTTTTTTTTAATCTTGTATTTTGTGCAAAAGTGCGCCAATTATTAACATTTTTATTGAATTGAATTTGATAATCTCCATGAAACCTTTTTCTTTTTGTGGTAATTCTGTCTTTTTTAGATTTTTGTTTTGTTTTGTTTTTTAATGCTTTGAATGCTTGAGAAAGTTGAGAAAGAAGCTAATAGGGATGACGCTAGTTCTGCATTTCGTTGTCTTTGGTTATCTGTGGTTACGTTTGTATTTTTAGGTATATTTTTGGCTGGAGTTGGATTGTGTGGGATTGTTTCATGGACTTTTAAGATTATGTTCTTTTTGTATCACGGGGATATAGCTGTATTCTGATTTGTGTGTTAATTGCTTCTTTTCTTTATAACAGTAACAAGAAGAAAAAAAGAGGTCAAAGAGCAGTTGGAGCAGATAAATCTGGTAGAGGACTTCGTCAGTTTAGTATGAAAGGTATTTGTTTACTTCTGCTATCTGTTTTAGTTTTCACAGCTTAAGATATTATGAATAAAATATGTCTTATACACTTGCCCTCCATGATGAGTTTTCTTAGCTGACTTAACAGTTTGACTGCTTTGATTACTTGCAGTGTGTGAAAAGGTAGAAAGTAGGGGGACAACCACTTACAACGAGGTTGGTGGTTAAGTTTGAAACAAATTAGTGAAGGTTATTTAGTGTTTATTGCCTACTTGTTTAATTGCAATGCTGTCGTTTGACCTGCATGTGAGATAGGCATATTCTGTTGAGCTGGGTATGACTCTTCACTCCTGTTGTGTAGTGGAATAAAGGATTGTTGCAAGAATGACTTAGAATAAGTAGCAACTAGTCCTAGGGTTTTCTCATCGACTTTGTCAAGCTGGGTGGAAAGACTAAATTGTCAAATTCCATGTTGCCAGGGTGGTTGGCATCTTTTGGATACTATTTTTCAAATTAAGGGTGAAGAACACAGTGCATAAATATTGCTTCCACTTTGGATGTTAAGGTGACAAGTGGATAGAGGTTTATATGTTTTCTATAATCTGAGAGCTGGAGTAGAATTCCATACAGATGATGAAAGTTGTGTTTCCTTTCCTGCTTCCAATTAGAATTACAGATGTGTCAGCACATCTTTCACTTCTTTCAATGCTAGAAAGCGATTTTGACCTACCATGTTGATATTTTTCGTAGTTGGAGAATTAGTCTCCATGAAGATGTCATTAAGGAATGGCTATGTGCTGCTATAATCATCTTAGATGTATCTATACTATTTAAATCATGTTTGCTGACGTTTTCACAGTTTTGAAGCCTACAATGCTCACTGACTGGGTGCATGCTTGCACATGATTCATCCTTTTTTATATTGGTTTTATAGATTTTCTTTTGTCGTTGTGCTTCTTGTATAAATCTGAAGCAAAAATTGCGACTACATGTTTTTCTATTGTGTAATAATTCTATAATCAGCCTCTCAAATTTTCTTAACTATTGCTTATCTAAGAATTTCAAGCAACAATAGGTTGCAGATGAACTTGTAGCAGAGTTTGCTGATCCTAATAACAGCATTTCATCCCCAGATCAGGTCTGCCACTTTTTTAACTAAAGATGATTGATACCTTTTTCCTTTCTTTATTTTCAAGGCAAATTAAAACTTACACATGTGATTCTCCTTGAATTTTATGTTGACAGCAACAATATGATGAAAAGAACATAAGACGAAGGGTATATGATGCACTGAATGTACTCATGGCATTGGATATCATATCCAAGGATAAAAAGGAAATACAATGGAAGGGTCTTCCTCGAACCAGTCTGAGTGACATTGAAGAATTAAAGGTACAAATGAAAGTTTTGTTTGTTTGTTTGTGTTGATTATAGAAATAAATTTCTTTGCTTTTGTTTTTCGATCTCATATTACGTTATTCATATTTTTGGATGTGTCTTAATCAGGCTGAGCGTCTTGGACTGAGAAACAGGATTGAAAAGAAGGCTGCCTATTTGCAAGAACTGGAGGAACAAGTATGGACTTAATTCTGTGGTTTGAATGTTGAGTTACTAGTTACATACACTTGGGTTGATATGCCCTTGTGTTGGAAGTATGTACTAACTTCTTACTCCTTACACTAAGTTCATAGGACTTCAGACCCTGGTCCAACGGAATGAGCAATTATACAAATCTGGGAACCCTCCTACTGGGGGCGTGTCCTTGCCTTTTATTCTGGTGCAGGTAAATCTATCTCTCATATTTGCTTATGTTATGGATATTCTCTAGAATATCAACCGATGATCAATGAGCAGTCCTTTCATGCAGACATGCTGAAAGATAGGACTGATTCCTTACTTCCCCTAGAAGAGTCCTTGTCAGTGGGACCATAAGGAGACATTACTCTTTAGTATGGACATTGTACTATTATCTCTCACATATTCTTGCATGTAAACTTGCTTGTCTTGTCTGTTGGGCAGACACTTACAAATAAGTGAGATGGATTGGGGACTGGATATTTTTGACTGATAAAGATGGATTTTTGTGTGGCCATCAGTTGGTTGGTATGTACTTTCTAGGTTTAAGAGTATGCGTCCATACCAACCTGGTGCAAGTTGCTGGGATGAAAGTCAGTAGGTACATGATGTGAAAACCAGTATGGTGCTGTTGTCTTAAGTTCTGAAGTTTGAGTAGAAGTGTAGAACTTATGGGTTTTTGTGGCTGCTGGAAGAGGAACTGTGATTTCTGGTCTTACAACTAGGCTGTACTCTCTTCAGTCATCCTCATGTAAGGAGTACTGTAAAAGTACGGTGCTTTTCTTTTGCTATGAAATACTATTTGAACTAGGAAAATGATCAACGCCATGGGTGACAGCCATGCATTAGTTCAACAGGCAAGCAGAGCATTAACCGGATGTCAAATTTAGAAATTTTCTGGTCAAATGGAGTTAGTTGTGCTCTTTGTCATTCTGATGTTGAATCGGAATGTATTTGTGATTCTTAGACTCTGTCAGTCTCATGTTGTGTTGAACCGATACAAGTTGTAGGGTGAGTTATGGAGTATGTCTAGTAGCTGAGTACTGGAAGGGTATTCTAATGGTGTACCAAGTTCCCATGTAAAATTTTTTTGAAAAATGTGATGGAACTTGTTGGCAGAGGTAGCCATCATAAAGATCTTTGTGCTTGAAGTAATGCCTATACTTTGGTACCAGATTCGTATTCTACATTTACTGGCGCTTAGGATAGGATAATTCCAGATTAATCTTCTTTATTGTGAGGCCTCAAGTTCCTTTCAGCTTGAAGTTGATTTAGTCAGACATAGAAGCTCTGATGTTTTTCTGAAATGAAATTACTCGAAACAATTCCATGTTTGGTTTTCTTAATGCAATTATAGGCTTCTAATATCAACTTCCTTTCTATGTGTTAAGTAAGCTAGCGAATTTGATATTCCAATCATGCATTTGAAATCTGTATGTACCATTTTTCTGTTGCGTTGCTTATTTCTGGTATTTTTTTGTAGACACGCCCTCATGCAACTGCTTATTTCTGGTATTTTTTTGTAGACACGCCCTCATGCAACTGTTGAGGTTGAAATATCAGAAGATATGCAGCTTGTACATTTTGACTTTAATAGGTAAGATCGTGTGTAAGGTTGTTGTCTTTCCTTCATAAAAAAGGAAGTGCGTGTCTCCTTTATCCCCTTCAACATAAATTGATGTGGTGGAAACCATTACTTTATACTCATCAAGTCTACTCACTTCACTGTGACTATTGCGTAACATTTACTGCACTTTTGGTGGTAGAGGTCCAGTGTTCTACCATTGCAATACAAAAGATACCACATTTTTTTTGCAACTGAAATTTGTGGATCCATGTTATTGCTCCAGTTGATAGAATATTATTTTAGGCACAGATAACATCTTTATGGTATTATACTTGCAGCACCCCTTTTGAGCTGCATGATGATAATTATGTTCTGAAGGCAATGAAACTATGTGAGGCACCAACAGGCGCTGATACGGCAACAATATCTGCTGATGCAGGCGAAAGTTCTGGCATTTCCAATACGTGCCAACTTCAAGTCTGTCCTCAAAGCGCGAACACCCCAACTAGGCCTCCTACCTCACCCCCTCTTCCTGGTATTATTAAAGCACGAGTCAAGCATGAGAATTAGTATCTGGTTTCGAGCTTGATCAATGGGTGTAACATTAGCTGCATCTGTATATCTTGTAAAGTAAATTTCATTAGGTGCGCACCTTCACCATTTTTTTCAGTTTTGCCTTCATCTAGAGGAATTCAGTTAAGCAGAACAGCCCCTTGCTTTAGACTTCAATGGAACTTCTGGTTCAGAGTTCTTAGTATTAGGATTCACTACTGTGATTGTGAAATCCCTTCTCTTTTTTTTTTCCCCTTCACTTCTATACTTTCTCCAGTGTAGTAAAGATTTAGTAGTTTTGTAGTCTGTGTTAGGCTACAGAATAGTCTTGTTATATACAGAATTAAAGATTGAATTTCAGAAATTAGACAGCCTTATAGAACATGTCATTTATGCGTTTCCTGTTTCAACAATGGCCTCCTTTTTCTCCTTCGATGGGAAAAGAGTAACACAGATCTGGTGTTCTGTTGTGCGATGGATTTTGAAGCTTAAAATCTTATTTCCCAACAGAATTTAGATTACGTTGCTATTCTTCAGTCCGTCGAACTTGACTGCATTCCTTCCCAACCCCCATACTAGTTTCTACATTATCTCAGCCAGCAGGTTCCTTCACTTTCACTGGCATATTTGTAAAATTCATATTTGGGAATGATGATTTTTTTTGGTTCTCTTCATGGTTGGGAATGTTAGATTGTGTTCCTTATTTTTAAATTTTTGTTGGTGTAAGAACGATGGTTAAAGTGCTGAAGGTATTGCCCACATGCGTCTTATTGAATCTATTTGCAGATGAGTTGTCTGTTTCTGTGTGGGGTATGATGGAGACATGTCCTTAATAAAAGAGTAATCGAGAAAGCAGGGGACGTCAGGGGGATGTATAAGACGAAGGTAAGAGTTAGAAGTATTCTAACGGTCCCAATCAAACAGTGTTTTACTGCATCCTCTACTGTACCCAAACCCAACTCAGCACCATAATACAAAATGTGTCAGCACCATAATCCAACAAGTGTCTGGAGCGATATCTGATTCATACAAATTTGGATCTAAAATCTTATCGTACTGCAAAACGTCTCTGCATGTGCTATACAGGCCTATCTATCCCATGTGCTACATACGCCTATCTGTCCCATGCTCGCTGCCTACCATATCTTGTGTACGCCTGATAAAGAATTAAAGTCGCAGTACATTGCACGAGAGTTCTATCTTTCACTTTTCA
>JANTPM010000005.1:45122904-45133953 GCA_025434745.1 Erythroxylum divaricatum | reverse complement strand
GCCAAAGAACTCTCGCCGCAGCATCATGGGGGTTGCTCGCCGTGTACAAATCGGGGCTCGCCGCGACGCCAGAATGGAGCTCGCCGCGGCGTGGAAATTTCGAAGCTCGCCGTGGTGACCTCCTGCACGCTCGCCGCGGCGAATTAATATTAATTCGTCGCGGCGAGGCCCTTGCGCACGCTGCCGCGAGAACCTTAATTCTCGCCGCATTGTGGCGCAGGTGCGCCGAGACGTGTGGGTCGTAGGTCATCTTCTCCGACTAGTTTTTCCCCTTTTTCTCTCTCTAAACTTAGTCATAATTCAACACAACTACCCCAATCTTTCTCATAAACATCATGGATGCATTCTAACAGATAATAAACAACGTAAGCCAATTTACTTACCAAATCAAGCTTCAACTTGTCAAACACCCGAAAACTTCTCTAAGCCTTTAACACTTACGGCTCTCTCCCAAAATCTCACAGATCTTCATCTTCTCTTTAGGGTTTAAGCTTGGCTTTTCACAAGGGGAAGAATCAAGCAAGGATCGGGTATGGAGGATCAAAAATCGCCAAAGGAGGAAGAAGGAAGCATGCCATAGGGAGTAAAGAAATGCGTTTCTGTCAAATTCCAAAACCTAAGGCATTTAGAGGGATTTCTCTCTTAATAATAGAATCATACCACTTGTCTTTTTCCTCACAATCCATTTAAATCTCTTTCTCTTTTCAATTTCATTTCCAGTCCAATTCGTCTCCAAATTTCAATGGCTCGACATATAAATTTCTAAAATCATATATCTAATTTTCCATGGCCATCAGACAGTTATTTTAGTACTATACAGTCAATCAGTCCGTCACTCGAAAAATTTTAGGTCTGGACATTTTCTCCCAATTATTCCAGAAACATTTCGAAGAGTCACTAACAATTGATAACCCCTCTAAAACAGTTCCAATTCAAATTATCAATCACAATTGTCTCAGAATTCACAAACAAATCAGATTCACATAAATACCGAGAAATGTCATGAATGCATGTACCTATATGTGCATGTGCAAAATGTCTCATTCCTCTAAAATTAAAGGCCAAATGTATGCTCATATCAAATCATGCAATTTAACTACTAGCCTGACCCAGTGGACCAAAATACCATTCCCATCGGTGATGGGATGTTACATGAAATTGATCTGTATTAGGAATTAAGTGACTCAAGAAAAATAAATGAATTAGGTGGATCAATGTCAAAGGCATGGAATACAATAAGATGGACGCAAGGATTAAGTGTACTGACACTAAAGAGATTTGAATTATGAAGCAAAGGATGAAATATTTCTAAGAGTATCACCCTCCCAAGATGTGCTTAGATTGAGTGCAAGATGTGCTCAGGTTAGGATAAAGAATCAACTAAGCTTAAATTTTATTGGTCCATATAAATTTATTAAAAACCGGACCATTGACTTATGAGTTAGTGTTACTAACAAAGATGTCTCAGATTTATAATGTGTTATATGTGAATATGCTAAGAAATATCGATATGATTTGATATTGGTGTTATCGATGCAGGAACTGAAAATTTGTGAGTAATCAGAGATATATATATATTAAGGAACCAGTTAAGAAAGTGAATGACTAAATAAGTAATAGAAAGACTTAGTAAGTCTATCGACTGTGGTCATTTGAAAGAAATTATTTAAATGATGAAGTTAAATAGGAAAACGGAGGAGCATAAGAGGAAACATATCTCTGCCTCTTAATTATTTAGATAAGAATTTTGAGAACAAAATTCTTTTAAGAGGGGGAGAAATGTTGGCTCCCAAAATTTTTCTTATTATTTTTATTGAGTTAGACATAACTTAAATAAATTATGAGGATACGATATATTATTTTGGAATTTGTTTGTTTAATTATGTCAAAGTTAGTGGGATTTATTGCATGGGTTAATAGAATTAAAGTGTTAAGGTTATAGGGATGTTCAAGGGTATTTTTGGCAAGACACTTAAGCATAAAAGACATAAGGCTTATAAGGAAGGGCAAAATAGACTTTACACACTCATTAAGGGTAGAAATGAAAGAAGAAATGTTGTCTTGTTCTTTTAAGAACGGAAAAACGTGATTTGAGGGAGAGAAAGAAGATAAATATGAAAAAAAAAAGAGAGAAGAAGAGAGTTTCGGTGGAGAAGGGAGAAAAGAAGAGAAAATAAGCTAGGTTTCAATTTTTCTTAGCCTTCAGGAGAGATTTTAAGGGGGGTTTAAGAAGAGAAAAAGTTAGAGGAAGAGAAGAGCTTTCATTAGAGCCAAGAAACTCTTCATTTATTAAAGAATCAAGGTAAGATCATTTTAAATCTTTTAGAATTTTTAAATTTTAGTTATTTTAGTTAGAATCAAGGTAAGAAGGATTTTAGTTCATGAAGTTTAGAAAATGCATGGGTTTAAGTATTCTAGAATCAATTTTAGTTATTTTGCATTGTGGGATTTTCAATTGGATTCCTATTGACTAGGGTTTTGTCATTGATGAAGGAAATCAAGAAAGGCAAAAGGAGCAAGAGGAGAGGCTTTTTGAGCAAGTCTTTAAGCAAGGAATTTAAGGTAGATACATGTTTATAATAGAATAAATAAGCCACTATAATAGAATAAATAAGCCACTAATGTTTTCTTTGGAATCAAGGAAGTTAATGATTTAAATTGCATCATAAATGTTGCATTTACTTTCTTCTTGAATGAATTGAGAAATTGTTATATTTTTGATATATGAATTGTGTGGATGATTTATGAAAAGACTTTGAAAATAATTTTTAAAAAAAATAACATGTTTATGAAGTCATGTTTTCAAAAATGGGTTTCGAAATATCTCATGTTCATGAAAAACAAGTTTCCAAAAAGTGCCATTTTGGGCAACAAGTTTACAAGATGTGAAATGCATGATTATGAGGGTTTGTAGTGATCCCCTAAGATAAGTTAAGTGAACTTCGATAAAAGGCTTCTCCTGCCTGCCCACTAGTAGAACGTAACTCCTTTATAGACTCCCATAAATTCACGACTACGCAAGACCATTAAGTGGGATTACGATAGTATGTTCTGTTTACAGCTACACATGATCATTATGTCGAAATGTATAGTACGTTTTACTTTGGATCCACCCAAACCATTTTGATGTGCTTATGTGCTAATGATATGTTGACAAGATTGATGCATACATGATTTATCTTACTGTGAATTTGGTTGAAAACTTAAGAACCAAGTGTTTTACGAACTCAATGAGAATTTTCTATGACAAGTGAAAGTTTTCAAAGGTTTTGATTATTTTTTTGTTACAAACTATTACCCACGAGCTTTTAAGCTCACCCCCTTTCCGTCCCATCTTCAGGTGAAGAAAATAAAATCGAGTAACAAGAGTCAAGGCATCATTATACTTTTAAAATGTTTTTGTAAATTAAGTTATAAGTTAGATTTTGTAAAAGTAAGACTTTAGACGCATTTTGAGAATTATTGGGTTTAACATCTTTTGTATTTTGGATTTTGATACCGATGATGTAGTGTGGCTTCGAATGCTATTAAAACTTTGTAAATTCTTGTGGCTTGGAATGCTATTAAAGTTATGTAAATTCTTATTTTTGTTGTTAATGAAATATGAATTGTGTATGGATGATGATGAGTTGGAATTAGGTATATTTAAAGAAGCTATAAAATTATGAATGATGAGATGTAGTTGAATGTGACGAGTTAAATGAGCTAAGATTTGAGAGTTTAATGAAACCAATTTGAAAAGAGTATGAGTGAAAGTGATGTTAGAATGGATGTAGGAACCATTGGAGACACTTTGGAGAGTGTAGTTAGTGATTTAGAACTTTATGTGATATGAGGAAGACCCTGTAGAAACCTTATCATCTGATTCAGCTTTGACTAAATCCATCATCTGATTCAACTTTGATTGAATCCATCGTCTGATTCAACTATGACTGAATCCTTCGTATGATTCAGCTTTGCTGAATCCATTGTCTGATTCAGCTATGACTAAATCCTTCGCCTGAATCAGCTTTGATTGAACCTTCTTCTGATTTAGCTTTGATTGAATCCATTGTCTGATTTAGCTTTTATTGAGCCTTCGTCTAATGTTTCTTTGACTAAGCCTTTGACTGATGCTTCTTTGACTGAACCTTCGTCTGATGCTTTTTTGAGCAAGCATTCGTCTGATGCTTCTTTGACCAAGCCTTCGTCTGATGCTTCTTTGACCGAACCTTCGTCTAATGCTTCTTTGAACAAGCCTTCGTCTGATGCTTCTTTCCCTGAGCCTTCATCTGATGCTTCTTTGACTAAGCCTTCATCTGATGCTTCTTTGACTAAGCCTTCGTCTAATGCTTCTTTGACCAAGCCTTCGTCTGATGCATCACTGACCAAGCCATCGTCTGATGCATCATTGACCAAGCCTTCGTCTGATGCTTCTTTGACCAAACCTTTTTCCGATTCAGCTTTGACCATTTAGATGGGAAAATCTCTCTTCAAGGTCTTCATAAAAGTTATAGATCTAGAAGTCCTCTTCGAAATCATCCAAAGACAACCTGAATCTGACATCTTTAGTGAAAGTTTTGCTAATTGTCCCGAAACAAGTACAATGTGATTGAGAGCAAAATCATGTTTGATTCTTTTGGCCATAACTTCTTCATCTGACCTCCAAATGAAGTGATTCTTAAACCAATAGATTCCTAACACATTTTTCTACCTCTCCATACAAAAATTGATTTGAAAAATATTGATGGAAAGAAAGTAAAGGATTGGTTGGAAGAGCATGGCTTGGGTATGAACATACTTTGGCTTTTTAAGCATATCTTGGTCTATAAAACTCCGAATGAGATGATTCTTATTTCAAATTAAACTAGAGACATAGAGATACAAATTATCTAAAGAAATCGAATGCTAATTCAGTCTCTAATAATTTCAATTTCTATATGAAATTTGAGTATATAATATTGTTCTAGTATAAGAACAATCTGAAAATGGGACCCAACACATGTTGTCGTATCAGAGCGTAAAGATGAATCGATGATGGTCAATGAGGGTTCATTGAAAAATAACCCTGTATGGTAACAAGCACACATTTTTATGACATCAGAGTTGGGTTCTGGAAACGGAGTCCAACATGTTTAGTATCAGAGCAAGGAGTTAGCTCCAGAAATGGGCTCAAATAAATTTAATGAATTAATTTTAATTATGCTACAGAAACATGTGAGAGAGAGGCCCTTCTGGTGTTTCTCATTGGACAGTGCTCAGGGATAGCATAACGATGTGATACTTATCTTAGATATGCAGTTTGATCACTTAGTCGAGGGATATAACGATATCCCTTCTTGTGCTTTGACAAATCCTGAAATGGAAAAAGGGAATGGAAAGTTGTAGTTGGATTCATTATAATGTACTTGACTAATTTAGTTAAAATGTTGTAGTTAAATATCCCTCCTCCTGCTTTCGGTAAATGTCACTACCTTATAATTGATGAAGATAATTGAAATAATCAATAATCATTCAATTATGCTTGCATCAGTTGGATTCATTACAATGCAGCTAATATATATGTATGATATATATATATATATACATTATTGGTTTGACCATCATGCATATATTATGAATTTGCTTAAATTTACATCTTATTTTTATGCTATAGAATCAAATTTACACCTTTTTTTGTTCAATCATTTCCATGCACTTTATGAAATTTAGCATTTAATATGGTTGTCTTATGATTATTTTGAACCATGTTTGTCATTTAATACTTTGTAGAAATTGTTATGATTCATGTCACTTATATGTGGTTACATTTAGTGATGGAATAATTTAATAATATGAACGATTCTAATGCTTATTTGGAAAAAAGATGGGGTATGGAATGAATAAATGAAAAAGATGGGGGTATGAAATGATACTATAGAGATGTATTTAATCTCCTTGATGGTTGATAAAGTGAATAGGGAAATCGAACGACTACTACCTTTTCCAAATCTGGTTGTAAGAATATTAAGGTAGGGCTTTAAACAAAACTCAATAAGGAGGATACTAATATTCAATTGAAGAATAAGTATAATAGAATAAGGGTTAGATTGAAGAATTTTAAGAACTTATTGAAAGAAACATGAATCGGCTACAACTCTCTTACCGGTGAAGATAATGCTACAAATGAATGTTAGGAAAATCTATTTAAGGTAAAATAATCTTTTTTAATAGTATATCATATTATATAATATTTATTCTCATATTCATTTTTCATCATTACAGGTGCATAAAATGGCTCACAGATTCAAGAAAAATGGATGTAAGAAATTTTCAGACTAGTGTCATATTTTTGGAGATACTACTGCAACTGGTGTGAATGCACATCCATAAACTAAATCTTTATTAAATATTATAGAAGAGGAACATGAAAATGATGTCGATAAAGATTACTTGTATAATGAAAAAGAAGATCAAGATATAAGTTCTATATCTAAAAGAAAGAAATCTCCTAAGAATAAGAAGGCAAAGAAGACACATTATAGCATTGTAGAAGAGGTCTTGTTTGTACTTGGTGAATAATAAAAAGGAAGAATGATTTACTTGAGAAAAAATTGAGTGAAACATCATCCACCGCAGAGAGTAGATCTCAAAAGTGTAACATAATGATGGAATGTATGAAGTCCTTAGATTAATTAGTTGTTAAATATGTGCAATATGGAAAAGCTATAAAGGCTTTACATGATTCTCCACTTTATAGGGATATTATTATGAAGATGACAGATACAAGGAAGCTGCAGTGGATTATAATTATTACACATAAGAGTATAATTACAAAAAATAGAAACAGGAAGATAAACCAAACATGTTTTTGTTTTTAGTTATTATTACAAATCTTAACCAAACAGGTTGTTGTTTTCAGTTTTTATATTACAAATCTTAACCAAACAGGTTTTCGTTTTCTTAAGAAAAAATAGAAACCAAAAAAGGAAACAAAAACCAAAAACAATAACAGAAAAATAGAGGTGGAATCAAACGACCTCTTACCTATCTATATTCCATATGCATCCAAATTAGAAAACTCAGTTAATTTAAATTAAGTTTGTTGATTTTCAATGGATTGGATTAGGATGGGCCAAGTTTAAGCTAAATCATCAATCTTATAAATATCCAGGAGATTTTAGATATGCCTGCATAGGAAAGACCACTATTATTGTTGACACATTGGTTATTAACTATGAGAAAATGCACATGACATTGATGTAAATTGAGGAATTGAGGACAAGAAAGTAGTAGATAAAGGATCACTTTAACATCTACTAAAAGACAATCTTGATAGATGTTATGCTATAATTATATAGTTACAAAGATCCACACATAATTGGGTCATAAGAATAACCTTATAATCATTCACAACTAAAGCTAATGGTAATAAAGAGAAGTAAGCTTGGAAAATTGAAAACCAAACACAAGTATATTTAATAAGAAATCTTGAAAAAAAATCTTACTTATGACACCTTTTTTGTTCATTAACTTTAAGGTATAATATATAAGCATATGTATCATTCGATTTTTTCCCAGCATATCCTCCGATATGAATCATATGATGCATCATGTTGAAAATACCAATACTTCCATAAGACTCGAATGTGTAGTGTTCATATAGCTCTTGTACCTTTTAATAAATTAACCATAGCATCTATCACGGGGATTTTTTTTAGGTGTTGTAAAATTGGAATGATTTTTTTAAGTCTGTATGCAATAGTCAAGTTTAATCATGATCAACAATCAACAAATTTGTTTCTTTTCAAATACCTCATGTTATCATGTTTTAGTGTTTTACTCCATTCTCACAATACAAATGTTTAGCTCAAAGAATCAAATGGGATAAACATGGGAGTTATAGAAAATCCATCTTTTTATTGAATCAAATCACCAAGACATAATATAAAGGAACTTGAGTTTCTTCCAACTAGAGATGGTATTTGGGCCTGAGCCTAGCCCAGTTGGCTGAACCTTAGGCCCATTTTTTCAAAAAACCAGGCCTTGGGTTGGGCTCAAACTCAAATTACCTAGACCTAACTCAGCCTGAGGCCCAACACCTACAAAAAAAATGCATCATTTTTAATTAAAAATAAAAAAAATAGGTCAAACTTTGGCCCAATTGCCTTGGACATAGGTCGAGGTCGGGCCCTAATAGAAATTGTCAGGCTGGATCCTGGCCCTGCCCATTGCTATCTCTACTTCCAACTTGAAGAACTATACAAAAACACTGCCTAAAAGAACTTCCTACTCAAAACTCTCACAAAAAACTTTCTCCTAATGCTCTCAACTCTCTTACAAATGATTAAATGTACAATACTTCATTTAAATGAATTACAAATGATGCTTTTTATATAGGCTTACAAGAATTTAGGGATCAAGTAAGCTAAAATTACTATCTTTCTTTATTAACTCCACTAAAGAACCGGAGAGATATCACTTCTTCCACTAAATCAGTAAAGAGTTATTCACTTTAGGCCACTAACTCAGCTTTTGCAAATGGGACAAGTGTTTGAAAGATGTCTATCAATTTTCACATCTTCCGACCCACTTTCCCACTACTTGAAGAAGTGCCTCCACTTTGTTAGGTAATGGTTCCACTTTCTTAAGTTAGTGCTTGCATGTTCTTGCCATGTATTATCACATCATTGCATCTTAAATCCAAGTGCCTTAATGAGTCTCGTTTAACCATCCCTAGCCATATTTGTACATAGTCCATCCAAGCATACCTGTGATGCAGTTTTATAGTTTCACAACCTAAGTTAGCCAAAGTCTGAGTCGTTGTATAATAAACCTCACATGTTTACATACTATGCAACCTTGTCGTTAAAGTTAGGTTTTATCTGCGAACTTAGTACGACTTAGTTGTATTATCATCTTTTGATCTTGCATCCGAATCTTACATCTCGTTTAAGATTTTTGTCAACGCTCACCGACTCTATAATGCTTCATTTTTCTTACCTAATTGCAAGGACTTCCCTTGTTCTATCAATATGAATATCAAGCAACGGTCAAGACTCGCCCATATTACACATTTCCTACCTGATGTGGCATATGCCTAGAGTTAGGAAAAATAATTTGAAGAAAGCTGTCAACGTGTTCCCTGCTTTTTTTGTCTAGTACAAAGTTGTTCAAGCATCTTGTAAGTCTGCTTAATCATGCATAGAATTGGACAACATTTTGACCATCTTCGTGAATGGCAATTAATGCATGATAGAATTGGCATCACTTTCCGAAACTAATGGGAAATTATCGCAAGCAATGTCTGGTGAGGGATGAGCGAAAGTTGTAACCTGGAAGGATATGGCGTGTAGAAAATGACATGGAGATGATGCTGTATGTGACCTGTAGGCCATAGCTAATATCTTATCTTAGTAGTTTAAACAGACAAAAGGTAAGTGGCCATTGGTCAGGGCATTTATTTTTTCACTTATTGTGTGAGATCAAAAATTAAACGGCCATTTAATTTTATTTTTATTTTTCTGATATAGTTTTTCATTTCTGTTTTCACGGCCATTTAATTCTATTTTTATTTTTCTGATATAATTTTTGATTGCTGTTTTCAGTTTTTTATTTTAAACAAAAACCTGTGTGATTATTAATATTAATGTAGTTGTATTTTTATCACTGATAATAATTACATTTTAGATAAAACTTAAAGATAAATTATTTTAAAGTAAATAAATTTATTTAATTTCTTATATAATATTAACAAATTATTGCCCTCAAAGGGTGTGGCTCGATGGTTGAGAGCGTAGCTTGACTTTGGTTAGGTCCCAGGTTCGATTCCATACTAGCCCCTCTTGTAAGAGCCTGGGGCAGCCGGAGTTTTACCTGTAGATGGAGAACTAGTTGGGCCCTCAATGATGAGGTGCGCCCGCTTAGCCCGCCTACGGGGTTTTCTCAAATAAAAAAAGTATTATTCTCCCAACTCCAGCACATGACATTTATAAAAAATGCAGCTTTAGATAATACAAATTTTGCCCTCTATGATAGCACAAAATTATGACAGTATTTCCAACCATTGAATCTATTATTCATCATCTTACTTAAACCATCAATAGATAACTTTGTTTCAAGAAAACTTACATTCGTGATGCCTAAGGAGGTTGACAACATTATGTTATCTCAAGGCCTTATTTAGGTCTCAGACATTCCAGCTTAAGAACACCACTTTTCACTTTGGGGGGTCTCCCCCCTCTTGTCCCCTTTAGAGCTTCAGTACTGCTATTTCTCATTTCCTCTTTATTGCTACCTTCCTGCCCCTGCAAATTCCTCCTCTCATTCACTATTTTATTTATTTGTGTCATTACTTCCTTTCCCTTATTGACACTTATGCGGTTAGGTACCTTCTGCCATTCTCCCTTATTTACTTTTTTAGGATCCATTCGAGATTGAAACTTTGGTCCTCTTAGTTTAGCTAATTCCTCCCTACACCCCATTCCTTTAGTATCAACTTCATTCTGCAATTGTTGTTCTCCCTCCTTATCAGGATTTCCTTTCTGAGCTGCTCCTACATGAACTTCTAATTGTTCCTGTCTGCCTTCCTCCATCTCTAGGTTAGGTCGGTTCATAACACTATCATCCTCAGCCATTTCAGTGTTTCTTGCATTTGTAGTATTCTTCATCTATTTCTTCTTAATTTTCCCTTTACATTCAAAGGGATTATGTCCAAATTGCTTACAGTGACAGCAGTAGCTAGGAAAGGTCTCATAGAGTACCATTTGTGTGTATCGGGTGCCCCCAGGCAATTTCACCTCAAAGCTTGTCACAGGTTGTAGCGCCCCCTTACCGTAGAGTATACACCGAGACGCCCGTAGGTCATACCGATACATACCATACGATGAGGGTGCACTACGATACTATCAATTCTATACACCTCTCATGGCATCACAATAATAAAGCGGTAATATCAATTTCACTAAATTTTTAAAACCAAAAGATATTCTTCATTTCATTTCATAAAACCATAAGTACATACTTCTGTCATAATTACAACTGTACAGACCCAAAATAAACCATAACAACTCCTAACTAGGTCATCCCCAA
>JANTPM010000005.1:45111592-45122804 GCA_025434745.1 Erythroxylum divaricatum | reverse complement strand
TAAATTAATACTTATTTGAAATATATTTTAATTATTAAATCAAATTTTATTTGAATATTTATATATTTTTAATTTAATTATATATAATTTAATTATAAAAATTAAATTAAATTAAATTATTCATAATTTTTGATAATAAATATAAATTTATTAAATATATAAATATAATGTTATATTAAATTGTTCATAATTTTTATTAAAAATAAATAGTTAAATAATATATATTTAAATGATAGTAAATTAGTTTAAAAAAATGAATAACAAAAAACAAAAATTACTTTTATGGTTTTCATAATTTTTGAAAACAGGAAAAAATAAAAACTAAAAATAAAAACTAAAAATTCAAACAAATAAGTTTTTTTTTAAATTTGAAAATAAAATCAGAAAATTTAAAATAAAAATAAAAAATCTTAATTAAATAAAATAATATTATTTTAATTAAATTTATCCAAAAATTCATTTACTTTAGTTTTGAATTACTATGGGAAGCATTTGCATAATAAATTCCAACTTTTTAGCTAACTAGCGTGACGGTGGGTGCACGCAGCCCGCGTGTCCTGCTTGAAGAATTATGCCCCATGGATTCAGTACTTCAATCTAATCAATTGTCTTTTAACAATCTAATCCAAAACATAACCAAACGAAGATGATTCAATTTAAACAAATCATCACTTTTCTTTAACAACTTCTCCGATAGCTTTTTCAAACACATACTGTGGGCTCCTATAGTATATACTTACCACTGAATTGCATGGTTTCTGACTATTGATCGTTTGTTTAAACTTAAACAACCTTGAAATAAAGTGATTACGATGAAATTTGTATATTTTATCAAGCTTTGATACACGGGAATAATTTTTATTTCAAATATTTATATATTTTAAAATTATCACTTTTTTATTATGTAGTAAATAGAAAATAAATATAATAAGAAGAATTATGTGATTTACTGGTGAGTGAATTGCACTAAATCTTTGCTGGAATTCAACAATGAGAACTTGTTGAAGTAGCTTAAAATGTTGGTGGATAAGTAGGCGCCATTGCCAAACTTTGTTGACCTTGTAGTTTACTCTCCACTAGAAAAGACATTCCTAGAAAATCGTTCCCAGTAGTTTCAAGGCAATTTGATCTTTTGAATCTTCAATAAATGCCCATAGCTGGCAGACCCCGTTAGTCTAATGTTTTAACCTGAGAAGCAAACAAAATGGTGAAAAGGTCAATGCAACCATCTTTCAGCATTGGCTTACTCTTGTTTGAAAACATACAATCTTTGATTTTTTTTAACCTTTATTTAAGCTTCTCAAGTTGATTTTGTTTTTGCACAAGGTCAGAGGTCTAATCAGAGGGCCATCACCAAATTGAGACACAGGCTCATGTGTCAACCTTACTCATCACTAGCACTATATTTCTGATTAGAAAAAGATTTGTTGTTTGGACTGATTCCTCTTATTAGTTATAACTCACTTTTACTTAAAACTTTAAGCCCTTTAACTATGCTGATCTTATGACCCAAAAAAAACTATGCTGATCATTATTTGATGCCTGCCTATTCATGGTATTATTATAATATTAATAATTTACATCATTTAAATAATAATAATAAATTCAATTCATAAGTTGAGTGAAGATCATCAATCATACGTAACTTTTTTTTTGCATTTTATAATGAATTTATTTTCGTAACTATTAGGACTTTCGGTCACAAATAAGTAACCTTATTAGATACTCAAAGTATGAAGTTCGAGATTGTTACCGTAGTTTTAAAATTTTCAATATAACAACAAGAAAATAATACATTAATAGATGACACTAATACTAAACAACTTTCATTTATGTAAAAAAGGTGCTTCAATTATTAAAAAAAAAAGAGAAAAAAAAATCATTTCCCCCACAAACTGAATCCAAATCTGAATCTGTTAAGCTCTGCTCTTACCATTACATATCTTTTTGTGATTTTTTCTCACAGTCAGCATCAGTAGTACATGATCTTTTCCTCTGTCTTGTTATCATCAAACAAAAAGTTGTTGCAACTACTAGTGCTAATGAGTTGCTTAATCTCCTCAAAACCATAGTCTGATGGATTATCAACCCAAAATCCATTTTGCTTCTCATGACTCCATTCCTCAGCACCACCACTTGGTAGCAGTAATTTATGATCCTCTTCAATCCCAGTGTGCAAATAATTCTGCAACCCCGATTGTTCGCTGTTACTAGCAATGTATCCGTATTCTGACTCCTTAACGTGATTGATCTGGTTGTTCCAACTGCCATCGGAGGAACTGCAACTAGCTTCACCTCCAACCATCAGCAGACTCTCTTTGACTTGGTAATTATGTTGCATGGGACTAACAAAGCTTTCTTGGGGTTGAAGCACAGAATTAGATGTAAAAGAACTGTTGCTCAAAGGACTAGATGAAAACGAAGTAGGATCATTCACAGGACCAGATAAACCGTAATAAATGTGATTGCTGCGTCTGTAGGAGTATGATGATGAAAGTTGTGTGGATGGTGACAATGCTGTAGCCTGAAGAAGAGAAGAGAAACTAGTAGCTTGGTGCTGAGGTCCTATTTGAGATGTGGGATTAAGCAGCCTCATGAGTTTCTTCTTGAGCTTGGTGTTCCAGTAGTTCTTTATATCGTTATCTGTTCTGCCTGGCAATTGAGCTGCTATTATTGACCACCTGCATATTAATATTGGAAAATTTCCACAAGGACACAGAAACTTCTCATCAGTGCTCATTGTACTTCATTTCTAAAGAGGAATTCAGAGCTTGGGATACATTAGTGAGAAGTAGAAAAAATTCATTCCGAATTTAGCTTTATTCATGGAGTATGCGAGTTCTGCTCAGAAAGAGAAAGATGAACATGTGAAACATAGACTATTCACTATTCTGAAGAGGTAAATGAATATGTGGTGGAATACCTGCTTCCAATGTTAGCATAGAGGTTGCAGATTATCCTGTCCTCATCATCTGAGAATTCTCCATGTTTAATGTTGGGTCTCAGATAATTTAGCCATCTTAACCTGCAGCTTTTGCCACATCTTCTAAGCCCTGTAACAATGCCAATACTGATTCAACATGGGTTGGATCATAACCAAACAAGGACTAAGGTAGTAATTTCTGTTCACGGCAATATTTTTCATTTCTCCAAAATAACAGCAATAGCAGAAGGGAAGAAGAAGTGAAATGTCTTACCAGCCTTCTGTGGGAGAGCAATCCAATTGCCTCCAGTCCCATGTTTCTCTATAAACTCCTTGAGCTTTGCATCTTCTTCAGGTGACCATGGCCCTTTCTTCACATTAGTCTTATCACAGCAAGGTGCCCTCCCCATACCCTTTTCCGTCTCCGTCTCTGTCTCTGTCTCTTGTCTCTCTTTCTCTATTTCTAACAAGGACAACTTTCAAAAACCAACAAGCTTGAAGGATGTGAGAAACTTGCCTTTGTTCCTTTAGAAGATTTGGCTTTTAGGATACGAGGGAGGTAGATTTATTAAGAGATAAGTCAAAGGAGAAGCCTTCCTTAATTTCAATTATCAGCTTCTAACTCTTTTGTGATGATTTGTCAATCATAAACAAATCACCACCAATAAGTGTGCTTCCATGGCTACCCCTCTTTTCTGCTCTCTTTCTCTAGTTACAAATGGAATCCAAAGTCTACTCAAGTAATGACATACAGGCCTTATACTATATATGCAAGTCACAACCAAAGCCTATTCCTTTCTTTCCCCAATTATAGGCCAAGTCATAGGTTAGCTCCAATGAAAAATCAGAAACCCCTTGGTGCTGTCTTAATTAAATACTACATCTCGTCATCTTCTTTTTTTTTTTTTCTTTTCCAATTTGCCTCATAATTGTGCTTTCAAGCGTATTCCACGTTGATTAAGAACACAAGGGAAAGAAAAGAAAATAATACACAAATTGCATGGCGTAATTTTCCTTTTTTTAAAACTCATCATCACACCACGACAATGATACAATGATTAGGTGCTCCTGGACCAGCTTACGGTTCAACAAGGTGCAGCTACAGAGGTACATAACGGAAGCATTTCTTTATTATTGGATTAGTACACATGATTATGTCGATTGTATATTTAATCTCCAAGCTTTGAATTATTCTAAGCCATGGCTTGTTGCGAGGTATAAGGCTAACAAGTAGCGCCAAGAAAATAGAGTTTTATACAAAAATTCCCTCCCAAACTAAAAGTAAAAGTATACCTCAGTCGGATTTGTTTATATACGTAGCCGACTAATAGTCTAATGTTTATCTACGTTCTTTAAAAAAATGGATGACACTGTTGGGTTCAAATGTGTAGTCGTCATGTTACATAGTCTAATGTCTGAATTCACTCTTTAACTAAAAGAACTAAAAGCTAAGTCCCGTTAGTTTTTTTAATAATAGATGATCAATTAATAATTATCTTTTAGATATGTGTCAGTAAATAACCTCTCTGTTAAGTAAGGATAAGGTTGGGTGTTATCAAAATTTTCTAAATTTCGGTCCTCAATGGAACTTGATCTAGATGTTTATGATGATTATAATATGTGTCGGTAAATTTTTGAAAGAATATTATAACTTATAAATTATGTATTTTAAATGAATGACTTAATTAATAATTCAAAATCAATTAATGAATTCAATGACTATTTAAGAAATTAGACTCAAATTTCTCAAAATATTTTCATACTTATTTACTTTTATTTTTGATAAATATATTTTAAATTTTAAAATATTTATCTATCAAAAATTTAAAATGCTTACGAAATAATTTTCATACATAAATAATATATTAAAATAAATATTAGTTTATAAATAATTATTTAAATTTATAGCTTATTTAATTATTATATCAATTAAATATAATAAAATTTAACTTAATGTTTAATTAGTTAATATTTATTAAGTGATTAAAATAAAATAAATTAATAAATTCATATAATTAATGTACTTAAAGATTTATTTAAAATTTAATTATTATTATTATTATTATTAAAAATATAATTATATTGACATTAATAACAATTTTATTTTTTATTTTATTCGAAAATAAATAAAAATTAAAATCAGGAAACAAAACTGAAAGTAGAACGAGATGACCTATTAAAAGTAATTTCAATTTTCTGTTTTCATTTTTCTCTTAATTTAAATTTATCATTAACTAACATATACTATTTAATTATTTAATACATTAATTTTAACAATAGTTAAGTCTAAAACAATTTAATTTTTATTTTATTTTATTTTAAAATTAAAATAATTTAAATTTTATTTTAATAATTATAATAAATATTTATTTATAAATAGAATTTACAAAATTTTATTATTTACTTGTTTATTTTAATAAAATATAATGAATTCGTTATTAATGATATTATAAAATATTTAATATAACATCAGTTGTTATTAAAAAAGTAATTATTTTAATACTAATAATTAAACAATTTTTTATTTTTGTTTTACCAAAATAAAAAGTCAAAACCAGAAGTTATAAAAATAAAAATAAAACCAAAAAAACTCTTGAAAGATTTTACAAGTTTCCTCCGACAATCTCAATCAATTCTAACTTTTAAGAGACTATAATTAACTTTAGGGTATGTTTGGTTGGACCTAAATTTTTTAATGGAATGAAATTAAATGGAATGGAATGGAATAGTTTACAATGAAATGGAACCTAAATGAATGTAATATTATAAAATTGTTATTTGGAAGGGATGAAATGGTTCATAATATAATATAGTAAAAAAGTTGTTTGGATGAAGGGTTTATAATATAATATAGTGTATCATTTTACATTTCATCATAAACTTCTTAAATTAGAGATTTTCTATTTTTACTATTTAGGATAGAATGAAATGTAATATGAAGCCCTCGTCTTTTATCTTATTTTATTATATTTTATTATAAAACCTCCTCCCAAATAATATAATAATATTTTATTCCAATTTATTTCATTGTAAAACCTCTAACCAGATATAGCATTAACAACTAGTCAAGAGTTGATGCGTTACTAAAAATGGCTTGCAACAGTGGATGCATGTTTGTTTTATTTGGGTACAATGGAGAGAACTAATTTCTCGTGAACGCAGCAGTGGATGCATTGTATGCGTATAGGGTAATTAAAGTCTATCCCCAGTGAAAAACATCAAACTTGGAACAATTCATGAGACCCGGTTTTCATTGGCAGCTAAAGTATAAGCTTGAATTCAAGCCAGCTATGTTGGTCGGGCCAATTAATATGTCCAAAATTTGGGGGGAGTGACGTAATTTATAGTATAACAAAGTGACATTTTTTTGATAACATTAGGTATTCTGATTTAGTCGGACTAATTTTAAACTCCTACAACTTCACTTTAAAAATCTAAAAGATGTAAATCTGGAGCTCCAAAATCTCTTAAATTCTTACATAGTCTTATTTTTATTATGCTGAAACGTGCTTTGATTTGCTACCTTTGGTCATAGGCTAATAGATATTCGTGCATTTGTACAATCTCAATATGTTCTTTTATTCTTTCCTTTTTTATAAGGGACTGCACGTTCAGAACAGTTACCCCGCCATTGAATACAGTTGATAGGTCGTACCATTCCAAACTAAATTTATCACATGACAACAGTGATTAGCAATATACTATAGTGACAGTCCATATTAATATAGTTTTGCTCCTTTCAAGTGGTCTAAGTGATTCGTAGAACTCTTCAAGTAATTCGAATTTTACAAGTATTTATCAAATATTAGAAGTTAAATTTGTATTACATTTAATATTTACCTTAAGAATTATCTAGTTGAACTTGTTATCTAATTTTGAACCATTAACTTATATAATAATTTATAAATTATTATATATATTCAATAACATATCTAATGCAAAAAAGAAGAATATACATATTTAGTTTCCAGCATTCGTGACAAAAAAAAAAAATTTCACATGGAGGAGGCAATTAATTGCGGCTTCCTTCCTACTTTTGACTGCAAATTTCGGTTCATGTCACATCCGAGTGGAGCCAATTTTGCTTCTATGAAGGACCTGTCAAACTTTGTTATCCATCTTCCCATTGACATGCCTATGATATGATCTGTTTCATTTCTTGACAATTAATAGACAAGCAATGGAGGTTCAAAACGTAAATCCTTCCCATTGCAAGCTTTAATGTCCTCCAAACTAAAACGAAAGGAAAACACAACTCCAATTCCAACACTAGTTGAGTTGTTATTTGGTTTCTTTGAATAGTACATTTTGAGCACTACAGGAAGCTAGATTTAGACACCATGGCACTCCATTATTGCCACTCTTACAAGGCTTAATTTACCTTTAACAAAACATGGGATTAGTTTACTTTTCGCAAAAACGTTACTAGCTAGCTAGGTCCTATATGTTTTAAATACTACCAAAATGAAACACTAGACCATGTCATGGCTGACCTTTGATGGTTACATTAAAGATAGCAATATTTGTAGACTTATGGGGCAAGTGTGTGGTCCAAGCACAAACTCTAAGGGCAGATATACGACAAATAAGCTACGATAAGATAATTATATTCATCGTTGGAGATATAAAGTAAAAAAAATTAATAGGTCACCATCGAGTTTATTTCAACGATATTAATATGTAGATTGAAAAATAGGCTTGGTGCCTTGCTTTCCTTGCTCTTCTATTCCAACCCTACATGTTGACCTTAGTCCCAGAGCCAGAGAAGACATTGATGCCTATTTTAAGATTTGGGCATTGCTTGATCTTCTTTTCCCGAAAATTTAATACTTTCCACTAAACCATTAAGCTTTTCTAAGTTAAATATCTTCTTGATGTCCCTCTCTCTCTCTCTCTTTTATAAGTTTACCAAAAGCACCAATCAGATAAATAGCCGACGGCTGACTTAATTGTGCGGAGAATTACTTGCTATTGGTTGTGTAAATCCAACACTGACCTATTCGGTGGCACTGAGATGTGGAATTAAAAAAACAAACCATATTGTCAAATCAAATTAACACTTACCTATATTAGATATTATATCAATAAATAATTATGAGTTATTTAAAAATAATATCTTTATTAATTAAAAGTAATACTGCCTATTATTTAACTTTTCTAAATCTTACCCATCACCAAAATTCTTAATAAGTATTGCTGATGTTGTAATATGTCAATAAATAATTAATCTTAAACACAGGAGTCCTGTTTCATGTTCCTGAGGTAAGAGTACAGTCCTCTACACAATTGGTTGCCTATGACATAAAAAAAACGATACATTAACCATGACAGCTAATAATAATATTTAATACTATGGGGGGGATTTATAAGAAGGGGAATGGAAAATAAAAAGATCCAAAATTTAGTACATTATAATATATCCAAGTACAAAATCAAATCACTATAGCTAGCAAACAATTTTAACTCTGTGGTACTAAGGACATCAGTTTTATCATGTTCAACCATAAACGCCCTCAAGGGGTGTGACTCAATGGTTAAAAACGGGGCTTGATTTTGGTTAGGTCTCATGTTCGATTCCATGCTAACTTCTCTTATAAGAGCTTGGGGTAGTCGGGGTTTTACCTGTAGATGGAGAACTAGTTGGGCCCTCAATAATGAGGTGCGTCTGCTTGACCCGTCTGTGGGGTGATGCGCCAATTTGACCCTCAGAGAGGTGTGCCCACTTGGCCCGCCTATGAGATTTCATCGAATAAAAAAAAAGTTCAACCATCGACATTTACTGTTCATATGGTAAAGGACATTTTAAGATTTATGATGAAGTTCCAAAATAGAAAATCTTGGCAATGTTTGGCTTTGAATTCAGCAAATTATTTTGAAGTTGATTGGGTAGAAATTGAGTTTCCTCCAGTCTTGTCTACGGCTTGAACCCCCTTTAGAGGTATGAGAAATTTCAAATTTGTGAAATCACTTGCGTATCATTTCCGCACTCGTCCATTTTTTCATTGTGAACATAAGCAAAGGACTTTGTCTATCCATTCCATCCGGTCAAGATATACATAGTACCGAAAGATGCTAAAGAAAGGGATGTGTATAGAAAATGTGTAAAAGAAAAGATCAATCAAGATTTTATACTTCTATTGGCAGACTTTCGATTTGACAATGAACCCAAAAAAACAAAAGTTCATGAAGTTTAATTTCAAACTTTTCTAGCAGGTTTGAGTTGTATTTCCTTATTATAGTGTTATAAGAAGATTATAATGTCGAATTGAATTGAAGATATTAGAATAATATTTTATGTAAGTGTAAGATCCTAGTTAATGCTTTACTCAACGTTTCTGGCCATAGTTTACTTTCGAAGTATTGACAAAATTAACAAGATTATACTCTTTAAACTTGCCTTTGATTTGGTACTTATCCATTTGTTGTTTTGGTATCTTATCCCATGCAAATGGTTGACATCTCTACATATACTTCCAACGGCTTTTCACTAACCCTACTAGCAGAATCCTTCTGGGGATTTGGCAATGCAAAGTGTCAACTCTTTATTAGGCTTAGAACGAGCTTATTCAAGTGGTTTAGCCAAACCCATATTAACAAAATTGGGTTAGCAAGTACATATATTACCATGAGTCAACTATAATAGTAGTCATGCTTCAACTTCACCCTTCTTAATTTCATCTTCCTGAATACAGACTAACATTTGGACTTTTTTGTCTTCTAACTTTTGTTTAATCTTCGCCTTTAGAATCCAAAAGTCGAGAAATGAATATAATCGACCTAAAGAAGGAAATAATGTAAAGGATCGGACTTTACACTTGTTTCTAGTTGATATGATATTACAATTATAGATCCTTTTACAGTAAGGATATTGTATAATAATGGCATAATAAGAGAAAACAATTATTTACAGACATGCAGCAATTGACCTGCAAACATAAGTATAGAACTATTCAGGAAAAGTTGGTATGAGTTAGGTCGAATCAAATACCTTTTTATGTATCTTTCTTCTCTGTTGGGGATTCCTCATATTATGTGAACAGAAAGACTGTAGCGCACCATATACATTCTAAAATATGCAATAGAAGAAACAGTATTATTTGTTTGAATTTTAGGTATCAAGTGAGCAAATGTATCAGAAGAAACGGTATTTTTTTAATCATCACAACTTTGAAATGATTGAGAGGGACTACACTTAAAATGGGTTTCTTCTAAGGGATTACTATTGACTGAAGAGAATCCATTTGTTGGTTTCCTGAGAACAATTCAACCTTTGCCTTTGTTTCCAAATCATCATACATATTTTTAATTGCATTGCGTGCAAGGCCTGCATGTTTATTTTAATTGGACATGCAACACGTACAAAGTTTGGAAACCAGAGAAAGTGTGTGGACCTGCATTGATATTTGACTAGAGAGCAGTCCAAAAAAATAATTAGTACATGTTTTACAATGTCTCATTATCGGATTAGTCCTTAAGAATTAAGATATGATAATCCCAATGCGCGAGTTGGGTGACCTAAACGAGTCTATGCCCATGATCAAAGTAATCAAAAGTACCCAAAACACACGCTACAATTAATAAGAGTTCGAAGGTCACAAACCCTCTCAGCCGGTGGATTTGCCGTTAAGGAGTTGTTAACCATATATATTCTTTTCTTATCTAGCTAGCTAGAGTTTCCATGCTTTTTCTCGTTGTTTGATATAAGTAGACATGCCACTATTCATTAATGATAACACTGCCCTTCGAATGCTATCTTTAGAGGCAAAGAAAAGCTGCTTAGCTATATTGGACTCGACTCATGATCTTTTTTTTTTTTTGCTAACTTCCATGGGGTTGGTACGATTTCTAGGTTATCTTCTTCTTTTCGTGTTTGACTCCCTTATCTCCATAAATCTAGCTAGTTCCAAAGTGGAGCTACCATATATTGACTCTGTCATACCGCTTAATTATCTGACCTGGTAAAAGTTCATTCACTATATAATTCCAGTACGAAAACACCACATAATGTGTAATTCCAACTCTGGAAAGGGGAAACAGGTTGTTGTAATTTGCTAATTGTAAACAACTAGTAGATAGATACTGTGCAAATATGCAGTGATAGTTATATTAGTATAATGCCCATGTAATTTAAAATTAAAGAGTATTTATATATAATTATGTTATTTACAGTTATAGATGTATAAATAAATATTACATAATTTAAAATTTTGTGATAAAATTATTAATATTTAAATTTTGAAATGTATAATAAGAAAAGAATTATGATAGAATTATTATATATATATATAT